>PVHT020000140.1:3285007-3330763 GCA_004024745.2 Catagonus wagneri | reverse complement strand
GTGCTGCAGTGAACATGCGTGTGCAAGTGTCTTTTTCAAGGAAATTTTTGTCTGGATATATGCCCAAGAGTGGGATTGCTGGGTCATATGGTAATTCTATGTAGAGTTTTCTAAGGTACCTCCACACTGTCTTCCGTAGTGGTTGCACCAGCTTACATTCCCACCAACAGTGTAGTACATTCCCTTTTCTCCACACCCCTCCAGCATTTGTTGTTTGTGGACTTGTTAATGATGGCCATTCTGACTGGTGTGAGGTGGTATCTCATGGTAGTTTTGATTTGCATTTCTCTAATCATCAATGATGTTGAGCATTTTTTCATGTGCTTGTGGCCATCTGTATATCTTCTTTGGAGAAATGTCTGTTCAGGTCCATTGCCCATTTTTCAATGGGGTTGTTGGCTTTTTTGCAGTTGAGCTGCATCAGTTGTTTATATAGTTTAGAGATTAAGCCCTTGTCAGTTGTGTCATTTGAAAAAATTTTCTCCCATTCTGTAAGTTGTCTTTTAGTTTTCTTTTTGGTTTCCTTTGCTGTGCAAAAGCTTGTCACCTTGATTAGGTCCCATTAGTTGATCTTTGCTCTGATTTCTGTTGCTTTGGGAGACTGACCTGAGAAAACATTAGTAAGGTTGATGTCTAAGAGTGTCTTGCCAATGTTTTCTTCCAGGAGTTTAATAGTGTCTTGTCTTATATTTAAGTCTTTAAGCCATTTAGAGTTTATTTTTGTGCATGGTGTGAGAGTGTGCTCTAGTTTCATGGATTTACATGCAGCTGTCCAAGTTTCCCAGCAAAGCTTACGGAAAAGACTTTCTTTTTCCCATTTGAAGTTCTTGCCACCTTTGTCAAAGATCAATTGAGTGTAGGTGTCTGGGTTTATTTCTGGGGTCTCTATTCTGTTCCATTGGTCCGTATGTCTGTTTTGGTACCTGTACCATGCTGTCTTGATTACTGTGGCCCTGTAATATTGCCTGAAGTCTGGGAGAGTTATGCCTCCTGCTTGGTTTTTGTTCCTCAGGATTGCTTGCCTCCCCTGTAGGACCAGACTTCCTCGGGTCCCTCAGTCCTGGTTTTGCTCTCCACAAATCATAGAATATCACTGTTCCTTGTCCTATTCCTGCAACCGCTGCAGCCACCGACCTCTGCCCTCTCGCAGGGACTAACCTTAGGAACCTGTGTCTTAGCTCCCAGGCACCGCCTGGTGCCTCAGGCTGTGGTGTCTGCACCGGTATTCAGGTCGTCTGTCTGAGTCTCTAACTCGATTTTCCTATCTCAATCCAGCTGCTGCATTTTTCTCAGGCTTTGATGTCCCTCTGGTTCCATTGGTTGTTGATCCATTGATCGTTGTTTAGGTTTCTTCCCAGGAAACTTTTCTTTTTAACAGCTCCCTCCCTGAGGTGCTGGCTGCTGTCCTGATTGCTTTTCTCTCTCTCACCTTTTTTTTTTTTTTCCTTCTGTTGTTCCACCCAGTTATTTCAAGGGTTTCTTGCAGTTTTTGGAGGTTTAAATTAATCAGCATTCAGATGATGATTTGTCCAAGTTGTTTTATATTTAGATGCGTTTTTTGATGTATTTGTGGGAGAGGGTGAGCACGACCTCTTACTCCTCTGCCATCTTGCCAAACTCTCCTGGATAAAAATTTTAAATGATATCATCCCTTGAGAAACATTTTGGAACTTTTCCTATAAATAGAATATTCACTTGATCTATTACCTAACAATGTCATTTCTAGCTATATATTTAAAAGAAAAAACATGTTCACAAAAATCTGTATAAGAATATTCATGATGCTTAAATAATTCAAAACTGCAAACAATCTAAGTATCCATCAATGCAAAAGATATATGTATTAAAATGTCATGTGGTGTCAATCCCTTCTCATATAGCTTTAATTTTTCTGTGATATCCTGACTCTTTTTGTATTTTTGTTTTTTTTTTTTTCACTATAAGCTTCATTACCTGTTTTTTATTGGGATTACATTACACTTAGTCATTTTTTTTTTTGTCCTTTTAGGGCCGCATCCAAGGCATATGGAAATTCCCAGGTTAGGGGTCTAATCAGAGCTATAGCTGCAAGCCTACACTACAGCCACAGCAACACAGGATCTGAGCTGCATTTGTGACCTACACCACAGCTCAGGGCAATGCCAGATCCTTAATCCACTGAGCAAGGGCAAGGATCAAACCTGTGTCCTCTTGGATGCTAGTCAGATTCTTTTGCACTGAGCCATGATGGGAACTCAAATTATTATTTTTTTTATTGGGATTGCATTACATGTATAACAATCTATGAGAGCTGACATCTCTGTGATGTTGCGTTATTCTGAACAAGAATACAAATTATTTCCCTGTTTTTCAACTCTGCTTTAGGATTTTTTTTAAAGAAATGCACATATTCTTGAAGTTTTAGAAAATGAAGTATAATTGACACTAGCACTTTAATGATATTATCTCATTTCCAGTTTTTTCTTGATCTTTCTTTTGAAGTAATGGCATCAGAATAATCATTGTTTCAGTCAAAAATTATCTTGATGATAGTACAGTGAATGAAATATATCAAATAGGATATTTGCATAGTGTTAAAATATCTCCAATATTTACTTATTACAATAGGAAAACAGAAACTTTAAAGTCAAGAAACCATCTTAATTAAATAATCAAAGTTAACCTCATCAATAAAGGGAAAATTAGGCACTATGTGTCTGGTGCTACAATGCATGAAGAAGGATGTATGCAACATTAATTTTGTGTTATTCCTGCCAAAAAATGCGTAATACAATCATGAGGAAATACTGGGAAAGCCAAATCCAGAACATTAACAAAACAGTAAGTAGACTTGTTCTTTTTTTTTAAATGACAAAAATATGAAAGGCAAAGAAAATTGAGGAACTGTTCTAGATTCAAGGATATTAATGGGCTATTTGCCACAGTGGGTTGAATCCTAGACCAGGAGAAAAAAAAAAAATTATTTGGCCTTACTTGTTATAGTGGATATTAGTGGGATAATTAGCATAATTTGGATGAGGAATAGATTAGATAGTATTTTTTATTTAATTTCCTGATTTTTATTATTGTATTGTGGTTATGTAGTAAAACCATTCTTATTTCTGGGAAACTCTCATCAAAGTATTTAAAGATTAAAGACATCACAAAAGCAACATATGCTTAAAATGTTGCATAGCAATTGAGGAATCTTAAGTGAAAAGAGGGATACACAAATACACAGTGTTGCTACTATTCTTGTAAGTCTTTTGTAAATCCAAAATTGACTCAAAATTAAAATACTTTTGTTATATATTTAAAAATTATATATTTGTGTTATGTTAATATATACTATACATAAAATAAAATAATCTCTACATATTCTAAATATATTGTATGTAATTGCCTTTAGATACTAGTGTGGAAAATACTAAAATTAAAGAATTCCTAAATGGAGATTTTAAGATTTACTCTATGGACTCTAAAATATTCCTACAAATTGAAGGAGTCACAGATTATACATATCTTCATTTATTTATTATTTTTTAATATCTCACCTATGTCATCAGCCCTCTGGGAACACTAGAATAATTAAATTCTCACCAGTTAAATGTGTAGAATAATTAAAGCTGTCAAAGTCTCCAACATGCACAAATCCTGAGGCTATTCACATAAACAAAGCCAGGCAACATAGATGGAGTCACTTTAAGGTCACTCTTTGCAGGTTTTAAGTTAAAGAATGACATATGAAACAGTCTAAAACATCCGATGTGAAACTTACAAAACCCTGGCAGGAATTTCATATTTAGAATAGGACTATAACAAATAATAGATTAATATGCTAATAACTATTGGATTTTTTCCTGAATGTCATTCTCTAATAACTAGCCTTTACTATATCACACTTTTTCTGTAAAATATTTTTTAATTTGGTATTAGTAAAATATATGAGTAGTAAGAAACCAACTTAATGTTCATTCTTTCCAAATTGTGAAGCTTTTCAAAATAAAGGTATGAGGTTTGAAGTACTGTGAAAAGCTGTTTAAGTAATTATTATAATTTCTATGTAAAGAGCCGACAAAACTAGTACTGTCATCTTCCTGTAGAAAATTTCTGTACCAAGGAAGCTCCTAATCTAGGTGGCATTGCAAGCTGGCACTTTGAGTTTTTTCTCTGCTTCAAATATGTAACAATAATGGATAGAATAAAAATGAGCATTCAGATAATAAAAATGTACATGACTAAGAAACAGAACAGAAGCAAACAAACAAAAAGATAAATGAAACTAGGTCCACAGGCTTGTTCTGGGAATAGAAGCAAGGAAAGTTGGCCTGGGGTTTCATCTTCCAAAGGATAGTGAACACTTAAAGCAACCAATATGACATGAAGAACAAGACAGATTCACTGTCTGAGATACAGGCATATTGTGGATTCCCTCTGCCTTTGTAAAGAGGCTGTTAAGTTCTATTCCTGAAGCTGCCTATGATCAAGGCTTCTATGGATCTGTTTACCTGGGGATGTAGGAGGAGGCCAACTCGAGGCTTCGTTGTTGCTAGACAGGTAACTTAGCTCCTGAGTCCAAACTAGTGCCACCACCATCAGTAGGACAATTGCAAATCTGGCTCAGAGTTAGGGATTCAGGGGAGTCATGAGGAAGAAACAAACAAACAAAATATCACTAAAGGAGAGAGAGGAAATGCTGCACTTTACTCAAGCGTGCAAACCAAAATTCCAAATGTAAAAGGAAAACATCAAGTCAGCCAAAGAAACTGACAATTAAGACACAAATCCAGTAAAATAAATGAAAAAAAGTGAAACAATCTAAAAATGACTGTGAAACATACATGTTCAAGATTTTCAACATATATGTGAAAACAGTAATTGCATAAAGGAAAATATCATGTAAAAAATAAAAATGAAGCAAGGAAAAGTAGATAGGAAAATAATGCATCAGAGTTGAGGGTATAAAGTTTCACTTACACATGATATGTTCTATAGATCTGCTGTACAACACTGTGCTTACACTTAACAATGCCGTATTGTATACTTAAAAATTCATTAAAAGTGTAGATCTCATGTTATGTGTTCTTTCTAAAATGAAAAAAAATCATGAATTAGAAATACTTCAAAAATGTTTTCCCAAAAAGTGGAGTTAAATAACCTAGATAGAAACAATAAACTCTAGGCTGCACACAATAAGAAGTGGGGATCTGGAGAGTAATTTCAGAAATACACCCAAAACACAGCACAGAGAGAAAGGGATTTTTAAAACGCATATACATAAGGGGACCTATTCAATCCTTGAATTATTCATCAATGGTCATTCTTCTTCAGAGCAAACAATAAAAGATTTTAAAGAGTAAATGTCTTTATTATGTTTTTGATAAGGACTGACTGTCATTAACTAATTTTTATTTTGCAAGAAGAAAAAATTATCTGTTGGTAAACAAAAGATGATTAAGGACTTAATATATTCCTGAACACCAAGAAGAACATAGAAGAATATATTTAGGGCACAGAAAAGGAAGCAAAATTTCCATTTTGAATGTATCCACTCTGAGATTTCTTTTGTACGTTCAACTGGACATGTCATAGATACATTTTCATATATTAACCTAGTGCTGGGAAAACTGAGGGTTTGATGTGTAAACAGAGCATACTAGCTCTACAGTCCATAAATAAAGCCTTGGAACTCTGATACCCCTAGGAGAGGCTTGCAGAAAAAAAAAGGTAAGTCCAGGTTAGGGCTCATATGCACTTCCACATTTAAAGTTCAAGTACAGAAGGAAGGTTTAGCTAAGGAATTCTTAAGGAGTGGCCAGCAAAGTGCAAGCAAACAATAAAGGTCTCTGGTCCTAGAACAGGAAAGATTCTAAAACTGGTGCTCTGAGGCAAGGTAGGGGAGGTATTTAATAGTGTTTCAAAGTTAAATAAGTAGAGCTAATCAGAGACATTTCTAGGGAAAAGATAACTTTGATCTTTTCCTTATTGTAAGATTGGGGAGAGAGGCTGAAAGCATTAACCTTCCTAAACTTGACCATGACTATATTGTTTCTCCTATCTCACATACCTCTTTTTTTTTTTGGCTGTGGCAAAATAATTACTCCTTAGTCTATAAATAAAGCAGCCTTGGTACTCTGAAACCCCTAGGAGAGACTTGCAGAAAAAAAGATAATACTCAGGGAGTTCTCATTGTGGCTCAGTGGTTAACGAATCCGACTAGGAACTGAGGTTGTGGGTCCAATCCCTGGCATCGCTAAGTGGGTTAAGGATCTGGCGTTGCTGTAAGCTGTGGTGTAGGTTGCACATGCGGCTAGGATGCTGCATTGCTGTGGCTGTGGTGTAGGCTGTCGGCTACAGCTCCTGTTAGACCCCTAGCCTGGAAACCTCCCTATGCCGCGAGTGCGGCCCTAAAAAAAGCAGAAAGACCAAAAAAAAAAAAAAAAAAAAGATAATACTCCTTAGCACAACTAGTCGATTAGACTACTGAAAGATCTTCTGCCATTTCAGACTTTCAGTTTGTTCCATTGCATAAAATTACATCTTTGTAATGTAATAGAAAAAAGTAACCAATTTATAAAGTTCAAACTCAGCATCTTGGCTTTTATTAATACTCGAATCTGAAGAAGTAGATTGAAGTAAAATTTTTCTCTCAATGCAACTTGACTTAGGAATAAAAATTATGACATTAACTTCGGGTTATTTTTGTATAACATATTCATATATATCCCATTTCTGAGTTTGGGCTGCTGTAACAAAATGCGTTAAACTCAGTGCCATATAAATAACAGATATTTATTTCATACAGTTATGGAGTCCAAGATTAAGACATTTCTAGATATGGTATCTGCTGAGAATCTACCTCCTGGTTCATAGACATCAACATTCTCACCATGTCCTCACTTGAAAGGGGTGAGGGTCTTTTTTTTAAGGGCACTAATGCCATTCACAAGAGTTCCTCTGTGACAGTGGGCTGGGAACTCAGTTGCCCTGGCTGGCAAATGGGACCTCAGTCCTGCCATCAAAAGGAATTGAAATCTTCCACAACCACATGACCCCAGAAGTGGATCCTGAGCTTCTAAGAACTTAGTCCAGCTGGCACTTTGTTTATAGCCTTGTGTGAGCCTAAGCAGAAAACCCAGTCACTCCATAATTGGGATTCTGACTTACAGAATGGTAAGATAATGTGTTATTTTAAGCCACTGAACTTGTGGTATTTATTATACAGCAATAGAAAAATAGTTCAGCATCAATTTATCAGTTACTTCCTTTTTGATATGTTGTTTTAAAAATCACCTTACAAAGTCATAAAAATAACGATCTATATTTTTCTTGATGGTTTGTTGAGCTGTTTTCATATTTACATCTACTTTCAAAATGTTCTCAGAGACATGATTTCCTTGGTAGAAATTTCAAATGACTCCATAGATAATTTTTTGTAAGTAATAAATTATTTTAGTGAATTTGCTAGAGATGCCACTTAGAATAACATCCAAAAATTACATACTTTACAAATAAATATAAACAAACTCCTTATGCAGAAAAAAAATGTCATTGAGAAAAAATAAGAACCAATTATATAGAGATATAGTTCATACACCTGATTAGAATGACAATGTTTTAAAGTTGTAAATTCCAAAGTTAATTGTCTATATTAATTTTAAAAACCATAAAAAAGTGATGAAGTGTTTGGGACAGAATTGCTCTGAGTAGAAGTGGAAAAGAATGGTCTTTCTAATAAGTGGAACAAGTACACTATGGGGAGAAAAATGGAAGCTTTGACATTTACAACCAAATAAAAAGCAATCATAGTTAAATTATAGACCAAATTTGTTACAGGTATGTTTATATTAAATGATTTCCAATATACTTTACCTGTTCTAAAATTTTTATAAAATATTTTAGCCAGTGTTATTTCTTGTATTATACTGAAAATCTTACTTTTAATGACTTTACCACTCCAGGCTTTGTCTTCTTTGTGTTTTAGATATATAAACCACAGACATAGCATTAATCTGAAAACCTTGTCTTACTCATTCTAACTAAAAGATATTCTATAATTTGAACATTGGGCATTTATTAGCACTGAGAAGCTAAGCAGATGAATAACACCATAGGTAAAAAAAAAAAAAAAGAAAAATTTTAAAAGATAGGTTAAGTGAAAATCCTTTCTCCTGTGTTGTAAAAGAACGATTCTTTTGGGTTTGGTTGTGAAGTAGCAAGTTTTGCCTTTCTGCCTCAGCACACCTTTGAAATAACTTCTTTACAACTTAAAACAAATTCCTCTGTGTTAATTTGAGGCTGAGAAATATTTTGAGTCTGATATTTGTCTCCATTCTCTCAAATTAAAGTTTTGTAGTATCAAGAAAAATTTATTTGGCAATATAAGATACTTGGCATTATATAAACTTAACCTCTGGATAATAAAAATTGTGTTCCTTTTTATCCAAATGATTTGATGTCATGTGGGAAAAATCAATCACTTTGTCTTCTAGAAGGATACAAGCATCTCTAACAATGGATGAAACCATATTTGATAGACAAATATCCCTAATTAAGACAATAAAAATGGAGCATAGCTAAGTGGATATTTTAAAGTGTCTAACACAGGGAAGAGAAATTGACAAAATATTTAGATGTCATTTTGACCTTAAAAAAATCTGTTTGAAGCATTTCAGAAATGAATTAGCTTAAACTTGAACATATTAGCAGGACCTGTCAATGAAAAATGACTGGCGAAATGTATTATAGATTATATGGCATTATGAAAAATACCTGATACATAATAGATGTTCAATAAACATTTGCTGAATTAAATCAGGGCTAAATGCGACAGGATACTTTGTATAACAGACTATAATTGATATAGAGTTTCATGAATGCAGGATTCAAATACAGTTGCATCTCATTAACTTTCCTAAGTAAACACCTAAGCATCGCTAACCCTGAAAAACATAAATGCTAAGATTGCCTCCCATCAATTCCTGTGTCCAGAAATCATGTTAGTGAGTCTCAAGAGTTCAATTCTTCCATGTTCAACAAAAAGAAAAAATATGAAAAATCTTATCTCCTTGCGGTGTTTATTTGCTTTGGTACTGTTACATACATTGAAAACTGTTCTCATATAGTCTGATGTGAATTATTTTCTCCCTAATATCAGTGCAATAGTCCTAGAGATTTGAACCTCAACTTACACTGCCTCCAGCCTAGACTCTCCCTCCCCATCCTGCTTCCCTTTAAGACTCTCGGTGTCTTTTCCTTAATGTGGGGCACCAATTTTTGAATCTCTGGAGCTGCTTCTCCTCTAGAAAAGAAACAAGTCTTGTCACACAAGCTCTACTAATTCTCAGTAGTAGGTTATGCCAAAAATGTTTTAGTCTTGGTAAATTTATTGTCTGTGATAAGAAAAATAAATGAAAATGTAATTTCCTATTATTTTATTAGCATGAAACCTAAATTATTTTTTAAGAAAATGTCACCCATTTTTACAAGGATTAGAAAATTATGCTAACATTTTCCCTCTTTAATTCAATGTACATTAAAGAAATGATGCAGTTAGCCACCTGGTCAGGGATTGTAAGGAAACTGAAGCACTTTAATGTTCAAAATTGCAAATATGGACAACTAAAATGATAATGAAAAAACAAATGTAATCTTCATTTCACTTGATCTTTATCAGCAAAATCCAATGGAAGACTATGATAATTTATATTACCGTAATAAATACATCAAATTAAAAAAAAACTCAGTGTAAAACTTTAGATGCTTTTAATTTCATTTGTGTCTTAATTTTGAGAAATGAAAGCACAATATCGTTTTCTTGTGCACATCTCCTGTTCATTTATTGTATAATATTTCCTGACCCAGATGAACTATGAGTATAAAAAAAATGGAGGGGAATTGAAAATAAGGCAAAATAGTAAAAAATATATTTATATGATATTTAATAATAGCATTTTCTCCTCATTTAAGATTATATAACCTTTAATATATTAAGGGCTGAAATAAAATGCTACCATAACATATAATATTCATCCTAAGGCTTTATTTGTAAAAACATTTTGTTTTTCTTATATGATGGTGGCACTCACAATTTGAAGAATGTGAAGAATCAGCTAGTATTATATTGTGATAAGTATACTGTAATCACACCTTTCTTCTGTACTTATAATTACTTTTTGGAAAAAAATGAGAATATGAAACTTTTAATAAGTTAATTTACACTTTACAAATATTGTTGGTAAAATTTTAAGTTTTTTAATGCCCATATTTCACACTCACACTCATATTCCTCTACTCTAAAGTACAGGAATTATATATCGACCTAGTATTTGAGAGGTAGCTCTTAATTCCATAAATATTAGAAAATCCAGAAATAAACAAAATCAATCCTAAAGCTATTAAATATGTTGAATCAATGTGATGACAGCCCAGGGCAGATTCTTTTTTTTTTTTCCTGCATTACAAAAATTTCTTTTATTTTTCATTGAAATAAAATTAAATTGTCTAACTAGTTTAAGCTGTATAGGCACTGACACAGACAGCCCTTTCTTCATTTAGGTATCTACTAAGTAGATATGTAACCAAATTTAATCAGTTTAGTTAAATGGCTAAATAAATGAGTCAAAATTTCAGTCACTTATTGGCAGATAAATTTAAGATAGTTATTTGATTTTGTAAAAAAGTATTTCCTGTAAAGCTGCTTAATAGCCATGTAAATACCTACAGGGTAAACAAAGTGCTCACCCAATAATAATAAATGAGGAGGAGCATTTTTCAGGTGGCTTTGTAACCTTGATAACTTCATAGAAAAAGATATTGATATTGTCTTTGGAAACCTAACATTTTGAGCAGCATTTAATGATTTTTCACACAAATTTTAAATTTGAAATGCTTTCAAGATTGAAACAATGAAGTACAATTTATGTATGTTAAATTCTTAACACTTTACTGCTTACAGATAGAGGTGCTTTGTCATGGTGAAAAAATAAATTGAGAAAGACTTTAGATGGCTCTTTAATTGAATAGGAAAGGAGGTCTGCATTTCTCATGAGCATGCCCACACTGAACAAAGACACTGGGTTTGGCTGATGGAGTCACTGGAGGTCACAGAGCGAGGCAAGGGGATGCAGGTTCTTATTTCCTCTCTTCCATCCTCACCTTTGCTTGGAAGGGGCCATGCTTCTTTACTAAAGCCTGAACCCCTCTCTGGAGCCATTCCAGAACTGCCATTGTGCTGAGTTCTAACAGCTTCTTCCATTCTGCTCCTCAGAGCTATTGAAGACCTTCACTATGTTTCTACTTGCTGGATTCTTCAGTCCTGCCCCAACTTTGTACATACTCCTTTAATTAAATTTTCTTCAGTAATGCTCTCTGTGTGTCATTTGTTTCTTTCCTAGACAGTGACTCATAAACTGTAGAATCTCAAGTTAGATAAACTTAAAGTGGCAAAATAAAATGACTAATAATATGCTCTGTCCATAAAAGTACGTATTTATAGAGTATATAAGCCCAATTCATTTGAATGAGTTTTTTTTTGTTTAAAATATGGTTTTACAATCCATTCTGCACTAAATATTTTTAAATAGTATATTCAAACTCTAAATTCAGAAACAAAGATTTTTTTTTTCCCAAAAGCAAGCTAAGTACATAATTTTATTTACACAGTGAGAATGGGATTAAAAGTAAGGCAACTAGGTTTCGTATGCCTGTTTTACCATTTACTTTCTATGTGACTTTAGGAGGTCTTCATAAACTTTCTACATCAAAGGATATTACTCCATAAAATGATAATACTATGTAACCTCATGGGGTGGTAGTGTGGATTAAGTAAGAAAGTTAATACAAATTGCTTTATGTGTACCTAGTATCAATATGTTATTTATTTTTATTTACCCTGTTCACGAAATTCCAAGGTTATTTTATCAGCAAAAAATACGCAGAACTATTAGTTAAATAATTGTACATATTATAACCATAAATGAATAAAGACAAATATTTTTGCAGTATGGACATTGTGTCAAATTTGAAGGAAATCTGGCTCCAGTATTAAATTTTATTTTAGAAAAAGATACTTTTAAAATAATGAAATAAACTGCCATTCACCTTTTTTTTTTTTGGTCTTTTTAGGGCCGCAACTGCTGCATATGGAGATTACCAGGCTAGGGGTCAAATTGGAACTGCAGCGGCTGGCCTACACCACAGCCATAGCAATGCCAAATCCGTGCCATGTTTTCGACCTACACCACAGCTCACTGCAAGGCCAGATCCTTAACCCACTGAGCCAGGGCAGGGATCTAACCTGTATCCTCATGGATGTTGGTCATATTTGTTTCCACTGAGCCACAATGGGAACTCCCATTCACTTAATACTTTATGAATAGGTAATATAATTTGAATATATTTGAAAGGCTATTTTTGGGTAAATTTTTGTGTCTCTTGATTTGCTCTGTGTTGTAGTAAATTCTCTCCACTTTCTTCAAGGGAAATTCTCTCACATCTATTTGCCTACATGTTCACAGGTAGGGGAGAAGCAAAGCTGGGTCCAGTGGTGATGATACAGATGATCTGCCCCCTACATGCTGGAAGCTGATAGAGCAACTAATGAGGGAGAAATCCTGGGAGAACACCAGATCATCTGAGTGGGTGGGAGATCCAAAAGTGTGGAGGTGTTAAGTGTTGCAAATGTGATATGCATACTCATCTGAATGCCCAATCAGGGAAAAAATATTACCAAAAAAAAAAAAGCAAGAAAGAAAAAGACATTATCTATCCTGGACTGCAGTCTAATTGAAGACCATAAAGTCTAACATATTAGAACTAATGAGCTGGTGACTTATAAGGGTAGGCTTATTAAAGTACACCTAATATTGAAATTAGCTAGATTATCTCATCATTAGACACTGTTACTAACTAATGTTTTGGAAAATCAGAATATCAGTTAATAGGAATTACCTTTTAGAATTACTTTCCCCTTTGCACTAATTCTAACTCTCTGTTTTAAATTAATTTTTCTATGATCCATATCCTTGGGGTATGTCATGCGTTTCCCTGCTTTACCCAATTTAAGACCGCTCTTCTATCTGTGAATCTGGGTCAGTTGGTTTCCCAACAAGTACAGTAAATAGTATAAAATCTGCCCTTTAAGAAAACAATCCCTCTTTCTTTCACTTAATTTGATCTCAGACTGACTTACTTTCTTTGCCTTACATCCGGGCCGTGTTCTCTGGATTTTTAAGATAGAGTGTTAATGAATTCAACACCTATTATAGGGAAAAGGAAAGTTACTGAATATGTTAGGGTGAGCTAGGCTGAAACAACAAATACATATGTAAAGGCACATTACTATAGTTATTCCTAGCTTTCATAATGCCACAGAAATTTATTTATTGCTCGCTTAACTTGCTTATATAAATATTCAGGGGGAAGATCTTCTCTATATGATGTTTCAATGACCCAGACTTCATTTATATAAATCCATCATCTCTAAGCACCTCATTATTAAATACTTTCAAGAGGCAAAGTGGCAAAAAAGTCTGGGCTGGCACTTTGCATCTTGAACCCTTTGCCTGGGAGAAGCATATTTACTTCTGTTTCATATGTCCTTGAAAAGATTAGTCCCATAGCCACATCTAACTGCAAAGTGATAGGAGATATGTAGGTCTTAGATGGGTATCTTCTTCCTGGCTACTATAAAAAAGATGAAAATGAAATTTGGTGGACCAGCCAGTTATAGCTCATCCTCAAAAATCAGTGTCCATTCCTATTCTCACATGCACAACACTTTCTCTCCCTTACTCGGTTTTCAGTGAAAGTCTACCAAGTTAGTTCATACAAATCAAAGTCCAGGATCTCTGCATGATGCTTAGTCTTCTGCACTGAACCTCATGCTGTTGACACCTAATAACTAAAAATGAAAGCTAGTTCACACATTAGTCCTGCTGGCATATTCAGTAAGATAAACTCAAGAGATGTACTGGTATGCAGGATTCCTAATACATCTTGCATCCTTACTCAGCGGCACAGTGACCCAGCAGGGACAGATATTAGCTTTGGGAGATGGAGGAGGGACCTCTTAATTATGAGATTGAGGGAGCAGTAGATCTGCCACCAGAAGTGCCAGGGTCTGAGATTCCACAGCAACTACTTGTCTCCAACCCAGTTTTGCAAGCTTATCATTCATGGGAAGACAAGCATCATTCAGCCTCCTGGAGTCACCTGGTCTTTGCTGTTACAGATGTTTGAACAACTGTCTCAGCATTCCTAAGGTTCAGGGAGGATAGCCCCTCTCATGGGGTGACTCTAGAAGCTGGAGTCCAAGCTTGATCACAGCAGATGGCACCTGGCTGACAAGTGACCTAATTCACCACCTCCGGACTCTACCAGAATTGATTGTTTTAAGTACTCTGCTGTAGCCAGTTTGCATCCTTTGCAGGAGACTACTCTGCAATTGGTTATTCCTTACTTGTTAAGCATACAGATTAGAAGTTCATCATATTAAACATCTCATGACTTCCTGTAGAAAGCATGCGGAAACTTTACAGAACAGGCATACATAGGATAGTAAGAACCATTGTATCTTAAGCCTTTGTTTAGGTTTTGAGCTTCTGATAGATATGTCACTTAAAAAAAGAACCACATTTAATGACTAACATAATTCCATAGAAGGATATATATACTCAAATCATCGAAAATTTTTATGTGTGGGAAATTCACAATATTAAATCTTAAAAGTAGCTTAATGCAAATTAAACTTTCCTAAAAACAGTTGTTTTAAGGTAAGACCAGAGACGTTTTTGTTGCTGATATAAAATACAATGTCTATCCTTTTAAATAATGTAGGGCATTGTCAGTAACTGCTTATGCTAACTTAAAAATTTTTATACAATTTAAGTTATTCCTGACTTCATGGGAAAATTTTAAAAATTTAGCTAAAGGTATAATTTTTCAATAATCTGTTAGGGTTTTAGATTTTGTTTTTAGAATCACCTGGAAACAAATATGATCTGATGCAGTTTGAGGGAACATATGCAATGGGAAAGGGATGCTTAGGAAGAATTATAATTGTGTGATGAAATTTAGCATATGAACTATCTGTGAATTTCTTATCTGGGTTAGATCAGAGATAAGAATTTACTAGCTATGTAAGAAGTTCATCTTTTATAGATAATGACTAGTGCCAGAGAAGGGAGCAACAGCAATATATAGCATGAATACATGTACAAGTGAGACTTACAGTAAAATTATAAATTTATGTTTCTGTTATATCTATATAGATATAGGTATATATAAACATAAAGCTCTTAAATTTGTTATGTATAATAAAATTGAGGCTTTTTTCAATTGACTGAGGAAAGGATCATTTTCTGTGTTTTTATAAAGATCAGAAACTATCACATTTGGAGTAGTTAAGCAATGAGATCCTGCTATGTAGCACAGAGAAATATAACCACTCACTTGTGATGGAACGTGATAGAGGATAATGTGAGAAAAAGAATACATATATATGTAGGTATGTATTTATGTATGACTGGGTCACTTTGCTTACAGTAAAAATTGACAGAACACTATAAGTCATCTATAATGGAAAAAAAATCATAAAATTAAACTCAGAAATTTTATTTGTGTGAATTAAGTCTACTGTATACTTTTAAAATACATGATTTTTAGTAAACATGTATTCTACCATCTACCTTATAAATTTTCAAAAATAAAATTAAAAAATCGAAAGGTAATAGAAGGTTTGTTCTCTTTGACAACTTACTCAAAAAGTTTGATTAATTTAATTTGGTAGCAGAGGTCAGAAATCCTGTGTAATTTTAACATGATTTGGAAAATATCCATGGGACTAAGTTTGAAACAGACCAATGGATTTTTATTCCATTAGTTATTCTATCAAATAATAGCTAGCATTAATTCAATTGATCAGATTTTACTATATAATTAGTAAAATTGCATTCAATTTTAATTTTTTTTCTTTCAGGTTGTTTTTATTTCCATTTTCTATATATTAGTAATGGATTTTATTTATCAAATTTTAGTATTAGATATGCTTTCTCTTATTATATGATATATGGTGATAAAAGCAAAATGAGCAGGGGGTTTCAGAAATAAATCCATGAGTACCTGTGGCATATGCCACAAAATTGGAGTTCAACGTGCTCTTGGCCTTTAATTTTTATGAGATTACCTCTGTTTGAGGGTTAAGTTTCTAAGATCTAGCACTGAAGAGGACTGGTGAGTCAATAAATATAAAATATGTTACAAAAGAATAAAAAATTCAGCTTCATAGAAATATTTAAAATTTAAGTTAGTCCATAGGAATTTAATGAACATGCATCCTGATTTTTCTGATTTGATACTAGTTAAATTTTTGTTATTAAATGCATCATAAGTTATATCACAAGTACATTTGTTTGAGGTTTTTTTTAATCACTTGTGTTTGTTTTAATAGTTAAAGGGCTTCAGGTGTGAAATTTCATTTCTGCCACTAATTAAGTTCTCACGGAAGACCTTGAAATATACCATGCAGGGGACACCAGAGAGTTTATTATTCCAGGTATCCTTAAGGTAGATTTGGACTTTGTTCAGTTGTTGCTTTTAATTAATTCTTAATCATTAACTGGCCTTCACCAGAAATATCTTGTTTTCCCTAAATGTTTGCTGCACCATCATTTACATGTTTGAGTATTTTAAGACATGCAAATAGAAATAAAGTACAGAATGGATCAGAATTGACCTGAGTCATATCATAGAACTGACAGTAAGATTGAGTGTGTCCAAGTTCTCCAATAATGCCCAGATTCCAGCCTGGAGGAAATCTATCACAGAATCAGTTAATCTAGGCCTTTTTGTTTTGTTTTGTTTTTTGCACTAAATAGATACAGTGAAAAGACAGAGAGGCAGGGAGGTTAGCTAAAGCAGGCAAAAAGTAAACTAAATTAGGCTCGTGCAATCTAAACTTGATAAAGGGGAGTAGAAACTAACACAAATTTAATAAGTAGAAATATGTTCAGAAGTCAGGTTCAAGGCCCTATTTAGTTAAGTACATACTCATCCTGAGCATAGCAAGTATGGAGAGATTTGCTTTTGAAAGCAGAAAAATTCTAACAGGACATAGAGGGCAGCTTGAGACCAGATATAGATGAGTTTTATGCTTCCTAGAGGAAAGAGACAGTAGGTCACTCTTATTAGAATGTCATGGACAATACAGCTCACCTTTTCAGTCACACATTCATTCATTCATTTCAACATGTAATGAGTAATTATAATGTATCAGGCCCTAGTCTACTAATGGACATTCATTAGTGAATGAATAAAACCGACAAGAAACCCTGCCTCTGAGTAGCTTACATTTCAGTTGTGAGAGAGAGAAGAGACCTTGAAAAATAAGTATAACTATATATAGTGAGCTAGATGGTGATAAGGTGCCAGCAGGAGAAAATTAAGCATGAAGACTCTAGAGGGAGTGGGAGATGTGTGTGTGAGTCCGTGTGCGCACACAAGAAATTTGAAAGAGCGTAGCGAGTGCTTCAAAAGAAGAAACTCTATGTGTTAGGAGGTGAAGGAGGCAAGGGAGTAACCGGTTACCTGAAGAAAAATAAAGTTGAAGTAGAAGCAGGTGCATTTCTGAGAGACAGAAAAGAGGTCAGGGCAGCTTAGCAGAGGAATCAGGGGGTGGATTGTATGAGATGAGCAGGAGGTCCTGGCGGACAGAGGGGCCATCCTGTAGCTTTGCAGGCTTTTAGGCTGTCTTTTTATTAGGCTGGAAAGAGCTTGAAGTCATTGTACGGTTTTGAGCCAAAGTGTTTTGTTTAATGGTGTCCACTATGCCTGCCAGGTTGAGAATGGATGGCAGGGAGCAGAAGCAGAAGAAGGGGAACAAGTTAGGGGTTGCTGGAAGAGTCTCCTAGAAATTCTCACCACAGTGGTAGCAGCAAAGACAGTGAGTAGTGGTCAAGGATTAGAGAAGACTTCAAGGAAGAAGTCAGTTCGGGAGTAAAAGAGAAACTGATAAGAAAATCTGAGGGAGAGGCAACTGTGAGGATGAAGATCAGACATTCATTCCTTGTTTCTTATTGTTGTGGCATGGAATATTCATTTTAGGCTATTTCATACATATTTTAATGAGGATTTGAGAAAAAGGAATTCTGGCTCTTTGATTCACTTTGTTTGGCTCCCCTCTTCTAAGAAGCAGAGTGATAACAGTCAATGTTTTCAATAAATGCTTAACAGAAATATAATATACTTTTGCTGGTTCTAGGCAGGATGATTGGTTCACGATAAATAAAGATTGGTCTTGTCATTTTCAAAGCTGTATTTAACAGTATGACAATAATTCACAGCATAAATAATTACCACGGCAGCAGAGTTGTATAATGAATAGCAAGCAAACCATGAATGAGATGAGGCCAGAACATGCTGATGTTGATTTACTTCCTTGAAACTCTTAATTCTGCAAGTTGCCATGACATAAATATTATTCTCTAAGACCTTTCATTTAAAAGGTGACCAGGATATTTGCCCAGAGTATCAGAACCTTTGAAGCAGTTGAGTTAGATGTTATTTGCAAAAAGTTACCTGAATTATTATGAACATAAAATCAAATGCATTCAAATATTTAAAATGCAAAATGCTGATATTGCTTTTGTTTGTTTAACTAGAGTAATCACATGTGTTCTATATGTATTTTTAATATTATAAAACCTTTTCCTAAATAGAGATGGTTTACGTAAGTTAAACTTTTAAAGATCGAGTTTTGGATTTCCTTTGTGGCTTAGGTGGTAACAAACCCAACGAGTATCCATGAGGATGAGGGTTTGATCCCAGGCTTCGCTCAGTGGGTTAAGTATCCAGAGTTGCTGTGAGCTGTGGTGTAGGCTGCAGATGCAGTTTGGATCTGGCATTGCTGTGTCTATGACATAGGCCAGCAGTTGCAGCTCTGACTGGACCCCTAGCCTGGGAACTTCCATATGCGTCAGGTGCGGCCCTGAAAAAACAAATTATGCTTTTTTTTTTTTCCTGTTATGTGCTCTGTCCTAAGCTTAACAGGAGGTATTTTTGTTGTATTTACCTCAAAGTGTTGTTCTCAGGATGAAATGGGATAATGTATGTAAAACACTGAGCACATATGCTTGACATTTACAACATGCCCATCAGAACTGTGTCTTCTAGATGGAATGAGTCTGATGAGTTCTCTGTATCATTTCTTTTCCAGCTTCAAGTTGAGTTGGATGGAGGGGGGACATATGCTGGAAACAACTCTGAATATTAAACAAAGCTAGCCTTCTGTGAGCTGGGCTTGAATGAAAAAACAACATTTATTTTCTTCAGACACTCCCCCCCCCCTTAATCCTGTCAGCATTAGCTTATCCTGGCTAATTTCCTCTCTGACACAGTCTTTAGGTTTGGTTTTAAGGTTATAAGTTATATGAAATAAATGGTAGAGCATTTCACCCTTCTCTTATCTTTGGCAAATTGTGTATTAAATTATATCGTTTATAACCACTTGTAAAGTTCTTTGTATTGGTGACATTGCATTTTTTTTGCAAGTTGGAAGATTTAATTGTTTCTGAAAAAGTTATTAAATGTGGTTTCTTATCTACTATCTCTCTTTGGGTTTTTTGGAAGTCCCATCATATGTACATTCTCTGTTCTCATTCTAGTTTGCATTTCTCTAACCTGTCCTGTTGAGATCAAACTTCTGTTGTTTCACTTGGCTGAATTCTGTGACATATCCCTTTCACTAAGTCACTATATAGCACGTGCTTATCAGCTATTTGATACATCTTTTGAGATTTTAATTTTAGTATTTATATTTTTTCACTATTGAAAGTATGATGTTTTGGGAGTTCCCTTTGTGGCTCAGTGGTTAACGAATCTAAGAACCATGAGGTTGCAGGTTCGATCCCTTGCCTTTCTCAGTGGGTTAAGGATCCGGCGTTGATGTGAACTGTGGTGAAGGTTGCAGACGCGGCTCAGATCCCGCGTTGCTCTGGCTGTGGCGAAGGCCAGCAGCTACAGCTCCTGTTAGACCCCTAGCCTGGGAACTTCCATATGCCACGGGTGCGGCTCTACATAAAAGGCAAAAAGACAAAAAAAAAAAGTACGATATTTTATTTTTTACATCTAATATTTCTGATAGTGTTTGAACCTAATTCTTTATATACTTTAAAATGGATATTTTGGAGTTCCCGTCGTGGCGCAGCGGTTAACGAATCCGACTAGGAACCGTGAGGTTGCGGGTTCGATCCCTGGCCTTGCTCAGTGGGTTAACGATCCGGCGTTGCCGTGAGCTGTGGTGTAGGTCGCAGACGCGGCTCGGATCCTGCGTTGCTGTGGCTCTGGCGAAGGCCGGCAGCTACAGCTCCGATTAGACCCCTAGCCTGGGAACCTCCACATGCCGCAGGTGCGGCCCTAAAATGACAAAAGGCAAAAAAAAAATAAAATAAAATAAAATAAAATGGATATTTTATATTCTTTAACACATTCCAAATTATAAATATATGGGGATGTCTCCTTTTGCTCTCTATTAATCCTAATATCTCCTGGTGACATTGGCTGTGTCATCCTACAATGGGAACTTGATCAATAAGCTCTAGTTCCATGAGGTTTTATTTATTGGAGACAAAGAATAGGCCTGGGTTGCAGGCATGTTCCTCTAGATTTGCTTTTGCTTTTGCAAAGGAGCCTGTGAACCCTTTTAAATTATTTTCATGACTGTGATTTACTTGATCATAACGGTAGTAAAAATCAGACCCTCCACACCAGTAAGGAAGGGCAGTGCTTAGAAATTCTCAGTGGCAACATAGTTCTCACCTAGAGTATGGGCTCCAAGAGAAAATATCTGCATTAGATTACATACAGACAATATCTATCTATTATCCTGCCATCCATCCCCTAGTTCTTCCCTCAGTAGAAGATCGTCTGCTGGGCTCAGTTTTTCTGGGACACATTTCAGTGCTCAGTCAGCTCTGGGTTTCTGACATTGGACAACTGCCAGCTGCCCCTACAGGGTCGAGGTTTGAGTTAATATTCATGACCATGGATTCCTGCTACTTTTTAAGTTTGGTTTTTATAATGTTTTATACTATTCCATTAGGTTACTTAGTAATGTCAAGAATGACTATAGTAATTTATTCTGAATCCACCTAATGGGACCAGACTTTGAGATGGCCTAGATAGCCATGAAGTTGCAATTTGAATCACATTTGATTTTTTATATTTTCTGTTTTGTAGGAGTATTTTTTGTTGTTGTTCATAAGGTAATTTTGTTGTAGAAAAGAGATAATAAGTATATTATTTCAAGATAAATTATTGTATGTAAATATCTAAAACTATACAAAGGAAAATTTCATTAGTAAGGGATTATGCACAATGAGAATATGTCCATGATTGAGGTGAAAAATAAATATGACTATATATGCAAATTAATGAAAATAAATGTATATCATTTCTCTGGCATTTAAACCAACAAAATCCAAATTGTGTAAAACTAGGTATGTGCATAATTATATTATACATACTTATGCATGTAACAATTTATTACCTATTTTTTTAATGTGTCTTCCGAATTAAGTCTGTCACCATTTGGTTGTTAGAACGTGTGTGCATGTAAAGACCAAATAATTAAAATAGCAGGAAACTTATACAGAAAGACCTCTGGGTGAAACTTTTCAGTTTTACATATTAATTAAAGGCATTCAGGAGTGATCAGGAAAAAAAAAGAAGTTTTAAATTTAAATTCACAGAGGAGCCTTAAATTTAATTTCCTCAGAAAATGTATTATAGACATTTTTTTCCCCAGAAATATCTGTTAGAGATGTAAGAGTGTGCCACTGAGGACAATATTATTTCTGCTCTAGACCTAGGTGTTTATTGTTGGGAGTTACCATTCACACTGACTTGACCTTAATCAAAAATATTTGTAAAATCTTATTTCCTCAGCCATAGGTATGGCCAACACATTTCTGAGGCTTTAAGGACAAGCTGAAGAGATGATTTAATTCAACTGGAGGCTTATTTACCTACAGTGATATGATTTGTATCCATTTATATCACAGGATCAAACTTATCTGAAATTATTCTCAGAAAAATAATTCAAATATTCTTGAATAAGATGAATGAGCCAACTTTTAAGTCTATATTTTGAAATACTTTACTATAGGGAAAATTTATTTTATTAAATAACATTTATAAAAATGGAATAAAAATATAATTATGGATTTGACACATCTTTATATTTTAAATAAAAGCCTAAATATATACTTCTAAGACAAGTATAGTTCAATTGATGAAATAATTCAGGTTGCATATTGTTTTTCTTTACCATAGAAAGTACGTGATATTTTTTAGTAGATAAATACATATAAAAAATAATAAAATCCCACAGTTTTTAGCTGATTTCCAACAGGATAAATAATAAAATTCTCACATATACAAAAAGTTGACCTAAAAAGTCTGAGGTTTTTCTCTGGCAATTTGGAACAGAATCCAATAAAATAGAACAAAATGTACACTTTCTATGTGAATGAACTAGATCAATAAGGTCTTCAACCATCCCTTTAACACACACATTAAAATGGAACTTAACACATGGTTATTTCTAAATGTTGGATGTCAGTAATTTGGTAACATCTTTTTACACAGAGGAAACATGTTGAATAATGGTCTCTTTTGTTCTTATATTTATGTTCACTTTTGAGTTCCCCTGGTTTTATGAATGTATAATCTTAAACTCTTCAAGAATTAACCTAACATTTTTGGCTCATCCTGGGGACAATTATTTAAGGATTTCCAGGGTCTAGGGACTTCTCTAGGGCTCTGCCAGACCTTAGGAAAATGTTGGCCTTTGTAACCCCTATAGGGAAAATTGTAGACCTCAAATAAATTACAAGCTGATCACGGTAAGAAAAGGCAGAACTTAATAAGGAAAACAAGATTAAGCTTTTTGGCTTCTACTTTCCCTTGAAATTGAACTTCTCTAAAATTACAGGCACCTCTCCTCTTAATCCACACCCTGATATTACCAACTCTTCCTATAGGTTGAACAATTTGCCTTACCCATGATTTCCAGATGTTGTTTCCAGTTCTATTTTCTGAACTCTTAAAATTTCCATTTTTTCCCTCAAACTTAGGATAGAAAACGTGAAACTTATTGTGTGCCTCTTACCCATACATGAGAACCATTAAGCAGTGTGGTTTGAGCGGTACTTTAGCTTAGTGGATCCATATCCACAATAGCCTTACTTCCTTCTATGACTCCCTGTTCTTCCTTTAGCCACCTGCAGGTTGACATGTGACAAAGTTGGCTATAGCATTTTTCATCTTGTCTTCTTGTGTGTTTGTGTTTTTTTGGCTTTTTTGACCAAAATTGCAGTTAATACCTATGCTTGAAAGGAATAGCTGCAAAGGGATAGGAGACCTAAATAACTGGCTTATATAACCAAACGAGGATGAACCTCTGAATCTCAGGGAGAGAGGAGAATAAGTGAAAGAGCTGAACTTCTGTTGGGGCCCTCTCAGCCATGACTACTAAAGACTCAACTCAGCAAAAATGAGGACTTAATCATTATCAACTTAAAGCCACCGTAATTAAACTGACAAACCTTAATCATATTCAAAACGTTAATATTTCTCATTTCTACAAATTATGTCGATTTTTAGAAAGTTATAAACCAAAGATGTCTAAAACCTAATCATATGCCCTCTAATCTCTCCTTTTATCCAAACTAAGTTAATTATAACACGCTGGAGGAAATTCCTCAACCCAAGTGTGTCTGCTCTTCCTTTCCTCATTTCCCAAAGTGAGCTGAACCTCATAATAATTTTTTGAAATCTCATATGAAGAGCTGCATCAGGTGACTCAGTCTGTCCTTACAAGAACACCTTGCAGTCTCTGTGTAATTCTGTATTTTGAAGTAGGTACCTTTTCTTTTCGTATTAAAATCTATTCTTGTTTCAAGCTCCATTTCAAACACTGACTCCCCTTAAAACCTTCTCCAAGGACCAAGTAGAACAAATCTTTCCTTCCATGTTACATGAACCCTTCTTTACCTCTCCCTCAAGAGAACAGCACAGTTCATGCTTTGGAGTGAAGACTCTCATTCAAATCGTGGATCTGCCATTTTACCAGTTGTGTTACCCTAAACAAGTCAAGTAACCTCTCCAAGTCACTTATTTTTAAAGTGTTGAAATCATAACTCATTAAGAATACTTTATTATGAATCATAGTGATATTAAAATGACTTATAATTACATGAACTTTATTATTTTTAATAGGGGAAATCATCATGCTGATCAGTTAACTTCATTGGGTCACAATTTCCTTGGATACTTTGCTGAAACTAAGAATCCCATCCTTCTTATAACAATGAGCATAAACAAATATAAAATTGCGTGTGTTTCATGACCTTGGAAGTGCAAAATCTGACTCACAGTTGAGTGTCACTTCAAATATACTCAGAACTTTCATCGTTTTTTCAGATGAAGGTAGAATTGTGTCAAATAATGCCAGAATTCTTCATGACTATTTGGAATTAGTGTCAGAATGTTTCCTTTTTCCTATTCCTTAGTGCCAAAGTCAAAGTCAATTTGGTTAGGGGCTGCATTAAGAATGCTGTCTCTATTAGCAAGGAAGGAATTATGAATCTACATTTCAATTCTAAAGTCATCTAAAGGAAATATTTTAAAATGTTCTTTGTTTTCAGGTATCTGGAGATTTCTGTCCATAGAGAAATTGACAAGACTTTGTAGTTATCAATTCCATCTTGAAGAAGTGCTTTTTCCAGCTTTGCAAAGTTTGCATAATTGAGCTCTGTATCTCCTCTTCCAGAGTGGCACCATGGAAAAGACTAGATAGTTCTTTTAACAGCATCCATAATGGTGACCTTGGCCTTTCAAAAAAGGAAAGATGGATCTCATAAGTGTGGCCAAAATGACCCAAGACAGAGAAGCACTAAAATAAATCCTTCCTCCTGAATTATTCTGCAATAAAGCAATCTTTTTTTCACAGAACAAGTATTATCCCCAAAGATAAGTTTTAAGACATCCTATTTTTAAAAAGCCATTGACCATCTGCATACTAGACAAGAGTATGATATCTTGTCCTTTAATATTTTTTGAGACTTCTTTAATCAGGACTTTGTCATGACCCATGAATTGTGAAGTTGAGATTTCATGTCTGTAGGAAAAACACATTTTAGTCTCATTAGCAAAGGCAATGATGCCAATGGATATTCACATAGAAAGAATGAGTCAGCCATCTGGAACTGTGGCCTTCAATCACATAGCAGCATTAGATGTAATACACAATGCCACATATTTGTTATCTGAGCTCAAAGTGAGAAAACTTTTCTTCCAATCAGTTTTACTTAAGAAATGATTCATGACATTGAATATATTAACCACCTTTCTTATTACCAAAAGGGTGTCATAAGTTGGAAATTCTCCTTTAATTGTTTGTATATCCTTAGATGGTTGCTTAGAAACCGAGTTTTTGAATACTACCAACACTTTTGTGCAGGTACCTGCTGAGAGGAAGTGGCATAGCTGAGGCATCTACCGTGACCTACTTCAAAATACTGAAGAAATACCAGTGATTCAGAAGAGATGACATCATTTGGCAGAAACAGCACTTCCATTTCCTACCTTACTTTAAATTATAAAATAATTAAGTCACTTCCAGGATATATAAATTCACCATGCTCTCTCCAATATCGAGTGACTTCTTGATTTGCTATACAACTAGCTACTCAGAAGGATGATTCATACAAAACCTTTTGGGTAAAATTCCAAGCTTTTCAATGGGGTCATTTTCTTTTGGAAAAATTGCATTTGCTTTTAGGTACATGAGTGCCACCCAAATAATACCAGATCTTGTGGTTCCAAATAAATATGGAAAAAACAAGTATGATTTCTGGTGTTTTTTTCCAGTATTTTCTAATATATACATAAAGACTTATACCATAATTATAATGCCTGGTCGATGCATTCTCTTCAAATTCTTCAAGTGTACACAGAGATATTGCGATAAAAAGGAGTACTACTATTATGATTGTAAAGAGTGTCAAAAGTTATCCTACAGCTTTGGAGTGAAGTTAAACATTTATAATATCATGTGTTTGTTTTCAAAGGAACAGTGAAGGAGTTCCTGTCATGACTCAGTGGAAAGGAATCTAACTAGTATCCATGAGGATGCAGGTTCAATCCCTGGCCTTGCTCAGTGGCTTACAGTTCTGGCATTGCTGTGAGTTGTAGTGTAGGTCACAGATGTGGCTCAGATCCCACATTGCTCTGGCTATGCTGTAGGCCAGCAGCTAAACCTCCATATGCTGGGGTTGTGGCCCTTAAAAAAAAAAAAGAAACCAGAAAAAAACAGCTGGCAGTTCATATTATGAATTATATTCCTAGATCCCATAAGATTTAAAACCTGATTTATTACTCACTGACTATGTCCATTTAAGTTACTTAAATTTCCCAAGCCAGTTTCCTCAATGATAAAATGAGCATAATTATGCCTGTCTCATTTTCACAAAATTGAAAGGACAGAATTATGTAGAGTGCTTAGGAAATAGCCAGCATATAGGTCCAAAAACTTTTTCGTCTTCTCTCTTTCCTTAAATATCAGCTTACATTTTTCTCTATATTCCCTGTTATTTGAAGCCAGATCCTTCCTAAGTAACTTGGTATAGCTCAATGTTTGAATATTCTAGGTCCCAGGGTAGTTTCTGGATTATAATCATATTGTCACAGTCCTGTCATGCCCTGTGCTTAATAGCACCATTCATGCTTTTGAGAGGTTCATTGTTCAATGATCTGCTTCATATTTGATCACCAACTTCTGTTAACTCATTGGATTCTAGATATTACATGGTACTGAGTTTTTATTGGGTTTTACTTGCCGTCTAAATTCTTGCTTTGATTGAACCTTATATGTTCCATGCTTCTGACTCGGAATTCAGGGTCCTGAGTTCTAGTCTCTAACCTGCCTTTTTCACAGCTCTTTCTCAGGAGAAGTACCCAGTTATGCTCCACTAAATAGAAACATTTCCATAGGATTCAATCACTTAAAGCACATTGCTTCTTCTATCTTGTTCCCGAACTTTTTCAGTATTGTATTGTACATTCAATTGTTTCCAAACCTAATTGAGTTTTCAAATTATTTCAGCATTTATTCTATTATTCCACCTATTTCATAATAACTTTTATTACCCCAGAAAACTGATCCATGTTTATCACTATATCTTCCCAAATAGTTGGATTTAAAATAAGAAAAAAGAATTTTCTCTGCTAATCTATTAAAAGGTCTCTCAGCATGCCTTCTTTATCAACCGCTGCGAAAACTTCAATGGTTACACACAATTTGCTTGGTTACATCTGCTCTAACTTGGGGAAACACTTCCCTTCTTTTAACAGGAGACATACAGCTAACTGAACATTTCTCTTGTTACTACTCACTTTGCTTTAAGCAAAGACCACAAAGAATATTTGGGACAAAGAATTAAAGATGGGGAAAAAAAGAAGCAAGAATGTTCTATTCGGATGAGTTAAATATCCTGTGTGTCCTGGTGCTCTCAGGATGCCAGGATTTCTATAATGTCAAAGGAGGAAGTATTTGGATTTTCAGTCAACAATTGTGTCCTGATCTCTTAATTCCAAAAATTCAAGAAAGAGTATTGTTCAGTCCCAATACATGGGGATGCTATGGTATTCTACTGTTGATACCATGTCCCTCTACCTTTCAGAATCCAAGCATACATTTTTCTAAATGCTTGGACCATTGACAGTGTTTTCTTTTCTGGTGACTGTCCGCTGAAGAGGAGATTTGTTTACCGCAGATGACATTCCCTTTTCTGTGATCATGTGTCCCCTAACAGGATGTTGTGAAGTAGTACAAAGATCCAGCTACAAGGCTATAACTAGGGACACTTTTTAAGCCATCCTAGCTCCAGAACCACATAAAGGAATCAACTGGGGGCTTTTTGTCCTTATCCAGCAACCCAGCTTCTCACTACTAATCCTGCTTTCTCTTCTTCCCATGGGAGTTGATTCTAAGAACACTCCCTATTAAATTTCAGGCACACAAATCTCTATTTCAGAGTCTGTTTCCCAGGGAACCTGACCTACAACAATACATGTGTGACATTTCATAGAAATGTAATGAAATTCTCTACATCGTTGTGTCATATGAAGGTTTTCAGGTGTCTCGTGGGCTTATATTGGATAAACAATAATAGCCAGATTTAGTGTGATGCAAAAATAATTGTGATCAAAAACAGCACTTGATAGAAATTAAGATGTAGAACAGAAGGTGGTATTTCACTGTCTGTCTGTTTATTGGAGCCTAATAGGGGATAAATGGATCAGAATTAGATAGGTTCACAGTATGACTCTGTAGCACTAATTCACAGAATCTTGATTCTTGGAGGGCATAATGCTCCCTAGTTCCTTACAGGACAATTAAATTTAATGGAAGAGGGGGGAAATGTGATCAAAGATAAATCTTGGGACATAAAAGGAACAGAATTTGAGGGGATCTCCAAAAGTAAATACCATGTTCCATTCACTTTTGGGTTAATAGCACAATGTTGTGATGGGCTATATTAAAAGCTAAACAAGTATTTACTAAAGCAGAATAAAGCAGGCCGTATTCTATACTGCTCTAGTCTTGTTCAGCATTCTGGCTGTACTTACTTAGAGCTGGGTTTGGGGAAAACATTCTTTTGATTAAATAAGGTACTATTTTTACTGTACATGATTGCCAACGGGCCTTTGGACAAATGAAAGACTCTACAGAGTGGCCACTCTAGCAGCTGAAACTCTAGTTGAGAGGGACCAGTCGAAAAATCTGACTGCCAGCGTCTCCTGGCCAAGGGCACTGCTGTGGAGAGAAGGGCATGTGACAGTGCCGTTTTTAGTGCTGATTTGCTGTTATTTCCTGCCTTGAAGATTCATGAAACAGGACTGAGAACACCTCTATCCCAATTACATCCAATTAAGGTTTCTATTTGATGAAGTACAATTTGTATAATACATAGACTGCAAAGTAGAGCAAAATAGTCTGTTAATCATTAAAAAAAAATCAGATTCAATAACAAAGTCAAGTATTTGAGGGAAATTACCTTAGGGGAAAATGAACTAATGTTTTAAGCTTTTTAAAAAGGCAACTATAAGTTACACAAAATAGCTTGATGAATTTAGCTTTCCTTCCATATTGTATATATTTTTATAAGAAAAAAAATCATGTGCCTGGGTAGGTTTTAAAGTGATACTTTAATTTTGATTCATGATAGACATCAGTATGCTATAAGCAGCGTATGGACAAGGGTAACTCCACTTCAAAGAGAAGAAATCTAAGCCTCATTTGCACTTGAGAGGAGGCACATGAAGGACTTCAGTCAATATAGAGGAGTTTATTGTATTTCTGTGTTAAGTATTTGATATACTCTCTTGGAAGTTTAGTCACATACTTCATTTGCATGAAGAGTTTTTCTTAAATGTCAGAAGTGAGATATGACAATAAGTATTCTCTTTGATTAACATGTTCAAATTTTTGCTTGACCTTAAATGAAGATATGCAATAACTCAATTCAAAAATGTGAATTCAGTCTTTATAAATTAAAACAAAAAATCCATACTGACGGTTAAGATCAGAGCATCTTACCTTGTACATATAGATGCATGCTAAAATATATATTTTGCCATCTTTCAGACATTTTCTTACACTGTCATTATTGAAATTCCTTATTCAAAGTGGATTGTTGCCTTTGTAAAAATGTCTTCATACAGTAGTGAATTCACGAGCCTTTTTTGTCTAAGATAATAATAATGTAAGGGGCAATTTTCTGGTGGCAATAAAATTTAGGGAATATTTTAAAGAAAGCTATTGCATAATGAAGCTTTCTTACAATAAATCCTGAGATGCCCAGGGACACATACATGTTCATATCTGTGCTTTTTTGTGAATGTATATATACCCACATGTGTATAATTACATTATAATTACTTACATCCACGTTTTTTTAGTGGAGCAGGGCGTCATTATATTGACTGTTCATATTCAGGTGTTTGATAAGAATTCCTAAGGTGTGTAAACATAATAGTTTCAGTTAATGTAGATACTGTTTCGGTTAGTATAGAAACTGTCCTGTTATAGACTGCCTAGTGATTTTTAATATTTCTAAACCTAGAAAATAACTAATTTGGAGATGTACAAATATATTGACTGTGATCTTAAATTTGCTTCAGAATTGAAAATCCATGTTTATACTCCATTAGGCATAGCTCTATTCCATCCTTAAGTGCAAGGTATCACCTCGTGCTTCATACATGCTTAACCTAGTTTGAGTGAATTGGCAATTCACTGGTTGGTTACTATATAGCTATTAAAAAGGATTCTTTCCTTAGCTTTTTTTTTGTTTTTTTTTAATTTTTCTTAATGGATTTCATTTCAATTATAGGTGTACATAAATCATCACAAGTCAATTTTACAGATTCTGTATCCCAAACCCACAGTGCATCCCCCATCCCCCAGATTGTCTTATTTGAAAAACCAAGGTTTTCCAAAGTCTGTGAATCATTGTCTGTTCTGCAAAGAGGTTCATTGTGTCTTTTTAGTTTCCACATGAAAGCGATAGCATCAGGGTGTTGCTGTCTAATTGTCTGACTGGTTTCACTTTGCATGATAATTTCTAGGTTCATCCATGTTGCTATAAATGTTGGTAATTCGTTCCTTTTAATGGCTGAGTAACATTCCATTGTGTGTATGTACCATATCTTCCCTATCCACTCCTGTTTGGAACATAGTCAGCTATTCCTATGAGAATGTTAAGAAGTAATCAAAGGGAAAGAAAATGCTGACCATCATCCCCCAAATCGATCTCCATATATTAAGTTCTAAATTGGCTCCACTTCAAAGATGCATAGAAGAGCCAGGTAAGACTAAATTAGGTGTTAAGTCTTGTGCTGTTGGTTTCCACCAGTTATACTGTACCAACTCCCATAGTTGAATGGTAAAGTGGAGCTCCCTTGCCTTTCTGCCCCGAGTAAAAATGATGTATGTTCTCAAATCTCTCTAATTTTCTTGATGATAGGTTAATTAAGTACAGTGATTCTTTATCTCATTAAAAATTACCAAGTCCCACTGGGAATCCTATAGCTCTTTAAAGACAGTGAACAATGTAAAAATACACTTTTAATAAGAAATGTATATGTTATTTGTCTAGATATGTCTTTCCACTTCATCAACAGCATAACCTAAATTAACTCCCACTTAGAATCTTCCTTCCAAGCTAATCCATTATCCATTTCTTCTTCATTAAGTGACAACTCATCTTACAAGTTTTTCAAAATGCCACCTCCTTTGTTTGATTTCTCAGCCATGCAGTGCTGTCATTTAAAGCTTTAGCATATCTCTAAAATGTTAGCAGAGGAAGAATAGCAGTATCCTTCCCCAAAATAAGGTAATAAAATAAGATAATATGAATAGGGTAATAATCAGAATTACATAGTGTTACACATGCTAAGTTGAAAAGATAACTAAGAGAAGCATGAAAAAGTACAGAGATGTCCAGCCGTACAAGAATAAGTGGTGGAGAACAGGGGAGGCTCTGATTTTCCACTTTAGTGATAAGTAGCATAGTTACACTTTTATCAGTTTTATACAGTGGAATACACACAAACTACCCTGGAAGAAAATCTCCCTTGTACTAAAGGAAAACAGAATTTTGTAAGATAGTCACATAGTAAAAGAGTAGTCATAACATCGGGGTTACTACACTGCATCCATCTTCATTAACTTGATATTTAATTTTTTGTTTTAGTCACAAAATGAGGACTTTGAAATAGACTGGCCTTTACATGTTTTACATGAATATAATTTTGATTTTATGAGACTCAACATAACAGTGGTTAATTTCAGACTTTGGAGATAAAACTAAAATATTTATCCAAGTATATTAAGACTTACTGGCTGTGTGACTTTGGAAAATTTACTTACCCTCTCTGGGTCTCGGTTTCCTCTCTGGTAAAAATGATGATAATAGAAAGACCCAACCTATAGGCTTATTATGAGAATTAACATAAAAGATTTGAAATATACTGATAAGGTAGATATGTGTTAATTATAGTCAGGTAATTTAAAAATTCAGAAATAATAAGAATGCATATAAACTCCAATGCCAAGAGTTGGAGGAGTGAAGGGAGCTTATTATTAACTAAGTGGGTGCCCTCATATTGGAGATCAGTGACACCCTCATGTTTAAACTTGAGAGAAATTCAGCTTTAGAGGGACGTATAAATTCTAGCATGAATTGAGCCAATCTTCTTGCTTTAGCAGGATCCCCACCAACTTCATGTGGACATGAATTTAATTACAATTTCCCAAGGGATGGAAATACATTCACTTTCTTGAACTAGCTGGACAATGAAAGGCAAAAATTGTGAAATAATTTCATTTTTCCTCCCACCATTCTTTTTCAGGCCCACAGTACTGGATTTCTCATCTCTGATGTTGGAGAAAATATGGGGCAGAAGGCAAAGCTTCCCAGTCACTCACAATCACATTTCCAGAAGTTAACAACCTAGCCCAATGTAAATGAAATATGCATCACTATTCCGATTAAAAAGTCTCCACTCCCTCAGAGCTCCCTGACAAGTCAATGTTCAGAAATTAGCCATGGAAAAAAAGAGGTTCTTATTTTTTCCTCTTTCCTTCAACCCCACTTCCTCCACCCAGAGCCAGGGCAACACAAGGGCATCAAAATTTATTGCTTGACTGTTGCCATGATGGTCTGATGGTGAAATTCCCTGATTGGTAGATAACCAGGTACTGGCTCCTTCTTTCACAGAATGTTTTCGACATTCTTCAGAGGTGCCCCCTTGTGTACTAAAGATTTGTTCCAGGTTCCTAGGAGGTAAACTCCAAACTACTGAAATCTAAACCCAAGTGATTAGAATGTCTTTGTTATTCATAGCAAAGCCCCTCAGACAACAATTGATAACTTATGCTAATGAGGTGATTCATGGTGAGCCCCTCTACAGTTTAGCCTGACTGCTGGGGGGGGAGATGAAGGTTGGGCTTGAGTTCAGCCACATGGCCCATGTGATTCAATCAAGCATGTGTATGCAATGAAGCCTCAGTGAAACTTAAGACACTGAACCTTGAGTGATCTCCCCTGATGGCAGTACTCTTCAGGGTATTGTCAAATTCTGGTGTTAACACATTGCTGAAACCAACAGAAACTTCATGTTTGGAACCCTCCTAGATCTCACCTGACGAGAGTCTTTCTCTCTGGCTGGTTCCAACCTGCATCCTTTTGCTCTAATAAAATGGACCCTATAGTGCTTTTGTGAGTTCCATGAGTCATTCCAAAAAATTATTGAACCCGAAGGTGTATGTAGGAGCCCCAAATTTGTAAGCCTGCTAGGTAGAAGGGAGAGTGGCCCTGGACCCCTGAGTTTGTAGCTGGTGTCTGAGGGGAGGGTAGTCTTGTGCCTTAATTTGTGAAATCTGGCAAACTCATCTAGGCACCTCCCATTGACACTGTTCCTGGTGTACACTTTGGGACCTTGTAGAAGCACCTTATTCTGGGACTTTAGACTGCTTGGTTTGTGCACATATTTTTACAGTATCAGTTCTAGATAATGTACTCCTACTTTCAGCCTCCAAAACTTGGAAGTGTGGGCTACCTCCCCTGGAGTTCTATCTTGTTCCTCTGTCCTCAAGTAAGCTCCATAATCTCATCTTTACATCTTTCTCATGAGAGCCAGGCATACTGTCTATGTCTTCTGAACTTAAGGGGGCATATGGCAGGTTCCACCGGTTTTATTAAAATGTTAGTCTGACAAGGAGATTCCTCTACACCAGGGGTTGCAGGGAGGGTAATGCCCTACAGACTTGGGCAACAATCTGGCACATTTCTTTAGGAAGTGAGAGAACCTTATACCTAGTATTCTCAGACTCTGTATCAACAAATACAGAGACAAAAATCAAGTCTCATTTAACTTTCTGATGCAGATTTGGCTTGGTTGAACTGTGAGAAATGAGACTGACCTAAAATTTGTTTAATGCTTCTAAGTGTTTCACAACGTGTTTTGGGAGTTACTAATTTCAAACGATGTTCGTAACTGCTCCATCCAAGTTTTTATGTCTGATGGTAAAAACATTACATGGACTCATAAGCTTGGGAAATTCCGAGTTAAACAATATTAAACAATTTTCATCTTGGCAGGAACTCCTAGATTTAATATACAAGCACGTTGGAAATTTCCAACTGTTTGATTTGTGTGTTTTCTTCTAAATAATTACCTATTGGAACATTTTTTAAAGTAATATCTGATAGGACAGCTCCATGATACACTAAAAATGAAATATGCTTTTTTTCTCATCTATCCTTTTAAAAAATTCTTTGTGATTAGGTAGCTTTTGTTTATTCAAACTTCAAGGGCAGTTTTCAACAGTGTATTGCTTTTCATCTTAATTACATTTTATACTACTTGAGATTCAAGAATTATAGTTTTTCACTTTACAATTTTAAATCTTATCATTGCCAAATTCATTATTTCTGTATCAATGAACACATGAAATTACTCCAATAAAATCTGACCAATTAAATACAAATGATGAATAATCTTTACAAAACAGTGAAAAATTGAATTTTAGCTGTACATATCTGCTAAGTTCATGGTCTAAACAATTCAATAAAGGGAGAATAGAAAGCTAAGGCTTTAAACAGTATTTAACATTCTTATGTTTAAATATATAAGCAGATTAATAGTACTGCTTTTGGACCTTGAAGCCTTAAACCATCTACTACATCCATTAACAGTGTGTCTGATTCTCAGTATTTGCACATACAAGTTCAATTATTTGTAGCAGGTAAAACAACATTTAATATGCTTGGTAACATCTGGATTAATAATAGATATGTTCTTTTAATCCATTTGAGGGGATGCTCAGTTTTTGTAATAATGTCTTTACTACATTCTGCAGCTATTTCTGTTTGGATTATAAAGCGAAGGACAGATGAGAACATATATTTAATGTTTATGTACATGTGGAATCTGAAGAAGGACGATGTTAATCCTTGTTAATCAAGGCTCAGAATCGTAATGAGTTGCATGCGTTAGCAGAAGAAAAACATGTCAAAACACTTATAGTATTAATATCTGACTCAGGGTTTTATAAATTTTCATCAATATGACTGATTCTTTTCATCATTATGATCAGATAGGAGGGCATATATCTCTAGAATAGCTTGGTTTTTTAAAAAAAATTCCATATTAAGGATAATTTAGATAATGAAGTATTGGTGATTAAAGCAAAACTTTCATTGCAATATACTTAGAAACTTCTCTCTGGAATGGAAACTTAATATCTATTTAGTTCCTTAGTCTTTCAGCTATTTTCCATTAAGCATGATTGATTCTATTTTGTGAAAATATCTTCAATGGAACAGGAAAAAATCTTTGGAACTATCTGATTCATCAGAAATTAAAATCCTGGAGTTCCTGTCATGGCTCAGTGGTTAAAGAATCCAACTAGGAAACATGAGGTTGTGGATTTGATCCCTGGTCTCGCTCAGTGGGTTAAGGATCCCATGTTGCCATGAGCTATGGTGTAGGTCGCAGACGCAGCTCGGATCCTGTGTTGCTATGGCTGTGGTGTCGGCCAGCAGCTACAGCTCCAATTAGACCCCTAGCTTGGGAACCTCCATATGCCACAGGTGTGGCCCTGAAAAGACAAAAAGACCCACAAAAAAAAAAAATTAAAATCCTTATATTGGGTTTTTCTGCTTCCAGCATGATAGGGTATGACCACTCTGGGCTATATTACTTACTGATTACAACTGAAAACAGAATAAAATGCAAAAAAGGCAATTGAGGGGACCGAAAAATAGATAAAATCAGGTAGGTTGCAGAAAGGGATCACAAACTAGAGGGAGTTTCTTCTTTTTTTGCCAGTGTTCTTTTGCTTTTTCCCAAAGACAGGCTCCAGTAACACGGGTGCAAAAAGTAGAAGTGGGAGGTGAAACTCAATAAAAACTAGCAGAACTGGAGAAAGAAGTGTTTGGGCCAGAGAGTAGAGAGACAGCTGAAAAGGGGACTTCTCTAGTCACATACATGAATCTACGCTCATCTCCGCCTCACCCCTAAAGTCTACACATGTGCTGCAGACGCAATGCAACATCACAAAGCCTCTGAAAAACAGATTAGAACAGGCATTTAAAGAAGCCAAGACGAGTCTGTTGTCTGAAACCACCTGGGTTGATTAATTTTTTAATTTTGGCAGATATTCTCAGAAGATAAAGGATGCATAGTATTTGAAACATTACTGATACAATCTGAAAACACTAAACTCACAAAGAACCAGGAAAATGTGACCAGTTTTCAAGGGAAATGGAAAAGAATCAGATACCTGGATGTTGAAATACAGACAAGGACTATTAACTATGATAATTTTGCTCCATAAGGAAAAGAAAGAAGCACTTGAAATAGTAGAAAGATGAAAACTTCTCAGCACTGAAATAAAAGTAAATTTCAGAACAGAAAAAAAAACTGAAAAATATACGTGGGCTCAGTAACAGAATGGAGATCAGAAGGGATGATTCAGTATAATCGAATATCAATAGAATTTATAAAATCTGAAAAATCAGAGATTTAAAACAAAAAGGAAACACAGCCTTGATCTGTGGGACATTACCAAGAAATCTGACATAATGTGTCAGAGTACCATGAGAGGTAAAAGTGATAAAAAAAATTCCAAAATTTGAAAAAATTACATAAAATTTAGATTCCTAGGTTTCATTAAACCAAACAGTATTAACTTGAAGAAAACTAGTCAAGACCCATAATAAACTTTTTTTAAAAAAAGCAAAACTAAGCAGATAAAACTAGAAGGCAGATAAAGAATAACATTCTATATACAAGAGGAAAAAAACATCACACAAGAGGAAAATCACACAAATGCTGGTAAATGTCTCACCAAAACCACAGGATAATATAGTGGAAAAAAATGTTTTAAGTTCTACAGAATCAGCCTAGATTTCTATATTCAGTGAAAAATATATTTTAGGAATAAAGGCATTATAAATTGAGAAAATTTGTTACCAAAAGTTTGCTGAAGAAATATCTTCAGGCTAAAGGGAGAGAGAAATTTAGGTCTTTAGAAATGAGGGAATAGTAACAAATGGTTGATGTTTAAGTTTTCCAAAACATAATTTTTGAAAGAAAAAGCCAAGGTATTTTCTAGTAGTGATATGTGCATATACTAGATATGTTTACACTATGAAAAAAAAAAAATGGTCTTGAAAGGTCAATAGTGTCCAAAGTGGCAAGGCTTCTAAATTTTGTTTGATGTGGCATAATTTTAAATCTAAGTAGAAAGTAAAGTTTAGATATGTCTATTATAATCTTTAGAGGAACACAAAAATTGAAGATGTATATTGAATAGTGTTCAAAAGCACTCATATAAATAAATGCAGGAAAAGGAGAAGAGCAAAGGACAAATTTATGATAGAGCTAAAATTAACCACATTAATATTTACTTCAAATGTCAATGGACAGGGGACTCTGGTTCTAGTTAGGATAAAATATACACCAAGCTATGTCTCTCATTAATTGAGCTAAAAACGTTGGACAGAAAATGTAAGACTACCTATGACTCTATAGAAAATTATAAAGAGAACTGGGAAAAGTAATAACTAAAAGCAACACAGCAGAGTTTTCTAGTTTTCCTTTTCTCTGGCTAAGTTTTACAGCAACCCAGAGTGATCAGAAGAAACTATTTCTCCTTCTCCTGGGACTGGAACGGAAAGGCACGTGTTAAACAGGAAGGAGCTTTTGATAGTGAATTGAATAGAGCCCTCTGCAAATTCATGTCCACCCAGAATCTCAAAGTGTGACCTCATTTTGAAATTGGGCCTTTGCAGATGTAATTATATAAAGATGAAGCTATAGAGGTTTAGGGGAGATGCTAAATCCAAAGACTTCTAAGGAGAGCATACACAGTAAAGAAGTCTAGATCCAGTTGGAGGTGGAGATTGAGGACTCATTAGAAAAGAAAGGTATTGCTGCAGGAGAAGTACTTGAAGAAGAGGTATAAAATTTAAAAATCAAGAAATGGGCAAAACCTAGACAGGATCATTTTTTAAATGCCCAGGCCCATTGTAATCAAATCACCGAAAACCAAACCAAGATGACCTTGAAAAGAATCAGAGAAAAATGACATGGAAAGGAACAATGTTAGTCATTGAGAATTTCTCCATAGAAATCATGGAGGTCAGAGACAATTAGAACATTGGTAAAACACTGAGACCAAGAACACTGCTTACTCATTTCGGTAAGAAGAACAAATATATTTCAGGAATAATTATTTAAATACATGAGTTGGAAGACACCCCCATCCTGACCACCAGTTTTGGGAAGATGAAGTACAGTTTTGCCTTTTCCTGCCATTGAATACAAGTTAAAAACACTGGGTGTTTATATATGAAATCACAAGAAGGACTCTGAAAAGTGGAAAGAGGACAACACTGAAAGGTGGCCAGCCAGGGTCCTTGGGACCCAGCTCCCCAGTTTCGTTCCCCCCTCCCCCATATACTCCAGACTTGGAGACACAGACAGCAAACCAAAAATGCCAATAGGTATAGAAAAGGTGAAGACCACCCCCAAAAGCTAGCTTCTTGTGAAAGACCAAGAAAGGGATGGCCTAAGTAAGCAAAAAACTCCTGTACAGTAACTGCATTACTCCAGATAAACATGGCAAAGAGAGTGGAGGCCCCAACATATAGCACAGGGGAGCCTAGGCCCCCCTGCCCCAGGCTGTAATGAGGAAGCCCAATGGGCTAAACAATATTGTTACTCAATACTTTGTAATAAGCCATCTCAAGTTTAACATTTTATATCTTGAGAAATCATGTATCTGGAATTCTGACTAAACTCAGCTGAGCGAGTCTTCTGCACCAAGTGGTGTTGGCAGCGGTCACCTGGCATTTTGCTAATGGGCTACAGGATTTGAGATAGCCTCTCTCTTACATCAACCCCTTTTGCAGGTAACTGGGAAGCCGGATTTATCTGAGCTACTCTCTTTTCTGAGTGTCTTCACCAGCGGGTTGATCAGACATCTTACAGGGGGCTGAGCACCATGAGAGAACAAGATAGCAACTCCAACTCCCCTTACATTTTGGGAACAGAATGGGCAATAACATCACTTTCACAGCGTGTTGTCTGTCAGATCAGTTACAAGCCCCCACCAGATCTGAAGAGATGTAGAACAGACCCTACATCTGAAAATGTGAAGGAAATCAGCTTTAACCCACATTGAATTGATGCCAAATATCTCATTGTAATACTTGCTTTTAAAAACTGAGAATCCCCCAAAGAAAAATGTGGAATGTAAATGAATATGTATTGAGAGAAAATGAAGTATTTTGTTATTCTATTAAAAGTTAACAGGATCTTAGAAATCACCACTATCCTAACAAGTAAAATCTGAAACTGAATAGTTAACTCTTCTCAGATCCATGATTTCAGTGAGATCACAATACAAACTGTTACCTAAATAATGGACGGAGAGATAGGCAAATAAAGAACTGGTTTACTGAAGTGAAAAAAATGAGTAGAAATCAGAGCTGAGGCGGGAAAACCTCAACTGTGGACCAGTATGAGAAATAAAGTCTCTGGGTGAATGCAGTCATCAGGGGCCCCAACCCTTTTGTGAATTTTACACGTAGGAGCTCTACCATATCCTCACAGTGAATATTGAATAAAACACCGTCCTGCTTCTGCACGGAGGAGAGGTAGAGGAACCAGTTTGAAATACACCAAAACAATCTGCTCTTAAGACCTTTCCTCAGGGGAAATTCCTTTAGCAAAACTTACTTGACCTGCTCGAGTTTATCAGAGCCTAATCCATCCAAAGGAAGGGAGCCACCACTGAAGCCCCTTCTAGTCATTGTCTCCAACAAGGGAGGTGAGAAAACAGAAGCACTTATGAAATTCAGTCCCAGGACACAGGCTCACCAGAAGATTAAGACGTAATTATTGGACCAAAGAAGACTTCTCCCTCCCCCACATCTTATCACTGCATAACTCAAGGTCCTGCCTCTTACATGGGACATCGCTCAACAAAAGCTACAAGGCATACCAAAAGGCAAAATACACAGTGAGAAGGGACTGAACCACCACCAGAGGTGGAGTCAGGTATCACAGAAATATTGGAATTATCAGACTAGGAATTTTTTTTAAGAACCAACAGACGTCTCTAACAGACATCAAAAACTGTCACAAATGAAGTCTTTAATGGGCTAACAGATTAGGCACAGCTAAGGAAAGAACCTGAGTTTGAGGAAGACAAACTTCTAAAATTGGAGAAAACTGAAAATATAGCCCCAAAATATTCAGTAACTATGGGACAACTACAAAGTGCTTAACACATGTAAGAAGGAACAGAAACAGTATGAGAACAATGACAAAATTTCTCCAGGTTAATGTCAGACTTCAACCCACAGATTCAGAGAGTTCAGAGAACATTGAGTTTAAAGTGCAAAAACTAAACCCAAGATCTATTCTAGGCATATTTTAAACTTCAAAGAAAAGGTAAAGATACTGAAAGAAGCTAAGGGGGGGGGAACAGTTCACGCCCAGGAACCAAGAAAGTTATCCCCAATTCTCAAAAAACCACGCAAGCAAGAGAGTATAGTGAAACACTTAAGAGTATTGAAAAAAGTCAACCTAAATTCTTTACCCTGTGAAATTATCCTTCAAAAACTGAGAAAGTCTTTCTCAAACAAAAATCGAGGGAGCTTGCTAATAGTAGATGTGTATTGCAAGATATATTAAAAGACGTTTTTCAAAGAGCTAGGAGAATATGTCAGAAACATGAATCTACATAAAGAGCTTAGGAGGTTAAATTGAAGATAAAAATTTTCAACCAAAGAAATTACAAAGCTATTAAAGGTTTTCAGCAGGGATGGACAAGATCATAGTCTCCTTTTGAATATTTTACCAAGGAACTCTGGAGTTTGAGAGTTGGGGCTCTGAAGATAAGACTGCTTTAGTTGTCCAGGTGAGAGAAAGTGAGAGCTAAACTAAGACAACAGGCATGGAAAAGAGGAAGAGGAGTCGGGGGTATTGCTTAATGCACATCACAGGTTGAAAAAATTAGTGCTAGATTGAAAGCATCAGGTGAATACTGCTTGTGGCCTGAGTCCCAAAGAAGAGTAGAAACTTCCAAGAGTCTATTAGTCTAACATTGTTGAGAGGTTTAAGTCAACTCTTCCCTTGTACTGAAAGCTGCAATTCTCAATCTTTTAGATTATATCCCACCTGATTACTTACAAGGAAGAAGCTGGCGAGATGCTACAATGGGTAGAGGGTAATCTCCCTGGGATTGAAAGCAACAGGGGTGATAACCACTAGGCATCCAAAGATGTGGAGGAAAAGAATTCTAAACACAAGCCTCCTTTGATTTTAGGGAATTCTTTGTATATAAAGGAAACAGAGTACACTTGATCTCACTTCTCTGAAAATCAAGTATTTCTTCTCCTCCCTACCAGACTTCTTTAAAGAGAAGCCTATATTTGCTGCTTCCAATTCTTCCCTCCCATAGCACTTTTCAGCCCAGGAGCCCAGCCCCCCACCCTGCAATTAAGCTCTCCTCTCCAAGCACCTTAGTCACCTTTCTCTTGTAACTATGTAACAGAGTTGACTATCCTATCCTCTATCCTATATCGACTTTGACTAGTACAGCCTTGAGTCTTGACTTGGAAAATACACAGCAACTAGTTTCAGAAACAACGGCCCACTGAATTTCACCTGCTTCGTAGCTGGTTGGCATTTTAAAACTCCCTTTTATTTTGAATTCTAAAACTCAGTAGTTTTACCTTAATTGACTTTCTACCCAAGTCCTTCCGTCTTAGTTAACAGTATCTAAATAGTCCTTCAATCTTGATACTGTTACTGAACTAAGTTTTCTTCCCCACCCTAGAAAAGAGAGAGTTTATTCCAAAGACAGCCAAGCAAAGAGAGAAAAAGCCTTACCGCGCTCTCCTGTAGGCAAGGGGCGGGTGTATATATTAACCAAGGAAGCAAAGCCATCAGAGGTGCAGAGAGCCTGCGCGCAGGCGTAACTACCCTACCACAGCTGCTCCTTAAAAAAAAAAAAAAGGCTGCATTAGCAGGAGTTGGGGGTGGAGTTGAGGGTGGAGTTGGGTGCCCCGCTGACGTCACAGGTCACCCAGCGGACACTCGCACATGCTCGAAGGCCCACGGTCCTATCAAACCAGCTCAGAAAAACTAGACCCATCTGGCGCTGATTTCTGGAAGACAACTGAGGCAAACCTCTTAATGTTTAGGGTTACGTGCTGCTTGGAGGACAGGTCAGTCCTGTGTAGCAACAACTGAAGCGACCTTGACTGGGGAAGGTGGGTTGCAGGTGATATGAAGTTAACTTCTCATCACAGTTTCTCTATGGGAATTGCCGTATTTTCCTTTTACTACTTTTTGTATTTGGTGGGGGCATTGGGTTCAGAACAGAAGGGAAACCAAATTCATATGTTTGTTTTTAAAAAATATTTTCCTCTTTTTCGTCACAGTGCACTGAAACCAACTTTATCCCTGTCTCCTTAGCCTTTAAGACCAGGCCAAATGACCTATACAGTTTTGAGAGGCAATAAAAGCTGCTGCTACACTTTACTAAGACACAAGTTTAAGTTTTCTTCAGCTGGTCCCAGATTCTTATCCTGCGCCATGTGGTACACGTGTCCTTGGGGCCATTGAGTTATGTGGGGAACACTGAGTGATGTAGTCGCGGAAAGGTAAAGTCTAGCAAATTCTGCAAGCATTAATAAGATCATCACTGTTCATTGGGGGAGGGGACTTGCAGAAAAATGTATTATTCCATGTCTGCAACACCATCCTTTTCATACAAAGTAGAAGCAAGTGCCTAGTTGCTGTTCCATAAAGCTTAATATCCAAGCCAGACAACTCCAGCTCTAGTTTAGACTCTAAAGGCAAGGTGATCTCTAGGAACTGCTGGTTGTATAGCAATGTTGTACATCATTTTTATTAATAAGGGAGAAGCCACCTGTGTGGCATCAGTAGTTTTAAGTTGTGAGTTGCTTTAAAACAGTCTCTTTTAAAAGAAATATAAACATTCAGTGACATTTATGCAAATTATTTTCTGGATTATGATTGCCTTTCTCATTATCTACCAACCCTGATACTTTGATGTGTCTCTGGATGATTTTGAAATGGTCAATCCAAGTTTGAGAAGGGATAACAATATATATATTTTTTCAATCTGTCATAGTTGTCTTTGGTAATAAGGGAAATTTCTATGCAAATGTTAGAGCTAATAGTCTTATGTGGACCTATTTCAGAAGAAGATAAGATTTACCTTTTTAAATAACAAATATAATGTCTTTAATATATAGTTCTTAAATATGCAAATATATCATTTCTTCATATGTGGAGTTTTCTTCATATGTGGAGTTTTCTTCAATTTATTCATGAAGTGCATGTGCCAGGCAGTTTTAAGCCCTGGCTATACAAAATTCTTGAACTCATTGAACTTAGGTCCTAGTATGGAGGAAACAACAACAAAAAATTAACAAAAAACTTATATTAGGTAGGGATAATTGTTACCGAAAAAACTAGCATGTTGATGGAAAAGGATAGTAATTATGACATCCTCTCTGGGGAAATTATATATGAATAGAGAGTGGAAGAAAGAAAGATCCATGGAAAAACCTCTTATAAGAGCAGCAGATAGAAGAACCAGCAGGTACAAATCCCAGAGATAACAAGGAGACATGATTTCAAGGAAGGCCATTGAGATTAGAGCAAAAGGGGAGATGGCCATTGGTAGGAAATGAGCTTGGAAAGGTACACAGGTGTATCAGTTAGTCACAACTGCAGAACAAGTCAGCTCTAAAATTTTAGCTGACTAAAATAACCACTTGTTATTTCACAGGAGTCTAAAGGCCTAGTTCCATCAATTTCTGCTGAGCTTGGTGACTCATCTGCTGTCACCCGGGGGCTGGTTGGGTGAGGGTGGCCTCCACGGGATCACTGATCTCTTCATGTGTTTTCTCATCTTACTGTGGGCCAGCTCAGCTTGTTCATGACAGAGGTAGGGGTCCGAGAGAGAGAGCAAAGCTTGCAAGGCCTGTCATGTATAGGTGTGACACTGTACTACACACACTTTTGCTGCTTCCTGTTTATTGTGTAAAGTAAATCATAGGGTCAGCCCAGGTTTATGGGATGAGGAAATAAACTACTCTTTTCTGGGAGGATTTGCAAAACATACTGCAGGAGGAGAGGGAAAGCACTAAGAATGTTGTTGTAATAAAATGACCACAGCAGGAACCAATTCATTAAGATCTCATAGGCCATGAGATTAAAGTTTTTTTATTTTTTTTAAATCCTGTATAAAGTGAGAAAGCATTATGGTTTTGAATAAATAAGAGCATAATTGTATTTCTGTTTTAGAAATACTGCTGTGGTGAATGGAGAAAAAGTTTTATATGGGGTAGGGTGTGGGTGGGGGAAAAGAGATGAGAGATGAAGTTTTTTAGTATTCTGGGTGAAAAATGTTAGTAGCCTAGACTCTGGTGGTAACAGTGAAGTAGAATTAACGTTGAAACTGTTTCAGTGTGGGTTACATATTGATATTAGCATGGACATTATTGAGTAGTTGGGAGGGAATTAGGAATCACATTGCATCCTAGGTTTTTTTTTTTTTTCATATTAACAATGAATTTTATTTCAGTTATAGGTGTACAAAGATCATAAGTCAATACAATAGATTTTGTGTCCCAAACACACAGTGCATCCCCCCACCCACCTGATTGTCTTATTTGAAAAACCAAGGTTTTCCAAAATCTGTGAGTCATTTTCTGTTCTTCCAAGAAGTTCATTGTGTCTCTTCAGTTTCCACATGTAAGCGGTAGCACTGGGTGTTGCTGTCTAATTGTCTGACTGGTTCCACTTCGTATGATAATTTCTAGGTTCATCCATGTTGCTATAAATGTTATTCCATTCCTTTTAATGGCTGAGTAATATTCCATTATGTGTATGTACCATATCTTCCCTATCCGCTCCTCTGTCGATGGGCATTTAGGTTGTTTCCATGACCTGGCTTCTTCCCTCTCTAGCTGCCTTAGATGTAAAGTTAGGTTGTTTATTTGAGGTTTTTCTTATTTCCTGAGGTCGGCTTGTATTGCTATATACTTTCCTCTTAGCACTGCTTTTGCTGAATCCCAGAGGTTTTGGAGTGTCATGTCTTTGTTGTCGTTTGCTTCTAGGTATTTTTTAATTTCCTCTTTGATTTCTTCAGTGATCCACTGGTTGTTTCCTTGTTTTTGTATCCATTCAGCTAGTCTATGTCTTTTGGTTGGGGCATTCAGTCCATTAACATTTAAGGTAATTTCTGATATATATGTTCTTATTGCCATTGTATTAACTGTTTGGGGGTTTTGTTGCTTTTTTTTTTTTTTTTACCCTGAAGTTTTGATATAGGAGTCTATATACAAATGAGATTGTTTTAAGTTGTTGGTTTCTTAACTGCACATGCGTCTCCGGTGACCTGCATTTGTGCTCTCTTCTCACGATTTCTGATTTTGGTAGCATAGTTGTGCATGGATGATTTAGTATCTTTATTGTATATATGCCTTTACTGGTGAGCCTTGTCATTTGTGGTGTTTTTGTTTCTGGTTGTGGCCTTTTCTTTTCTGCCTAGAGAAGTTCCTTTAAGATTTGTTGTAAAGCTGGTTTAGTGTT
>PVHT020000140.1:3250031-3284907 GCA_004024745.2 Catagonus wagneri | reverse complement strand
ATCTTAGATTTTGCTTATCTGTAAAGGTTTTGATCTCTCCTTCAAATCTGAATGTGAGCCTTGCAGGGTAAAGCAATCTTGGTTGGAAGTTTTTCCCTTTCATCCCATTAAGTATATCATGCCACTCCCTTCTGGCCTGTAGAGTTTCAGATGAGAAATCTGCTGATAACCTTATTGGAGTTCGCTTGTATGTCATTTGTTTCTTTTCCCTAGCTGCTTTCAATATTTTCTCTTTATTTTTGGTCATTTTGATTAATATGTGTCTCGGGGTGTTCCTCCTTGGATTTATTTTATATGGTACTCATTGCGCTTCCTGGATTTGAGTGAGTGGTTCCTTTCCCATATTAGGGAAGTTTTTGGCTATTATCTCCTCAAATATTTTTTCTGTCCCCTTCTCTCTCTCTTCTCCCTCTGGTTCCCCTATAATACAGATATTGGTGTGTTTAACATTATCCCAGAGTTCTCTGAGGCTAGCTCTTTTCCTTTCAATCTTTTATCTCTTTTCTCTTCCGCATTAGTGATTTCCACTAATCTGTCCTCCACCTCGCTGATTCGTTCTTCTGCCTCCTGTATTCTATTGTTGGCTGCTTCTAATGAATTTTTTATTTCAGTTATTGTATTTGCATCTCTTCTCGTTTAATTTTTACAGCTTGTATTTCTCTGCTCAGTGTTTCCTGTAAATGATCAATCTTTGCCTCCAGTCTATTTCCAATGCCTTGCATCATCTTCAGCATCAACAGTCTAAAGTCTCTTTCTGAGAGGCTGGAAATCTCCTCATCACTGAGTTGTTATTATGGGCTTTTATCTTTCTCCCTTATCTGGGTTAGGGTTTTCTGTCTTTTCATTTTTATAGGTTTTTGGTGTTATGACCTTTTTGCCAACAATAGAGTGGTCGCCTCTCTTAGTTCTGGCGTTTGCCTCCCCTTTGACTAAAGCTGGGATGGGCGGGGCTTGCTGTAGGCTTCCTGATGGGAGAAAATGACGCCTGCCAACTGGTAGGTGGGGTTGATTCCTAGCCCGCTGATAGGTGGGGTTTTGTCTCTGGATGAGATTAGAGGCTGGCTATATTCCTGAGGTGTCTTTAGGCAACCTGTTTAGTGGTGGGAGGGGCTGTGATCCCACCTGGATATTGTTTGGCCTGGGGCTTCTCAGCATTGATGGGAGGGACCAGGTTTTCCCAAAAATGGCCACCTCCAGAGAAATGCAGGCTGCTGAATGTCCCCGAGAACTTCACCTCCAATGTCCTTCCCCCACCACAAGCCACAGTCACCCCTATTTTCCCAGGAGATCCTCCAAGAATTGCAGTCAGATTCCACCCGGATTCCTATGTAGACTGCTTTGCCCTGGGACCCAGTGCATGTGAAAGTCTGTGTGTGCCTTTCAAGGATGGGGTCTCTGTTTCCCCCAGTACTGTGGAACTCCTGCACACAAGCCCTTCTGGCCTTCAATGCCAGATGCTCCAGGGGGTCTTTCTCCCTGTGCCCAATCCCCAGGCTAGGGTTTTGACGTGGGGCTCAGAACTGTCAGTCCTGTAGCTGAGTCTCTGTGATGCAGTTACTTTCCAGTCTGTGGGGCTTCCCACCCGGGAGGTATGGGGTTGCTTCTATCGTGTAATCGCCCCTCCTACCTCTTGATGTGGTCTCCTCTTTGTCTTCTGGAGTAGAATATCTTTTTTGGAAGTTTACAGTCCAGTTGGTTGAAGGCTGCTCGGCATTTGGTTGTAGTTTTGCTGTTTTTCAGGAGAGAAGTTGAGGCCCCGTCCTTCTATTCCTCCATCTTAATCCAATCTGCATCCTAGGTTTTTGGATTGTGAATTTTTTAAGTATTTTTTTTTCTTCAGTTTGGATACTTACATTTCTTAATTATAACAATTTGTTGCTCATTCCAGTGTGAGCTGATTCTAATTGAGTTGTTCATGGTTTGTGAAGGAGAAACACCTTCATTTTTAGAAAACTGTCTTTTTATAGAACTGGCTTTTAACTGTTGGGTAATAACTGGATTGAGACAAATAACATTTTGAAGATGATATTTACTAACTTTTACATTGATTTTAGGGTGAGCAAATGAAATACATAAAAGGGAAAATCCTGCTGGAACACTTCTAAAGTTCATATCCCTGATATCTGTTTGTGTTTCCAACTTTCCTCTTCTAATAAGGATATGAGTCAGATTTATCAGCGTCTATGCTAATGGCCACATTTTAACTTAATCACCTCCTTAAGGGGCCCATCTACACACACAGCCACATTCCAAGGTATTGGAGGTCAGGACTTTAACCCAGGAATCTGATGGAAGGACACAGTTCAGCCCATAGCACCACCTCCTCTTCAGTCTCCAAGAGGTTCTGCCCCACCCACCTCCACCCATTACACAGTGCTTTATCAGCTTTAAAAATACAAAGGAAAAGATAAATTATTCTGTATTTTGCACCAGGAATAGTCTTCAAAACACTTGGTGCAACTACAGCATGACTTTCAACTAACTGAAGCTTATCTCTTGACTAAAATAAAATAGTAAAGCAGCTATTAAATAGTAAATGTATAGCTATTAAATAGTAAATGTATAGCTATTGGTGTAAATTTTAGTATTTGATTCTGATAGTAATATCTATGATGCATATTGAATTCCTGAACACTTACATGAGTAAAGAATAAAATTCATTTATTCATAATAGATTTTATGAAAGTCAGCTGTTACGTCTCTCTGAATTCTAAGTGCTGATGTTTGTTTACAGGTAAAATCTATAAGATCCTTCTCAAAAACCACTAGGGGTCTAATGCAGGAAATGCTCCATAAAATAGTATAAACAAATACAGGTTGTTAAATGTGTTATACAGATACTAACAACCCATGCCATTAAGCATTTTTTCTTACAAAATTTCAACAAAATGTTTGATATACTTAGGTTTAATGGACTTTTATATATTTATACCTGCTAGAAAGTTCACCAAAACACAGCTTTATTACAAAATAATAAAGCTGTGAAATCTGTCACACTTTTAGGTGGATGTTGAAGGTAGGATGAAATGTTTTATTTGAAAAGAATATAAAGGAGGCAAAGAAGAATGGCTGATTACCAGTTGGAAAAATCTGTCTTCTCAATTTACATTCCCTTTTTGAGGGAACTTTTCATGTTTCTAGTGATACAAATGTAAAAAAACAAAATCAGGATATACAGATTTGTCAACTTAAATGTAGATCATAGTGACAATATATATAAATAATATATTCCTTGAGTAAGAGAAATCATGTGACCATTAAAATGTGTGAAATATAAAATGAAAATATAATATTATATATTGTTTTAGTCTTTTATTATGATAGACAGCTATACTTAATTTTTTATCAGGAAAAAAATATGGAATACTGAGAGCACAACTGGAGAATATTAAGAAATTTATCCAGCACAGATTAATTAGACATACACATCTGTGTATGAATTTATTGACTCTAGAAATGTAATTTTCATAATATTACCCAAATTCCAATTCATATATTTAAAAATTAATGTCATATATTAGCATACATAAATACTGCAATAACTGTTCCAAAAATTTCTGCTGAAGCATTTTTCTTTCCATGAAAATCACATTAATTGGAGAGGAATGCTGTTAAGAAAGAAATGCTGTTAAGTTATAGTGCATCTCTTCTATCATAATCTTTGAAGATAAAAAAAGGTCATGAATCACATTTAATCCAGTACAAATATGCTCAGGTGAAAAAACTTGAGCAAAGTTTATTGTAGTCCACCTAACCTGAAGGAAAGGAAATTAGTTTGCCTTTCTCTAGTTCCCTGGGTAAAGAAAACACTGGTGTGATAAAAATGCCCCTCAGAAATATTTAAATACAAATGTAAAAATCAAGATAAACTCAGTGTCATCCTATAAAAATTGGATTTATTTGTTTTTATGACCATAATCCACTTTTAACAAAACTTTCCAGTGAGAGATATTAATAAATTATAATATTAGTTTAGTAAATATTAATTTTAAAATGTCTATTATATAAGACAATATTTCATTCCCATCTCTACTCCTTATTAACTAGGGTATCTTTAAAAGATTCTATAACCACTTTAAATTCATTTTGTTTTACATTTTCCATCTGGAAAATTGAAGGTAATCTTTTTTCCCTCAGGAGTTGTTCTGGAGATTATTTTAAGTTCGTGAAATGGAAAAAAAGTACATCACTATTGTACATTTGATGTACCTAAACAGCATTCTAGGTGATGTAATTGCTATTAAGTTTACTTCAACACATCATTGGAGACACCGGTATATGTGAAGAAAATGATGTGTGTATTGGGGGGGTGGGGGATTGTTTTTCGTAAAAGCAAATTGGCCATCTTTTCAGAGCATTCCTCCACAGTAAATATAAAAACAGTTTCACACTGAAACATGCTTGGATTTCATTTCAAAGGCTGACCTGAAATAACAGAGTTTCTTTTGATTAGAAAGCGGGAGAACTCATGCAGGAAGAGGTGCAGCCTAAGATGGAGACACAGTAGAAAGGTGATATGTAAATCATGGTGACACTTTTTCTTTATTTTTGAGGGTTTCATGATCTAAAAGAATCTACCAGGCTGTTTGAAATGTGCACTGACAAATGCATACATTTATGAGAGGCTTTTCTTTAAGAACAACAGACTGAAAATATATTTCATTATTATGAGAGCTTTGGGGAAGGAAGTGGTCACTTAATCAAGCTCTAGGTGGTTGTGGAGCAAGCTCTGTTTTGTGGTGTGGAGTTTCCATGAGCGCATCTCCACCTGTCACACCTTCCCCAGCCACCCTTCTCGGGCAAATTTAACCTGATACAGTAATGAAGTAGTCAGTACCTTGGGGATGGATAGGGAAAATAAACTAAATAACCCAGCTTTTTAAAAGATGAATTAATTACAGTAATTACTAGGCCATATTCTATTATTTATTAAACAAAGTGCATGTTCATGTGAGACCTCTCAGAAATATAAACACTGCTAGAGCGGGTACCTCAACCTGTTAGGAGGAATGATATGAGAAAGAAAATACTCCATTAAATTTCAGGGTAAGGATTGTTGTTGTTATTATTAATATTACCATTGTCTGAACTTCTTATTAACCTGTCAGCATGTTTTTCTTTGGTATCATTTTTCTTGGGCATAGTCATCAAGACTAGGTAATCATGTCATAGGCAGAAATAACAAAGGATCTTAAAGACATAATTTCTAGATAACAATACCCCAAACACTCGAGGTCAACATAGGAGCATTCCTAATTCATAGTGTGCCTTCTAGAGTTAAAAATTCCACTACTTTTTTCCTTAACAGCAGACTTGTGAGACCTATGATAACACTTTCCATGAGTTCAGTTCCTGGGATGATTTAAGAATCTTTGATACAAGCAGGGTATGAAACACATGCTTACGACTGACTGTAAATCCATTCTTAGTTGAGGCTGACACTGAAGGGAAATACAGATTTAAAAATATTTACATGAATAGGACTTTAACACAAATTGAAATACTGTCATTATTAAAGTAAATGTAACATGCAAATTTGTAGTTTTGAAAAATCACATTTCCCCCATAGAAATAAGGATATGTATTGTGGGTAGTTTCTCATATGATCTTCCATATATTTGTTTCAGCTTTAGTGTATTTGGAGTATAGTATTTTTTTAAATATTCATAAATTTTTCCACTATGAGGCAGCCCTCTATTATGTGTAACAAGAACAGATTGAAAGAAATTTGAAATTCTAGGCTAACCTTGCAGTTTGTAAAGGTTGCTACTTCTTTGTTTTTCTTTTCATTTAGTATAAAAATCTTCGAATTTTTATACTTAATGAAAGTTCCTGGATGAGATCTTTTATAGCAGTTCATGAAAATAGCAAAGTATGTTTTTTTTACAATTTTTAAATACTACCTCTGGTATGCAAACTATAGTTATTTACCACTTAGTCAATGGTCAATGTGGAGATTTTATATATATATGTATGTATAAATTTATAAATAAATATTTTTCAGGCAATTTTATATACTATATATGCACACACACAGTTATATATATCCAGTTGAATTCTCATAAAATATTTCTTTTTATTAAACTAATGCGATAAGCCTTAAGTAAATATGAAAGAAAAAGCTGCTATAAACGTGTTGTACCCTGTTTCTGTGAACATAATCCTCCATTTCCCTAGGGTAAATATCCAGGGTTAAGATTGCTTTGTCAAAATCTAGCAAGAGTCCGCATGTCTTTCAAAGGGGGAATGGACAAAATGTGGCACAGCTGCTCTGTGGGAAATACTTCACAATGAAAAGGAAGGAAATATTGAGCAAGCTTCTCATATCCCTGTACTCTTCTGGTTTTTCTGTTTTAAGAGACCTCAGCTGCAGATCGTAGGATTTAGAGAAATGAAGGCATCTTAACCTAGTCATTACAAAGTCACATAGGGTATAGGGATCAATTTGAGCACTAAACACCTTGATCTTATTTGAGAATACAGAAGCTATGTCAATCATGGAAGAAGGTGGCACAAGTCACCATTATCCATTATCTCCCAGCCTTTGTCTCAAGATAAGAAACCCAGTCTAGCCATTCTCCATTAACCGGACGTGCTGAAGATGGATACATGGTCAGTAATGTCTCTTGGACCATGTTTGACTTTACTGGTTCTTTATCAAAGATGCATTAGTCAAATATAGTCTCAAAACAACCAGAATGTTTGTTGCAGTGGTTCAAAACTGTGACCACGATTCGTCAGAGAGTTTCCCTCTTCCCTAAGAGTACTCATCACACTGATTTCAATTCATAAGTGATATTGACACTTAATCTATTTATCTTATTTTCTGCTAATCATAATGATAGTGAGGGATGAGTACATGACTCTGGCTAGTTTAAATACCTTAAGAATGTCACTGTGCCCCAGTAGCAACAGCTGCTGGGGTTTTCACTGTGCTGGGACTTGTCATAACCAAGGGCTATCATTCTTCCATCTCTGTTCTGTTCCTATGCTTGCAGTTTTTTCAGGCTTCCCATATTCTAGTGTTTTGCTTACAGAAATGGGCTAAGGCCCATAGGTATGAGCTACAACCCTGCTTATGGGTCCTGGTGTGAACAGTTAGAGAGATGGCAGAAAAGAGTCAAAGTCAAATGCCTGTGAATGGTTCACTCACTCCAAGCCAGCTCTCTGCTCCATGACTCCAATGGCCTTGGACAAAAGAAAATTGATTAAAACTGGAACTTAAACTGAGGCTTGATGGTTACAAGAGTCTGGGCCCAGAAAAGATGGGAAAGATGGGAATGATGTCAAGGAGAATTTATTTTTATTTTTCATATAAAATAAAATGTCTAAATCCATAATAAAGGGAAGGAAGAGGGAGATCGAGAAAGTGTATGGAACATGTGAAATGCAGTTGAGAAATCTAATCAGGAAGAGAAAGTGTAATTCAAGGAACAGAAGCAGATTTCCCAGTTGTGACTTATTTCATAGACAAATTGAATTTAATATGTGTTCAGTAAATCATTTTGTTCAAATACAAACTGATAAAAAAAAGAATGTGTTGAAATAAAATTGCAGAGCTATGAAAGCAAAAATGAGAAACCAACCTAATACAATTATTGTACTAATGGACAATTTAGAAAAGAGGGACAATATATAATGTGTTTAAAATAAAACTAATGGGTTGGAAGAAATGACTGATATGATATGATCATATTAAATTCAAGGGATAAAAGGCAATTTGATTATAGCCATTAGAAGTAACACAGTATGTATGGAGGACGGAAAAGACACTCCAACTTTTCCTGAAGGGGAGAATACAAAATAATGGCCTCAAAAATCTATTTAGAGCAAATAAGAAGTCTATCCATGAGATAAATGGCAACTGGGAATAATTGCTCCAAACCATTGACCTTGAGGCATATTACTTTTTAGATACAGACACACAGTGAGAAACACAAACTAATTTGAACATCTCATATAAAAAGCGGCTCGTTATAACTGACATTATATATGTATATATATGTACACATACATATATATATACATATATATATTGAAATCAAATAGAACAAGGGAACAAGGAATATGGAATTCAGGCAGGAGTAGGTAAGGCAGGGGGGTGAAACAGTGAGGGGGATGGTGATTAGATATATGTTCTTTTCAAGGACCTAGCTTTGTTTTGGATGCTGGATTTATGGGTACTTAATACAGAATTATGTTTATTACTGTAATCATTATGCTTTTTAATTGAGGTATAACATGATTTGGGAAAGTACACTAAAGTCAAACTTGAAAATACTATATATATATATATATATATATATATATATATACACACACACACACACACACATATAGATATACATATATATGCACACGTGTGTTTGTGCACCCACATGTAATCAACCACCCCTCAGATCAGGATAGCATTTCCAGCATCAGTTAATGTTTCTTTTGTGCCTGAAAATGTTATTTTCCTCTGCCACATTAAGCAGAAAAATGATTGCAGCTCAATGCAGTTTGGCATTGAACCAGGTCAAGCAGCTGTAGTTATAGTTTAAACTGAGTTCATGCTTGACTTGTTCCTAGTTCTTGGGTATAGCACTTTTGAAATTTTGATTGGCATGCCATTGGCCCCAGTGTGAGATTCAGTGTGGTCCTTTGGAGTTTAGAGTCTAGCTCTTCAGTCTCCTACCTCTGAAACTTCAAAATCTGCAAGTATCTTGAGTGGGAGATCTGGTGCATCTAATGCAGGTCTCCTCTCCAGAGGGACATTTTTTTCTTAAGCATCATAAGATTGAGCAGTTTCATCTACCTTTCTGTCCTGGAAGAGACTCTTCCTGGCAGGTGTCTCTCTCCTAGGATCTGAAAATTCTAATCCCAAGAGATTTTGCACTAAAGGGGTTTAGGTAGATTTCCGTCACTGCAGGTTCAAACAGTGACAGATGTCTTTCATTTGTTTGCTGGAACTCCCACACTCTAAAGGAGCTTTGCTTCCTAGAGCTCTCAGTCTGCCGCAGCACACACAAGGGTACACACTGTTCTCTATAGATTCCATCTGCCTAGGCTAGTGGTGCCTACCTGGGGAGGATTTTGCACCCCGCTGCCCCCCCTTCCCTATATTTGTCAATGTCACTGTTTTTTAGTGCCATCTTCCTTTTGTGGCTTTCTAATCATGAATTTGGATAAATATGATGATGCTTATCCTGTCACCTAGTAATTTTTCAAATATTAATTGGGAAAATCATAACAAGAAAACTGCAGGTTACTTATTTTACTCAGTGGCAAGGTAGGAAATGTGTTTTACTGCTAAGCAACAAACTCACATTAATGAAGATCTTTTATGCTGTAAGTAAAGCAAATGACAGCTCAGGTCCTACAGCAGCATTTCCACATACATTTTGTGGTTATAGGACATTCTCTGGATTAGCTTTTAATTGACTTAAATTTGAATTATATAAGAGTAGACAAGAAAAGGTTACAGGATTCTAGGAAGAGATTTCTGGATAAATCAAAATTTTTGTTTAAAGAATTTCTTTTTAATTAGATTGCTGCACATCTAAGTTTTTCATATGGATGCTTTGCTGAATGAGTTTGGATAACTTTATTCTTGCTATGAGCAAAATCTGAATACCTGATGCTTGAGTGAACAAGGTCCCATTTTACTTTAATTACACAATAAAAGCTATAAAATAATAAACATTATTATGTTTAAAATATTAGGCAAGTATTGAAATAATAGGCAGATTGTTTCTTTTGGAAATGAATTTCTTTTAGACAAACTGAATTTCCAACTTTAAGCCAGTGAATAATTCCTTATTTTCTTATAAAATAAATAGTAAAATATTATTTGAAGTTCCTCATGTATTGAAATAACAAGAAAATAATAGAATATGCTGAAGCTTTACACAGTGTCTTATAGCCGAAGTGTCTTAAATACATGCTGGTAGTTCACTGGAGATGTGGAGATGAGGATATTCAATTGTGCTTTGCAATAATTATACCCAAATAGTAGTATAGAGAGTGATGAAGTAGATATTTTCTTATTAAAAACTACGTCAGCTCCAACATTTTAGTATTACATTATTCTTATATTGTAGGAAATAAACAGGAATATTGAGGTGAATATGAGGATTGAGAGATGAGTCTTTTGTTTCTTTTTCTTAGAATTTGAGGCACATGAAATAGTTTTATTTTAAGAACGTCCCAACATGAGGTCATTTTACTGTTCACTCTGCTTTTTTTTAGGCCCACCGTACGTATATATTTTTGTTATCATCAAGTATGGAATTGCATTAGAAAATAATAGTATAAATTATCAAAAAGGAAAAATACCTGGAAATACAATCATATTTTAAAGTGTGGGGTTGAGTGAATCCATCAATACACATTTTAATACTCAAAATATGCTATCTTCTATGTTTTACTGTTTTTATTGATCCTGTATACACACAAGGTTGAATTATGCTACAAACTTCATGATCTCAGTACAATAAAGTTTTCATTATATTATCCATCACCATTTTTGTAGTTAGAGATTTTGCTAAACTCCAAGTTTTTTCTCCTGCTTTAAGAACATGGTAGTGCCCTGCCTTCTGGGAGCTTTCTAAGTCTTTAAAATTTCACTTTCCAGCTGTAGGGTCATTTCCCTAGAGAGTGGGAATTCTTTCTTACTCAACTCATTTCAGGAAGAGTTTAGTCTTGTTATTTGTTAATACACTACGTTCCTGTCATAGTATAGGAACTGGGGTGACTGGGGTAAGATTTAAAATTATCTATGCCACGTAAAAGCCACCAGAGTGCTTTAGGCAAGGAAGTGTATCTGCCTGCAACTGATCAGAAATTGATGACATTGTAAAATGAAATGAAAACACACGAACAGACTTGTGGGTAAAATAGTAATATTTATTTTGTGGGCTTAACTGCTCTTGAGATGAAAATGTCATTCAGGTTTGGTTTTGTACCCTAAAATTAGCAATGTTCCTCCCTGGCATTTTCATACCCAAAGATGTTAATTGTTCTTCTAGCACTTTGTTTAATTTTTGTGGGGTTTGCTATTATGTATGTCATCTGTCTTCTTGAGGTTTTGTCAGTGATCTATGAGGCAACTGATGGTTTCTATCATTCTACTTTAAAGAGCCAATAAAAACGAGCACCTCGGAAACTGCTCTCAAGCAACCTGGCTTCTGATGTGTTCATTTTCACGCCCCTCTTTGGCTACACTCTATTACTTTCATCTTATGTGCTATTTTATAATGTGACCTTAGTCATTAAAAAAAAAAAAAAAAAAACTACTTGAATTTTAAGTGGTAGTTGAGAGAAAGCAATGTTGTGAAAAAGAAAAAAAAAGAAAATAGCTTTTTTTTTTTTAAGGCATTGTTTGTTATATGCAAGAGTGTTAATCAGAACTGGAATGAGGCTTTCAAATTTCAACAACATAATACATCAGGGTCCCTGAGTCTCTGGTGAGGGAAATGTGTTTTGTGTTGTTTTTTTTATATATAGAAAACATAACTTCTCTGATAAGTTGTTTTTCTTCATTGTGTAAAATATGATTTTATATATTTTATTTAGTTTCTGGCTGACCTAGCTTATTGTAGTGTTATGGTATTTTACAGGAAATGAGTTCATGGTATTAAGAATAGTGTCACCTGTAAAACTGGGAGCATATGAGAACATATGTTCAAAATGTTCCAATTAATTTCCTGAAGTTTTGGAGGACTTATGACTGACTGAGGGGTGCATTAAAAGCTAAAAATTCTCTTTTAACTATGCCCATTTTCTGTATTAAATTCACACACAGAACAGCCACTTCAAAAAATCTATGAAGCTAAAATACTTACAGAGTAATTTATTAAAAGAGTAATCTGTATTTTCATCTTTGTATTTTCCTCTCTGGCATTCTGAAATTAGAGTTGTTTTAGGCTTCATTGCTTCAAGAATATTTTTGGTAGGACAGAATGCAGGTCTAGTACAAAGTCAAGGTTTGACCTCTATTTTGTAAAAGCCAAATCCCATTGAGAAAAACGAAGCTACCTGGGTCTCAGAAGCAAGGAAAAAGGAGAAAATCTTTGAGGTCAAGGAGATAGAAGGAAAGAGACTCTATTTTAAGAGACGAGAGAGAGGAAAGTCTTTTAGTTTCCAGTCCTGCATCCTCATAGAGGTGGGAGAAATCAAGACTTAAGATGCAAATGCAGGTAAAGAACACTCAGAGCCCATTAGGCAAAGGAATATGCAGCCAAGCATCTCATGTCCTCAGGTGGCTCGGAGGTCGACTTGAAGGGGCCACATGGACAGCCCAAGAGCAGAGGACCACTTCTGCTGAATGTCACATGTGCCAGGCCTCTTCCAGTCCTGGTGGGAGGTCGAAGGCAGGATATGGTGCCTAGTTTGTTCAGATTGCTGTCACAAAATACTCTACACTGAGTAGCTTATAATCAACATCTATTTCTCACAATTCTGGAGGCTGGGTCATCTCCAGATCAAGTTACCAGCAGATCCGACGTCACTGTCATCTCACAGGATGGAAGGGCTAAGAGAGCCCTCTGGAGCCTCTTTTTGGTGGGTCCTAATCCCATTTCCCAAGGTCCCATCTCCTAATATCAAGTTGAGGGTTAGGATTTCAACATGGGAAGAGATGGGGGGGAAGGGCTCAAACATTCAGACCATAGCCTTCACCCCTGATTTTGAGACAGGTGGATTTAAAGACACTAATGAAATGCAATATTTCTCAACCCTAAATATAGCTGGAGGTGAAGATGTTGGGAAAAAATGGTTTATATTCAGATATATTTCTCTACCACGTTTCATTTCTTTGTGTGTGTGTGTGTGTGTGTGTGTGTGTGTGTGTGTGTGTGTGTGTGAGTGTGTGTCTTTTTGTCCTTTTATGGCCTCACCCACGGCATTTGGAGGTTCCCAGGCTAGGGGTCTAATCGGAACTATAGCTGCTGGGCTACACCACAGCCACAGCAACATAGGATCTGAGCTGCATCAGCTACCTACACCACAGCTCACAGCAATGCCGGATCCTTAACCCACTGAGCAATGCCAGGGATCAAACTTGCAACCTCATGGCTCCTAATCATATTTGTTTCTGGTGTGCCATGATGGAAACTCCCACTTTTCATTTCAATAACATGTAATGCCTGAAAATAATGTAGGTGAATGGCCCAAAAAGCTTTAGATGTTCTGAAAACACAAAGCAATAAAATATCCGATTCTAGTCATTTTATTTTTAGATTCACAACTGCAGTATATGGAATTTCCTGGGCTAGGGGTTGAACTGGAACTGCAGCTGCTGGCCTGCACCACAGCCACAACAGTACCAGATCATCCAAATAGCATCAGTGACCTATGTGGCAACTTGCAGCAACACCAGATCCTTAACCCACTGAGCAAGGCCAGGAATCAAACCCGCCTCCTATGGATACTAGTCGGGTTCTTAATCCACTGAACCACAATGGGAACTCCACATTTCTAGTTACATTTGTAATAGTTAACAGATGTTTAATTTTTTAAAATAAACATTTATTGTGAAAATATATGAGGCTAGTAATCAATTTTCCAGAGAGAAACTGTTGCTAATATCATAAAAAGAACTTGAGATAAGATTCAAAAGAAAGTTGAGGTAGGAGCTGGTCTACCATTTCTTCCCTGACGCCAATAGCATTAGCTGTAAATGATACCATCCTATTATCCCTTTCTGCTGGAGCAGTTTCCTTACCTGATTTTAGACTCAGCTCAGTGTATGGAAGTTGTTTAGTGTGTATTATCAATGCACTGAGGTGGTTTTTGGTTTGTGTCTATTTGCCAATCTATAAGGGAATGTTTAAGTGGTACACACATACAAATTCCAGTGATTTACCTGCATAGGTAAAATAAGTTCTGTTACTGTTAACTGTTTTTTCTATTATTTCTTTTCCACTAACCCTGCTGGAAGATCCAGGCCAGAGTTTGTTGCTATATCCATAGTTGCATTTCTGTCCTTCCATCCTGTTAGTAATATTTAATATTTTATCCTACAGCGGTATAAAAAACAAACAAAAACGACTTCAACCTCACTGCACTATTCAGTGTTAAAGAATTCAGCCTAAAATCAAATGGCATTAGGTCTAGTGTAAATTTAAGGCAAAATAGGACATAGCTGTGGATTGACTTGGAATAATGACCTTAAACTTGGACACTTGAGGGCTGACACTCACACAGAAGTTGTCAACTTGGACACAAGCCTGAAACCCATCAGAAGGGTCAATTTAATCCTAGAAATCTGACCCAGAGTAAGGATCAGATAAGAAAGTCCTTATCGACAGGAAATGCTGAGGCAGTTACTAATAGAATGTAGCTTATACGTATTTAGAAATAACTCAAAAAGCATAATGAGTCATGCCACTATCATTTTTTAATGTTGTGTTTATTTTATGTTTGTCTTTTGACTCCTAAATCATTTTTAAGGTACCTGCTGGCGTGAGATCCATTATAATGATATGAACATTTTTAAAATATTATAAATGGTAGTTACTGTAAAATGTTCCATAATGCTATGATTTAGCTTGTGTTTTGGTGCTATTATGTTATGGGGGCCCAGTTAGGAAAGTCAGAATTCTATGATGTAATCTCTTTCTAGGGCTTTCCAAAATATATAGAGACATATAGGAAAATAAAATGTGTAAAATAATTGTTTGTTACAATTAACAAAATGCCATTTATCCTAATTTATAAAATTAGCTTTTTACTAAGTCTGATGAAAAATCTCCATCCAGGACTGCCTAGCAAAAGATTTAGCAGAAAGTAAAATAAAGAAGTGGGGGGCGAGGGGGAAAGGGATGGGGATGGGATGAGATCCCCTTCACGTACCCATCTGCACAGGCCAGAAGGAAAAAGAAAACCTGCTATGCTGCATTAAGAGGCTAGAGCCAGACTAGGTCTGAATCAGAACAGCAAAGAGCAGGATTATCCATCAAGGCGCTGTGTTAAATAGTGTCCTGAACTCAGACCCCTAGATATGTGACTGGGAAGAGCTGGGCTTCTCTTCACCTTGCATTTAAGAATGAGGTTGCAAGGAAAACAAAATTATCCCTTTAAAATGTATATTGACAAAAATTTTGATTGTCAGTATAGTGTTTTGTTAATTAAGGGCAACACACAGGGGATTGCAGATCTCTATATGTAAATTAGGAACATCCTGATTATACCAAATTTACAAAGTAGAAGCCGTATTTTCTGCATCTTACCTTGTTTGTTCATATTCTGCAAAAAGGATTGAGGATGGATTCCTCCTGGATCCCAATATAGGAAACGCAACAGACAGAAAAAAGCACAAACTTCCCAAACACTACTGAGGTAACACAGTGGCCAAGTCAGCACAGCATTTGAATCTCTGTAGTAGATAAACTTCTTCTCCTCCAAGTCCACCATTTCTCTTCTCCACCTCTTCATTCTCTCCCATGGCAGATGGGCTTTTCACTGGGCACAGGTCAGAACTGATGATATCCTTCAGGCTTGGGGGCCCCAGAGAACAGAGAACATCAAAAACAAAAATGATAATGTCATTCTTTAGGAATCCACTACAAGTGCCATTTCGATCTAGCTTTATGCAATGAGGAAAACAGTCTATATGCAATTAGGCAGAGTTCATTTAAACTTGTCAGCACATACTGAAGCTTTAACTTTTTGGTGGTTAAAAAGCCTAGAACCAAAGGATGGAAAAATGGTTAACTCATGTCCTAGAAAAGGAGCACAGATACAAAACACTTGTACATAAAATGGGGTTTATTAGGAAAACTGTATAAGCAGAGGTATAGCAAAGTTGACCTACTTACTTGAGATCCCATTATTTCACATACATACATGCTCAGGCCAGGCCTGACCTTCAGACCTGTGGCCAGTGAACAATATGTTACTCCCAAGTTCTCTGTGCGTAGTACACAGGCTTTCTGTATGAACTAGGTAGCAAAGAAGGCTCTTTATTTTGGGAAGCTGGGCCTTGTTCAGTAAAGCAGCCATTGTTCAGGATCTGTGCTTCTGGAAGTTATCTTCAACCAACTGTCTCTGCTAAACTGCTGAAAAAGCAGAAATGAGCCTCAAGAAACATCCAGATCTGCCTCTCTTCAGCTTTTCACAAAGTTCAAAGTGAGTTTGAGTTCTTCTCACCCAAACTATTCTTAAAACAATAGATTTTAACATTCTCAGAGTGGTTATGAGCATACCTAAATTTATCTAAGAATTAAAAATGGTTGTTGCTTAAACTCTTAGTTAAATTTGTGAAAGAACAGGAGTTCCCTTAAACTCCTGTACACAGGAGTTTAAGAATCTGTCTGCAACATCTTGAGTCACTGAGGAGGTATACATTCCTATCCATCTGATGAAGTGGGTTAAAGGATCCAGGACTGCCACAGCTGTAGCGTAGGTTGCAGCTGCAGCTCAAATTAAATCCCTGTACCTTAGAACTTCCATGTGTCACAGGGGTGGCCAAAAAATGATTGTGATAGAACTATTTCATTTGATTATTTTCACAGCTAATAGTCATTAACTGAAAGTAGACTCTTGGAACTTTGCTTCTATTTGTATATTTTCTGTCATTTTTATGTTGACGCTTTTATTGCATTTGTATGTTTTAATACTTGAAATCCTGTCATCACTTAACTTTGTTTAGCCCAGGCAGTTTCACACTTACCTCAAAACAATTGCCATCATGTCAAGTCAAATGACCTTTCTTTGAGAGATTGCATATGAAATTCAGTATGTTCAACTGACAATATACTTTCCACGTTGTATTCTACAATACATCAGATATAAGCTCTGGTTCTCAAAAATGAAAAGGTTCTGTTTCCCTTGCAGCCATTTGCATCTAATTAATAGTCTTTGTAAAATCCATTGCTATGGTGATAGAAGTTCTGTGCTGAAAGAGAAACTTTTAAAATGCCAGCTCAGTATGTCACATATTTACAACTCTTTGATAATGTCCTAATCTTATCATTCTAATCTTTTTATCATCCCTGGATAGAGACAAGTATATCTTTTGCTTTGAACTTTGCTGTAGTTACCCTAAACAACAGATTTTATAATGAACTGCATTGATTACTTTTGATGTGACTTGTAATGGTGCACGTCAGTTTCAGCAAGAGCTCTGTCATGTCATGTTTGTACCTTTGACAAACTGACCCAGTTTTCAAAATGCTTTCACATTTATGGTTGAGTTAATGACCTAAATCCCTGTCTTGATGGGTTTGTGCATTTGACATCTTTCTCTTAGGAGCAGAGAGCTGTGATAGCTGGACATTATTCATAACTGCCTACCCTTGCCGGAACTTAATTGAAGCGTGGTTTGCAAATGAGAACAAGAAATCAATGGAAAAAGTCAGTCTTCTCTTAAACTGTATTCATGGGAGTTTAAATGTGAAGTTTACTTCAAACTATAACTTGTCATACACCCATTTATCTTAGAAGCAAATTATTTACACATTAAAATGCATCCAAGTGCTTTATGTTTAAATTGTAGAGGATCTGGGCTTGTGTGCAATACTACCAATTTCATCCCTATACTGTCATAAGAATCTTTAGCATACAGAATTACAATGAATGTGGTGGTTCAGGGATTAAAATCTCCTTAAATACTCATTCACATGACAGACTGGAGCAATTAGTGTATAGTTACAATGGTGCATGGATAACAAGAGTGTCTCATATATTTCCACCGAGAGTCATCTTCCATTATAATCATCCTAATGAAAAAATCACAGTGGTTGAATGGAACTGCTATTGGTATAGCATTAAAAAAATAAAAAGAGATGAACGCTGAAAAACATCATTAAAGTCACATTAAGGAACTGATTGAAATTGACCAGAAAGGGAATAATCATGGAACTGTCATTACTATCCCTTTCTTATAGCTTTCGGTACAGGTGTTACAGAAATCTCATGCCAGTGGGTGCCTGTGCTGTAATATCTTCACAGAGTATTGCGTGTGGTGAACAAAATGACAGACCTGATGATTCCAGTGACTCTTGTTTGTCAGCTCGGGTTTAGCCTCTGCCAATGAGTCTGTTCTCCATATAGAGCTTCCATCCATGTCTGGAAAGTTACATGAAGGGATGGAATAAGAAACACATTATGCTATGTTGATTCTATCAACCTGAAAAAAAATTGCACTTAGAACCCGGCTGTGTTTAGCATATTGAAATACATGTTTTCAAGTGATTTCTCTTCCTGCTCCTTTAAAATTTTCTCTTTTTTATAAAAATAGCAAATAAAAAAAATCTATGCCCATACTGAAGATAAAAAGTCAGAAGGAGAGATTTACAGAGATTGATGTATAGAGAAACAGAGTGTAAAACAATAGATGAAGTGGAATTGGTTTGTTGTAACATCAACCCGCCGTGCTAGAAGATGGGAGAAGGGTATGTGTGTGGACTTGGGATGAGAGGGTCCAAGTTGGGGAAGGTGTTGATGCTGCAGGGAGAGAATGTGTTGAAAGGTATGATCATTTAGTACCACTCCCCCCTGGTCTTGGAATAACCAAGCCACACTTGGCAGGTAACAAATCGAAACTAGCTCATCTGCAAGTGAAATAGTCTCACTAAATTAGCCAGTGTGACGATGTTCTTTCCAAGCTTATTACTATAGTATGTTGAAAAACTGCTATTGATTATTAGAATGTGAGGGTGATATTTCTACTGGGATTCCGTGTTTGGGGAGAGGGAAAAGTGTGGATGAGTTATGCCAAGTTAATAAGCCACAAAATATTTAACATAATAACAATGGCTGCTTCTTTCATGTCTAGTGATTGCTGAATGGGATATTTGAAATACTCAGCAATTCTGCCAAAAATGCTTTGAGTGCAGGCACAGGCGCCTTGGTTTATCATTTTAATATCCACATTCTCTACTTTCATCAGGTTTTGGACAACCCTCAGGATAGTTCCGTGTTCCTCAAACCCTTTATAAAAAGAGCAAAGTAAAAATTGTGATGGAAAGTTTCTTTTCCTGATCTCTGTGATTTCTTTGTTCATCGGTACTTGATTTCCTTTTGCACAAAACTCCAGTTCCACCTTCATTTGACATAAATGAGTGGTGTATAACCTTGGAATGAGTAAACGATGTCAGCATATATCAGACAAACAAGAGAATTCATGTTATGGAAAATTGGAAAATGTTTGCATATAAAATCAAGGACCTTAATGTGAATCCAGTAAGAGATCTAGAAATCAAAATACTTGCCTGTCCTTCAAAAGGATAGGGTTCCTATTTGATTCCCTGCTGTTTGGCTGCCTGTTTATAACAATGTAGCTGAAATTACTAGATTATTACTATGCTGATGTTGGGTAATATGAAGCAAACAGAAGTTTTACAATGTTTCTTTAAAATGTTTGGTATCAATCTTGTTATTTGTCAGTGTGTCAGTTTTCTAGGGCTGTCATAACAAAACACCACAAACTGAGGGCCTTGAAACAATAGAAAGGTATTGTCTTAGAGTTCTTATGGCTCAAGATCTAAAAGCAAGGTGCTAGCAGGGCCCTGCTCTGTTGGAAGCCTTTAGAGGATGATCCCTTCTTGCCTTTTCCAGTTTTTGGTGGCCCTTAGTGTTCCTTGGCTTGTGGAATGGCTTCAGTCTTCCCCTCTGTCTTTACCTGACCATCTTCCTTCTGTGTCTGTAGCCATATTGCTGTCTTCTTATGAGAATATGGTCATATGGACCTCATCCTAACACAATTGTATCTGTAATAACTCTATTTCCAAATAAGGTCACTTTCACAGTTTCCAGGGTTAGGTTTTCCACACATATTTTTGGGGGACACACTCAATCCATAATAGTATTCATTTTAGGTAGTGACATGCTCTAATGTTTGCATAGCCAATCTCATCTATTAGTTTGGTTAATAAACAGATTAAACTGGGGGAAATCTTTGTAAATGTATTAAGAAGATAGTTTCACCCGCAAACTAAGACCAACTACCATTCTCTATTACAAATTTAATAGTTAAGTTCATGTGGATCGGGTACAAGCAATATCCATAGATTTGAATCATGTCATTATTATAATTGCCTGCTTTATTTACAGCCAGATTCATTTTCAATTACTTATTAATCTGTTATGTCTAATAAAATAATTTTGATAATCTTACTGATTTAATTTTTGTTTTAAGCAACTTTAAGTCTCTTAGCTTGAGCTCCAAAACATTGTTCCAGCTGTATTTTTCAAGTAAATGGAAAAGAAGTGTGAAATGATCTTTCAATATTAAATGTAAAAATCATTTTTCTAGTCATAACTGATCCCTTGATTTTATGTCATATGGACTCTCGTATGAATATAACTCAAAGAATGTAGTATAAATATGATATATTTTTATTCAAAAAACTAAAAAAAACTTTATTCTGAATTTCATTTAGAGGAATCTTTCTCAATATCACTAAAGAAAGAAGATTTAGAGCTTTACCGATTGACCACTTGCATGCAGCCTTATCTGGGAAATGTGGATACAAATAAGTAGGAGAATGGAGTCAGCATCTATTATCAAAACATGTGTATATTCTGTTTCCTATATTCTGCCTAATGGTAAGAAGAATTATGGGTGCCTCTCATAAATGGTACTCACTTAAGAAAACTTTAATTTGCTAATAGGATATATATTTTATTACAGTAACATTGAATAGGGTTTAAGAACATGGATTCTTAAACCAAAGCCATGCCAGGTTTCTACCTGTTTCTGCCTGTCAGCTCCATCACTGGCTGGCTACACAAAATTGGCCCAGTCATCTATCTTCTCTAGGCTTTAGTTCTACAAACTGGAAATAGTAATACTAGTTTATTACTAAGAGTTGATAAGAAAATTAAGTGATTTAATAGAGTCAAATAGAATAATTATTAATGTGTAGGATGCACCATGTTAATGTTAGTCATTATTTCTATTCCTGTTTATATTGTTGCTAGTATTATTATGGTTATATAGTTACTAGATGATAAAGCTATAGTGACTACAGCAGTCACCTAAAAAATTGAAGTCACTGCTCCAACCACTCTCTTTACTTTCTCCCTTTCCTCTGCAATCCACACCACATAATTAAGTAAAGAATATAGTAAAAATATTTTGGAATGATGTCCTTTGACTGCATTGCTGACACACTTGGTCCCACACAGAGATAAGGATGCTCTTTTGGATTCTCTCTGGTATTTTTTTTTTAACCTGTGCATTATTTTCTAAGCTATACTTTCTAGCATTAAAAACCGTAAATGTCTACACAAAGACTTATTCATCAATGTTCCTAACAGACTAATTCTTAATACCCTTAAACTGGAGAAAACCCAAAATGCATGTTTAATTGTTAGTGCATAAATAAATTGTGGTATATTACACAATGGAATACTACTTAGCAGTAGAAAGGACCAAACTACTGGTAAATACAGTACCATGTATGACTCTCAAGAGCCTTATACTGAATAAAGGAAACCAGACACAAAAAAGTACATAGTGTATGATTCTATTTCTTTGATATTCTGCAAGAGGGAAAGCTATAGGGACAGAAACCTGTGGTACCTGTTTGGGGCTGCAGAAGAGTGGTGGGGGAAATAGACCTTGAAAGGGCCTGATAACATTTTGGGGATGTTGGAATTGATCCAAATTTTGATTATGATGATGGTTTTGAGACCATGTACATTTGATAAAACTCATCAAACTGTGCACTTTAAAAGAATGACTTTTACTCTGTGAAATTTGTGCCTGAAACTAACGCACCCCAATGTTCATAGTAGCGTTGTTTACAACTGCCAAGTCATAGATGGAACCTAAGTCTTCATCAACAGATGAATAGAGAAATAAGATGAGCTATATAGAGAAATCTTTATATATCTTTATATATCTGTATCTATGTACAATGAACTATTACTCAGCCGTACAAAAGAATGCAGTTATGCCATTTGCAGCAATATGGATGGACTTGGAAGATGTTATGCTAATTGAAATTAAGTCTGAGAAAGACAGATACTGTATGATTTCACTTATATGTGGAATATAAAGAATACAGTTAACTAGTGAAAATTACAATAACAACGAATAAAAGTAGATTCAGAGATTTAGAGAACAAATTAGTGGTTACCAGCAGAGGGAGAGGGGCAACATAGGGGTGGCATGTAGGAATTACAAACTCTTGGCTGTAAGGCAGGCTCGGGGATGCATTGTACAACATGGCAAACATAGCCAATATTTTGTCACAACTGTAAATGGGATGTAACCTTTTAAAATTGTATTAATATGTTTGAAAGATAAAAGAGGGTAAATTAACATTTATTGAACACTTAGGATGGATTAGCTAATTAGCCAGTTAGATGTGGGGACTCAATTTATCCCTGAGTTCATGGAGAACACATCAAAGCGAGTTCATAGTTAAAACATATGATATATAAGGCCATCATAGATTCCACATAACTTTGGGTTCATACGTATATACACACACTAAGTGTAAAGCAATACCCTCAGGAGTGCGTGAGAATCACTAACATCTCTGCAACTCTATTTAACTTACCATTGCAGTTTGAATTTTCAATTACCCATTTTTTTCATGTCTTCCTACTACTAAATATTTCACTTTATAATTTAATAGTTTTTATTAATTTAAAAGTCACCGTATAGTACCTTGGAGGACGGAGTGTATGTGTTTGTTCTTACAAAATAAATGTGTACTCCTTCCTTAATGTTGCTACACATTCCTTTCAAAGCTCCCAAATTCCTTTTTAGCTTACCTTTCTAGAAGGTAAATTACAATGGAACAGTATTTATTAAGAACTCACAGACAGTGAGTACTGTGCCTGAAGTCAAGCATCATCTCAGACCTGTTCCTTGGCCCCATCAGGGAGGTTCTTTTGTGGTGATTTGAAGGATATGTGCCTGGTGGTTATGATTGCCATGATTTAAACATGCTCAAGTGATGGTTTTATACTGCATATTCTCCAGATAAGAAAGCAAAATGAATTCTGACAGAATCTAAGAAAGCAGAAATAGTCACAGTCTTTAAATTTTTCTAACACACTAAGATAGCTATCATAGCCATTTTTCCCATTACCTTATGTGATAAATATATAAAAGATCTTTACTTTTATCTTTTCTTTGGGGGAGGGGTTGTGCGTTACTTTTGGGATATTTTAGTTTTTATTTTCTCTTGCTCTGGTCTCTTAAGTCAGGTACCTAACATTCCGTAAAACAATTATGTTCATTGAGGAAGCTTCTTACAAGCAAACTGAACGCGCAGACCAGTAGCAGGCTTAGCCTGGGGTTTGAAGTCTTATTCCTATCATATTTCTTTCAATTCTGATGTGTGGGTTCTTGGCTAAACACTTCAAGTTATCTGTGCCCCTGTTTGCTCATTTGAAAAATTAAAGGATTGAGTTATGTGACCTCTACTGGCCCTTCAACTTCTAAAATGACTATATATTTGCTTTCAGATAAATGTATATTTTGTATTTGAACCTGACAGATAAATAGTAGGTTACAAAGATTTTTTGTTTATAATGATGGTTAAATATTATTTTTAAAAGAATTCTCAAAGGAAATGGCAATTTCAATAGTTTGTAAGAACACACCATCCCTTCATACCTCCTCTATAATTTTTGGATATTTAGACAAGTACATAAAAGTGTTTATTTTCTGTTTAGAGTATTGCCACTTTTGTCATTTAAATATTTAGCATTTTCCCTTTTGATTAAACTTGCCATGATTTTCTTTACTTCTGTTTCTTTGTTCTTGCCCATTCTTTCATCTTTTCTCTCTATATTTTATCCATTCCCTAAAGTCTTTTGCTATCTATGATTTGTGTTTTTAAACACTGAGATAACCTTAGGGCATAAATTCTTTCATTTCTGTATTTTGCATATTTTGTAGACTATAGAAAGAATCTTGGGGCTTTAGCACTGGAGGGAATCTTGAGGAGTTATCTTATCTATTTTGATGTGCACCATTTGGCCACTGTGACGTTATTTTCCACAGTTTGTAAAACTTTCTGTGTGGCATAGCCTTGGGCCTGGCCCAGTGGTCTCCTGAGGGAAATCACACTGTGGATCAACTTGCCAATCCCTTCCCACATTAAATAAAACCTAAAACTCTGCTATGTTATGCACACAGTAAGCTAAGATTCCATGATATGACTTGCAGGTGAATCAGAGTTTGATTTTATAAAGACTTCTGTTGTTCTGCATGTTCTATTCCCATACCATAGTTTCCCCACTCTTTAACAAGGCAATAAAGACTCCTTGAGCAAGACATGAACCAGAAGGTTAAGGCTGAGCCTTAAGGCCAGGTGTGGAATCTAAAGAATGAGGACCTCTAAATTCATCAGTCCTTTTTTTCTGGTTACACAGCAACCTAGAGAGGAAAAGAAATTGACAATCAGAGGGAACTCTTACTACCTTAACCCTGGGCTGTGAAAGGATGTAAATATTTCATATAACCATATTACCTGAGAAATGCAGCACATTTCAGAGTTTACAAAGCATTTTTATACATCCACAAATAATAATGGAAACAAAAAATACTGAAACTTGTATATTATCTATAAAACACTGATGCACCACTGCTAATAAACACCAGAGTAAAACTGGAACTTGGATTTTATGTATTAATGCTTTTGCTACAATGTCCTAAGTTATTTCATGCAAGCATAGATTGGCTTACTCCAAAGAATGGAGAGGACGGTGAGATGTGTGGAAGTCAAAACCCTGTTGTAAAAGTCATGAGAACTGGACTCCAGTTTCCATTTTTCCATCAAAATGCTGTATGTGAGAAACTGGGGACAAAATAGTCCTTTTTTGTTTTTCTGAGCTTCAGAGTATTCACTTTAAAGTAAGCATGTTAGAATTCTTCTTTTTTTATATTTGACCATTCTGTCAATTCATAGAATAATCAAATTTGGGCAAATTTAATTTTAGAGAATCTCAATATGCACTTTTTTATTTTAATCTCGTGGCTTGGCCACATTAAAATTTGCCTAACTTGGGAGTTCTAGTTGTGGCTCAGCACGTTATGAACTTGACTAGTATCCATGAGGATTCAGGTTCAGTCGCTGGCCTCACTCAGTGGGTTAAGGCTCTGGTGTTGCTGTGATCTGGGGTATAGGCTTCAGACACAGTTCAGATCCCGTGTTGCTGCGGCTGTGGAGTAGGCCAGCAGCTGCAGCTCTGGTTTGACCCATTGCCTGGAAACTTCCATGTGCTGCAAATGATGAAAAGCAAAAAATGAAGATAAAATAAAATTTGGCTAACTCATTTTGACCAAGCTGTAACCTGATTCTGAGCTTTTCTATTTGGTTCATTGTTCTTTTCACGGTGCTATTGATTCAGATAATTAGAGTCTCATTGAAGCTCTATTTTCAAAATTGTGTTTAAAGGATAATTTTTTTTTTTTGTCTTTTTGCCTTTATGTAGAGCCGCACCTGCGGCATATGGAGGTTCCCAGGCTAGGGGTCTAACAGGAGCTGTAACTGCCGGCCTTCGCCACAGCCACAGCCACGTGGGATCCGAGCTGCGTCTGCAACCTACACCACAGCTCACGGCAAGGCCGGATCCTTAACCCAATGAGCAAGGCCAGGGATCGAACCCGCAACCTCATGGTTCTTAGTCGGATTCCTTAACCACTGAGCCACGAAGGGAACTCCGAAAGGAGAATTTGACCTGTACTTTGTTTAGATTTCTAGGACATAGAACATGACCAAGGAGCCTTCATTTTCCTTTTTTTTTCTTTTTGTCCCCAAAGCATTCATTATAAAAATAAGGCTTTCACAGATTTATTGAAAAGACAATCATAGCAAAGAGACGTTTTGAAACAAAAAAGAGTTGTGTTATTATAATAAAAATAAATAATATCCAGAAAAAAATGGTTAGGAATATACAGAACTGTTTGACACAAAGAAAACATTTCAGCATTTCTCAACAAGCATTGCTAGCTTCCTCTTCTATAATTGCCAAAGTTCAGTTAGAGATGAAGCTGCTAGCTCTGGGACTGCAGGCTGCCTTACCAAATAATGTCCTTGATGGGAAGTGAACATCCAGGCTGAGAGCTACAAATGGGAAGGCCAGAGGCAATGCTGCTGCCTTATTACCACTTCAATAGCCTTCGCAGCAGGAATTAACATGTAGTTTGAACTGAGTCTTTCCCCCCTTGGCCACAACACCCAGTCTTCTCTTTTTGAATCTTTGACTTTTTCACTGTAAATTTCATTACATGAAAGGGCTGTGCCAAGTGATACCCTTGATGGTCTAACTGCTCCATTTTGTGATAAATCAATAGTGAGTGATGCTTTGGGGCAATCTGTAATTTAATACATAAAAATGTATATTTACGTAATGCCACCGAGCATGATAGCTCTGAACAAGTCATTTTTTTTGGAATCAAATCCCATATTTCTCCCAGGTGCACAAAAGACCTTAAAATGTACACGCATAGACACATAACAACATTACTGACTTTCTCTAAAAGACCTAGCTTGACAAGTAGTTCAAGAAGACATCGATTTCTGAATTTGTTGTTTGACTTTCCTTTTTGTGATTTATCAACAAAATACACCCACAGTAATTCACGGCTAGTTTCCCACTCATTAAAATATTTTATTATAACCATGTTTGAAAGCATTTATCAAATGTTCATTGTGGAAAGACTGATAGTTTATTATCCTTGCTGGAGTCTTGAGTATTAAGTACATTAATGGTATGTTTTATAATAGTGATAACAATAATAAAACTTGAAATTGCCTTCCTAACCAGCATAGTGGTTTTAGCAATCAGGCTCTGAATTCATACTGCTTATATTTAAACTAGGTGTTTAGCAATAGGCTACTTATGCAATCTTAGACATGATATTAAACCTTGCTGTACTCATACTCTTTGTAAAGTGGGAATAATAAATGACCTAACTCATGTGTCATGTTGTTACCAGCCCTTCCGAGTCAGTTCCGAGTCCTTCTGACTGGCGTCCTTTGAACTGATAGAACTAGTCTGAAAAATTGGGTTGTGATGATCATTGTAAAAGTATAAATGTAACAAAATTATATATATATATATATATATATATATATATATATATATAAATATAAAGAACTAGACTGAGTTCTGTACAGAAGCCCAGGAAAGCTTTATTCTTGGATCAAGGAACAGAGAGGCGCTGAGGTGTGAACTCGCTCTCCAGTACCACTGTCACCAGGGTTCTCTTCAGCGGGGAGGGGAGGGCACAGCTCCTCTGGGGTGGGCATGGCTGCGCTGCTCCCACGCCAGGTCACGCATACTGCGCTCTGCGGCTGCGCACCTGGCTCACCACCTAGCTCACCCTGAGGCAGCTGCCGCCATCTTGAGTTGAGTTGTGGAGAGTGTCTCTTCTGTACACGTTCCCCCTGGCTGAGGTTTCCTGGCTGCTGTTTTGCGGAAGGTTCTGGTCTGAAGGGCTGGGTGCCAGGCCTCTGCATGCCACCCGCTGTGAGCAAGTGAAAGGAGGACTAAGCACAGGACAAAAAGGTTAGACTTTATCTTATTATCCAGATTCTATTTTTTATTTCTCAGGAATTATTAAATAGACTTTATTGGTGACAATGTAATGTCATATAGGATGTTAGGTATTAATTGATTTTTGCCACGATAATTTTATAACTATGTAAGAGAGTCTCAGATAGTGGTGTAGTCAGAACTATGGCTTTTCACTTCAGTGCTCTTACTTTACGTTTTGCTCTTATGGAATTAGCTTCCCTCAGTCTCTAGGTAGCCTGGAAAGCACTCATTTAATTATTCAAACCTAAAATACCCTCTTCTGAGATGCCTTTGGGGATATTTATCCTGATAAACTTTACCTCCCTCCTTTATTGCCTATTATTCTCTGTAGGTATCCCTGTCATGGAATACAGTGTATTATCTTTCACTGATGGATATACTTTCCTGTCTTTCACTACTAGTTTTATGAAAAGCTTCTTGCCTTTTTCTCCACCCAAAAAGCTAAGTTAATTAGAATGAAATGTAATGCAGGAGGAAGGAGTGGATGTTAATTCCACAGTTAGTAGCTATGTACCTTTACACAGATTAGTGCTTTCAGTTCCTATATAAAAATGGCCAGTGCCTTGCAGAGTCATCCTACATACAAAAACAGGATATTCACCAACTGGTTAGCAATACTTCATCTTCAAAATTAATTAGCAAAGTGGATTTCAACTGTGTTTTCTTTTTATACATAAATATTTAAAGAATCTTTGTTAAATACTTAATAAACTCAATTGATACTGCAGATAATACAAACATGAATCCAGTTGTTATCTAGCTTAAACAAATAGGAACTAACAACTGCTAGTAAAACAGCAGCTAAATAAACCAGTACTGAGAGCGTAAAAACAGTCAACTTGTTAAGTATTATAATGAGTATCTGCTGATGGTCATTATTATCTGTGTATCTATGTGTGTGTGCTTCACATACAGGCACCAACACAAATGTAACGTGTTTACATTCCCATTAAACCCAGGTGTATAGCTGCATAATATAGTAAGCCCTCAGCCATGCAGAATTTAAAGATTTCTCCTTTCCTGCTCCCCAAATCCTCTTTGGTGTTAATGGAGCAGCTCCACAGCACTTAGCAGTGAGAGACACTGATACAGATCACCAAGGAGTCTTAGTCCTAAAGGAGAGTGTACTGTGACTGAGCCCATAAGTACACAATGCCTTAATACTCCTCAGAGGCTTTTCTGCAGATATTGTTCTGACTAGGTTACATTCTTTGAGCCTTTTCACATGAAATGCAAAATGTCTGTAAAAAGTAGCCAGATGCTTAAAAGAAAGAGGAAAAAAGAAAAGAAAAACCATGGATGAGAGTAAACATAAGCATTAAGATCAATTAAAAGCTGTTGTAGAATTAGTGAGCAGTAGCTATTCCAAAAGCAAAAAGGAAAGCCAGCTACAGTAGCAAGAATAGAGGAGAGGTCTGGAAGCCCAAATACCTAAAATAGTCTTAAGTTATGGGACCTGAGTAAATCCTGTTTCTACAAAATAAATAAATTGGTAGAGAAATAGCTGATGGATTGATAGAAAAGCACAGATACCATAGGCTACAGATTATATCAATATTGAAAAATACTGTATGATTTAGGGAGTATTTCCACACTATCTCTTCATATGTTAATGACAACATAGTCAGTGTATCAACTTAGGCTTTAATAAGCCTATTTTATGTTCAGTTATTTAAAACGGCTCACATAGTTATAAAGTAACAAAGATTTTATTTTCATCTTCTGAGTCCACAAAATATTCTTTGCAAAGGAATCTTTGAAAACTTTTACTTGACACTTATAAATAGTATTAGCTCTCAAAACTTATGGAATTGCAGTAATTAACACATTCTAATAGTTCAGCCAGAAACTTCTCATAATCTGTGCTGTAAAAACCTAGTGAACAATTATGATTCAACTGAGTAGTTGTGGAACAATAAATTGAACCCTCATAAACATGCAACTTTCCAGGGTTGCACACAAAATATTTGGTTCACATGTGATTAACCTAAACAATTTGCCAAATAGAGCAAGCACCTGAATAGGCCAGTGGGTACTAGCTGATACATTTTTGGATCAAAAGGATGTTGTCCTTTTCATGGTCACCGTCAACTTCTGCTCTTGCTGATGTGCAAAAATCGTGAGTGAAAAACAATTCCATTTACCCTTATTGTCCGAATTTAAAGAAAATAAACCGTTTCCATACAAACACTGATTTTATGTTAAACATGTATTGCTTCATGAAAACTGGCAAATACTGTTCATTCCTTGCCTGGTTTGCAGTAAGAAGAGAAATTTAAGTGGGTATGTAGAAGGAATAAAGTGAAATTAAGTATTTGTGATTTTGGAGTTACAGGGAAAAATTGCTGAAAATGTGAAATTATTGTTATTCCAAGTTCAGAAACAATACAGTTCATTAATAACTCTATGTAACTACTGTTTGTTTTTTTTTTTCTATTGTACTCAGTAGTATGTTGAAGGTAATTTGGAAATTAATTCTTAAACTTAAATATATGTTTAAAAAGTTTTGAAATATTTTCTTTAGCTTTTATTTTATTTTAATACCTGAGAGTTCATTAAATGTTAAGCTCTGATGCTTATGGTAGAGAGTCCTGAGGCACTAGACTCAAATTTTCCTTCCTATCCCAAGGATATGGTATGGTTTTCTTCCTCCTTTCTTCCCTTTCTTTCTTCAGTTTTTCCACCCATCCTTCCTTCCCTCCTCCACCTCTTCCTCTTCCTTTTTTCCTCTCCTGCTCCTCCTTTTCTTCTCTGCCCCTCCCTTTCACCTCCCCTCTCTTCCCCCTACCCTCTCCCTTCTTCATCTCTGTCTACATCTTGTTTGCAATTTAAGATTCTTTTAGTATCAGGAATAGGCAGCTTTAGGCTTCGGTATCATTATTGTCTTTTCTTAGATTCCTATAGACCTTAAGCAAGTTATTTATTCCATCTGAATCTCAGCTTCTTCAACTGAAAATTTAATCTATCTCTTAGAGTTATTTTGAGAGTCAGATGAGATCCTATGTGTATAAACATTCTGTAAATATAAGAACAATGAGTTAATTTTTGAATAATATTAGAACAAATATCATTTCAAAAAAAGAACAATGTACCGTGGGCTAGCAAGATGTAGATAATATAGTTTGAAAGACTCTCCAGTAGTTCTACTTTCCAAGTACAGATCTGCCCCTAAACTGGCACTGACTACCTTGAATTAGAAACTTGAGCTCTGGTGTGTAAGGAAACCATGGATCAGGCTGTAGTGTTTACAGCATCTTTTAGAATGTATGACAGTTTGAATATAAAAAGTTGAAATTTTAAGATATTGTACTTCTAAGTGCATGAACAAGATTTCTTAAATTTTAAGTTCACTTCATGTATTTAAAATTACTGTCTTCCATAATCTCTCATTGCACTTTTGCCTTCCTTTTATTTATTTTTAACATTTCTTATTTATTTATTTATTTATTATTTATTTATTGTCTTTTTGCCTTATCTAGGGCCGCACCCGTGGCATATGGAGGTTCCCAGGCTAGGAGTCTAACAGGAGCTGTAGCTGCCGGCCTTCACCACAGCCACCGCAACGTGGGATCTGAACTGCATCTGCAACCTATACCACAGTTCACGGCAACACTGGATCCTTAACCCACTGAGCAAGGCCAGGGATCGAACCCGCAACCTCATGGTTCCTAGTCAGATTCGTTAACCACTGAGCCATATTGGGAACTCCTGTATTGGTTTATTTTTGACCACTTTCATTTTCTTTTACTTTCTTTGCCTCATATCTTATATCCAGGGATTCCTTAGAATAGATACAAGTGTTTCTAAATCCATGTTTTAGAGTGTAATTTTAAAAGGCTTCATTGTCAGTAAATCAGTAAAATCTATGATATGGAGATTTTACTGGTGGGAACATACACTTTGGGTTGTTTTTCAGTTAATAATGATAGATTAATCTGGGCACACCTGGTTAGCCATAGTGATGCTCCACTGACACATTTCTCTGGCTTCCATCATGGTTCAGGAACTTACATGTCTACAGAGGTGAAACATGCTATTTATATACCCCAAATAACTGGCCCATATATGACAGAATTTGTGTCACTATAGTTAGTATGTTCGTAGAATAAATCACATACTGTCTCCTTTTAACTTCTTTCAACTCTCACGTCAAATACCTGAAAGCTCCTCTTTGGACTTCAAGCATTTCAATGAACTGTTCTTTTATCCCTCTAAATACCAGTTTAATTTACTAGGAAATCTCCATTTTTATATTCAGTATCTTTGGGGACAGGCAATGTTAACCAGTTGGTATGGAATACTATTTGATATGCATTTGACATCTATGGTTTTTCATGGATCCAACAAACTGTTACTGCATCATGGGTTCTGTTCGCTCGCCAGCTGCTCCTCCTGCTCAAAATACTCAGCAGTTGAGGAGGGAATGTTCATATCCAACCTCTGGTGGATTGCAGCTGTGATCTGTGAGCTCATTGTTCTCCTCTGTGAAGCTGGTTATGGCCCTCACACTATGCCTATTAATTAGAACATATGAGCACTTACTGGCATTTTATGAGGAATGCAACAATGGATATTGAATATTAAATGTGGGACTTACAAGGAAATGCTATAGTGCTAAAGTACTAAAAGGACAGACATGGGAAGCACATTTTGAGCTCTGATTTTAAAGAAACCGAAAAAAGACTTCTTTAAGCATTAGTAGGCAATGTACATACAGAAAGAGTGGTGCAGTTTTGAGAGGAGAAAGGAATAAAATTAATTTCTATAATGGAATCAAAAATTGAGAACAGTAAACATTATTATTACAAATATGTGACTCAGGTTTGTAATCCTAATGGATTGGGAATATAATATGAATTCATAACGTGATTGGCAGTGTTGGCAAAGTCTTGACAAGAGGTCTTTCTACAAGTTTTTTAACAATAAAATATGAAGTTCGAAGCTCAGACTTTGAAGTTCATATGATTTCAGTGAGTAGCAGCTAAAAAATAATGTCCAGTTAACACAGTGACTGCAGTAGGACTATTTCATGAATACATAGGTTATATATGGCGATTTATCCAAACCTTGCACAATTCTTTTGGGCAGAAGAAATTGGTTTTGGAGTTCCCTTCGTGGCTCAGTGGTTAACGAATCCGACTAAGAACCATGAGGTTGTGGATTCGATCCCTGGCCTTGCTCAGTGGGTTAAGGATCCGGGGTTGCGTGAGCTGTGGTGTAGGTCACAGACGTGGCTCGGATCCCGCGTTGCTGTGGCTGTGGCGAAGGCCGGTGGCCACAGCTCCTGTTAGAACCCTAGCCTGGGAACCTCCATATGCCGCGGGTGCAGCTCTACATAAAAAAAGGCAAAAAGGCAAAAAGCCAAAAAAAAAGAAACTGAGTTTTGATAAACACACTGTTCTTGAAACCCAGAGGTTTAATATGAGTCTTAACAGTAGCCCAGCAGTCCATGAAATATTTACATTGTTTTTCTAAGTATATACATTATTTACTGAACAGTCTATAAAGTATTTACATTGTTTTTCTAAATACAGTATACATTATTTACATTTCACTGTACTTTTTCCTGATTCAGGTAGACTAGAATACTTGGCAATCACTGTATCTGAAGAGGCTTAGCTGGAAATTATATGTGGGTGTGTCAATATATTCATTAAAAGTCTTTGCCTCTGTTTTTGGTTACCCCAAGCATGGGGTTTTCCATTTGATTGTAGGTCCTGGACGAAGTAATATTTGAATTAGATCATACAGGAATAATGCCTTAAGTCTACCTGAACAAGTAGCATATAGTTACATATTTTTATAGAACATATGGTATGACTTCTCAGTTTTAATAAAATGTTTACTTTCCTGTATCCAAACTAGGAATTACCTGGAATTAGAGGCATAGCTTCCCTTAAAAACACTTTCAGATATTTAATACTAAACACTGATATTTTTAATTAAGTAAAATTATATGAGTATTTTTGCTTGAGTTTTTGTTTTTTAGTGTTTCCAAGAACTACTAGGTAACCACAATAACTACGTGGTAAATGTTGTAATTTAATGACATGTTTATATATAGATATATAAACACACAAAAATGCAGTGCTGTTAAATATATATACAGATATATATTTATATACAATTACTAATTTTAAGTATTCTGTGAAATGCTATAATTTGATAGCCCTCAGGATTATAGAGACTTTTTTGAATTCCTGCAACTAAGTCAGCATTTTTAAGGCTAAAATAATAGTTTGAAAGTGGCCTCTGAAGTGAGAAAATGTGAGCTCAGCCATTTTACAATATGACTCCACAGCCAGGCTGCTCTAGGCCACACTAATGAAATACTGGCTTAGAAATACTGGCTTAGGATTTTTTTTTTCTATTAGAATGTATTTAAAGAATGAAGCTGAATCAAATACGGATTTTTGGAATACAGCAAATTCATTTGGGGTAACTTCATAGTTAAAATTACCACATTTCAATTTGTTTTTGGAACATCAGGTACATTTGATAAACATGAGATTCTTGGGACTCACTGGAGAGAAAACATTGTATAGATGATTGTGGTGTAGTTAATTTGGGGGGCAACTCAGAATATCCATGTTTTATAGACACCCCTATCATTCTCATTCAAGTGGACTTGGGCCCAGAAGTAACTGAAAAACAGATTTTTGAAGTTATGGATGTTAAACCATAAGTTACCACCTATAACAGTAAACTATGATTCTGAAAACTGTTACCACCTGATATCAGCCAAATAGATTTTGCATCTTAAAAGACCAGTAAATACCAGTCATCTCAGCAATGGATCTAGAAAAAAAAAAAAAAAGCTGTTATACTGAATGTTTTACATGGTGACTGTCAGGACCTGGAGGAGAACGGAAAGAATGGGGAGAAGCAATTAGCTAATGGATGTAAAGTTTCTGTTTTCCAGCATGAAAATAATTCTAAAAATTGGTTGCATAACAGTGTGAATGTTTTTCACACTGAATTGTACACTTAAAAATGGTTATGATGGGGGAGTTCAGCTAGGAACCATGAGGTTGCTAGTTTGACCTCTGCCCTTGCTCAGTGGGTTAACAATCTGGCGTTGCCGTGAGCTCTGGTGTAGGTCACAGATGTGGCTCAGATCCTGCGTTGCTGTGGCTGTGGCATAGGCTAGTGGCTACAGCTCTGATTAGACCCCTAGCCTGGGAATATCCAGAAATTAAGAGAAGATGCAAACAGCAATGCAGAGTCCTTTAGAAAGGAGCTAGAAATCATAAGGAGGAGCCAAGAAAAGCTAGAAAACTCATTTGCAGAGATGCAAACTGAGCTAAAGGCAATAAAGAGCAGTTTGAATAATGCAGAGGAATGAATTAGTGATGTAGAAGATAGAATAATGGAAATCACG
>PVHT020000140.1:3087812-3241474 GCA_004024745.2 Catagonus wagneri | reverse complement strand
GAGGTACCTTAGAAAACTCTACATAGAATTACCATATGACCCAGCAATCCCACTCTTGGGCATATATCCAGACAAAAATTTCCTTGAAAAAGACACTTGCACACGCATGTTCACTGCAGCACTATTCACAATAGCCAAGACATGGAAACAACCCAAATGTCCATCGACAGATGACTGGATTAGGAAGATGTGGTATATAGACACGATGGAATACTATTCAGCCATAAAAAAGGATAAAATAATGTCATTCGCAGCAACATGGATGGAATTAGAGACCCTCATACGGAGTGAAGCAAGTCAGAAGGAGAAAGACAGATGTCATATGAAATCTCTTATAACTGGAGTCTAAAACACTGCACAAATGAACATCTCAACAGAAAAGAAAAGCACGAACTTGGGGAACAGACTTGTGGTTGCCAAGGGGGTGGGGGAGGGGTGGTGAGGGGTGGGAGGGAGTGGGGATAACTAGTGCTTTAATGATGGAAAAGCAAGGAGCTCCAACTGTATTGCACGGGGAACTATATCTAATTACATGTGATGAATCCATATATGTATATGTAACCAGGTCACCACGTGGTGCAGTTGGAAAATCTGACAGGAATCTGTAAACCAGCTATAATGCAAAAAAATAAAAAATATTATACATGAAAAAGATTATATAATAAAAATAAAATAAAATAAAATTCTTTAAATTGTAGTGCCTACACATCAGTACTCTGCAATATAAATCAGTGTTCCTGAAAAATGCTATAACAGATCTAGAAAATAAAATCAGACAAAGGCAAATAAAATATCAAAAAGTATACCAAATTAAAATAACCTAAAAAAGGGCATCAAAAGTGACAATAAACAAGTGGGACCACATCACACTAAAATGCTTCTGGAGAGGAAGTCATCAACACAATGAAAAAGCAACCTACCGCAGAAGATCTAAGAGACTTAAAAAAAAAAGGAATACATATGGACAACAGGTACCTGAAAAGATGCTCAGTATCACTCATTATTAGGGAAATGCGAATCAAAAACCACGATGAGATATCACCTCACTCCCGTTAGAATGGTTACCAACAAAAAGACAAGAGTTAACAAGATTATTAAGGATATGGAGAAAAGGGAATCCTTGTACACTGTTGGGGAACATAAATGTTGAAGCCACTATGAAAAACAGTATGGAAATTCTTCAAAAAAATTAAAAATAGAAATACCATATAATCCAGCAGTCCCACTTCTGGATATTTATCTGAAGAAAAGGAAAACACTAACTGGAAAAGATATATACAGATACATGTTTATTGAAGCATTATTTATAATAGCCAAATATGGAAACAATGTAATTGCCCACTGATGGATGAATAGATAAAGAAAAAGATATTTAAAGAAAATGTGTGTATTTTACTCAGCCACAAAAAAAAGAAGGAAATTTTGGCATTCCCACTGTGGCTCAGTGGGTTAAGAACACAACTAGTAACCATGAGGACACAGGGTTCGATCCCTGGCCTCACCCAGTGTGTTAAGGATCCAGCATTGCCTCAAGCTGTAAATCTATATCCTCGGACTGAGGATGGGACAAGTCACGTTGAAGTATATGGACACAATGTAAAGAGAAAACCGAAAAGCACTTATTATCATTTTTACCATCATCATTATCATCAAGAAAGAAGATAAATGCAGTGAATATAAGGTTGATAACCAAAGATCTCTGCTGTTCTCTTTCATGGGTAATCTGAGCAAACTAAGAAAAACTGAAGGACGTGGTGCGCGTTCCCTAAGAGTGAGGATTAATTAGCAGAGAGATATATACATATCAAGTTAGACTTTCTAAACTGTTTTTCACTCACTGAGCTGAACTTATTAGTTATTATTATCTACTCATGAGAAATTATTCATATATGATGTTGGAACTTTATGCAACTTAGGTACTAATAGAGTTTAAGACTGCATGATATTTTCACCGACTTAATTGTAATTTTCTTTTGTAAATAAAATTATAATGCAATCAAAATTGAAGATGCAATTATTTCCATGATGTATATTTTGATGCCTTGAGTCAACATTTGAACTTTTTTTTTTTTTATTGCTTTTAAGAATCTTTGGCACAATTTTCAGTCCTCTCAATACTGGCAGACACTGGGTCACTCAAGGCAGTAGGCAAAAGTTATTTGAATTGCCTCCTTTCTTTTTCTCATACATCTATCTTCCCAGGTTTATTGAAGTTTTTTTTTTTCATTTACAGAAACCCATTTTTTAAGATATTAGCATGTATAAAAATAGAAACTATTTTTCCTCCTTCTCTATTTTTCCAACAGCTGCTGAGAGCTGGCATTAGGTGGATTTCAGACTATTCATATTGCTATTAAAATATTAACACTTAACATTTCCTATCCTTAACAAAGACTTCACAAATGCCATCTCATTTAATCTTAACAATCCTACTAGGTAAGAACTATTGCCTCCATTTTAAGAAGGAGGAAAATAAAATTTAGAAAGTAAAACACACTTGATTAAGGTCACCCAGATGGTGTGTATGGGGGCTGGGATTTGAAATCAAAATGTTAATTCCAATTCATACGCTCTTTAACACAGTTCTGCAGCTGGTAGCCAGATCTTTGTCTGAGGAGTTCCTTTTCCCCCTGCTAACTCCCCTGCCTGTCTGCTGGATATCTGTTGTGCTTTGATCACCACAGCATACTCAGGCACATCTAAATTATAGCCCTAGCTACTACTACTATTCAGCTCCAGGAGGCCCAGTCACAAGGACTAGAATGTGTGAGTAATTTCCTCTCCTCAGTCCTAACAAATTCCCTAAGTATAATTCCACTCTGCCTTTGATCCTTAAGCTATATAATGAAATATAGTATCACCACCACTTCCTATCCAGACCATGCCTTCTGAAGCACTGTTCAAATTGTTGCTACAATTCGAAGACGTTTTACCATTTGTTTTCTAAGTTAACTTATGAAAGCAAGATAATTTTTGCCATCTCTGTCCTAAGATATTTAATGAATTTCTGCTGGCTTCAATGTGTTCATCCCAATAAAGATTTAAAACACTCAAAATCAAGGATTTTTATCACTTATACAAATGAACTTGCCAGTTAAATAGAAATGGACAATATTGAAAAGAAAATTACAAACTAACAACATTTACTTAAAAAATCCAAAACTTAAATAAACTAATAATGAAAAAGCAAATTAACAAAAATACGCACTCCTATGCATATCCAGCTTTAATAACATAATAAATATTTTTCCTTTGCATTTCCTTCAAGTGCTGGATGTTCATATCTGCATGTCGAGATTTCTCTCCTTTCTCTTTTAGTTATTTTATGTGTTGAACAAAGTCTTTATTCCATATTATTTGGTATATATCTATCTTTGGACTGTGAAGGTGTACATTTTTCACATCAGTCCGGTCCATTATAGGAACATCAAATCATTAGATATGTTTTTTGCTTGGAGGCTTCTAAATGTTTTTAACGTGCTAAATCTTGATTAAGCCTCACCAGTGTTGTTTGCATTAAGTAAGTACATTTCATCACAGATCCTTGTATTTGTTGAGTAGCTGACAGCTCCCAAAGTAATATTTATGTATTTATTTAGGAAATGCTGTTGCAGACCTTTTCTATATAGAAGAATTCCCCCCAAATTTTGCACGGCATTATTCCATTCCAGTAGAATTTACTGGAGAAAGAAGAGTTCATAGTCAGGTGTGTGTATATAACATGTCTTCCTTTAGAGATTCACAATGTATACCAGTATACTGAAGGCTAGATGATGTCTTCTGGTAAAGGAAAATATTTAACTTTGTTCATCATTTACTGTTTATTTGGCCAAGGAGTTCTCCATTTATTTTGAATAGCTTTTTAAAAATATTATGTGGGAAATATTGTTATCTTTAAAATATATTCTATACATGTAAGATGGGCTTCCTTTAATATAGCTTCATCTATGAATGGATTTCCCTCTGCTCTTTGCCCAGTTTCATTAAAATACTATTTATTCAGAAATTTCAGATCATGTAACCATCCTTGAGAAAATTATATATAGTAGAAATATACATCACTTTTGTATTCCTAAGGACCTATTTTAGAATACAGTCTTAAAAATACCACACAACTAAGACATGGAATAGTAAAAATGCTAGTTTCCAGGAATATTACATATATAGTACAAGATAATTGTTAATATTTTTTGATACTTGTGTTATGCCTTAGCTTTTGAACTGGAATAATGAGTCCTATTAGAAGATAATTCCTTTTTATAATTTTTAATTACTTTCTTACTGAGCGGTTAAACTGAAATTTAAAGTAATATGATATAAAGACTTTGAGAAGCCTTAAAATATTTTGTTTTCAGTCTGACATAAGTTAACTCTTATACTCTTCCTCATGAAGTAAACTCTAATTCTGGCAGAGTAGTTTCTTTTAGTGCTCAGATAAATTGGTGACTGATGGAACTGTTTCCCACAGAAATAAGGTACTGGTATTATATGCCACCTGTGGGGGTTATGGGGAGTGGGGACTTTGGTCAGAAAGTTGTATGGAAACTGAATTTTCAAGTAGAGAAATGTTGTCTATGAGTAACTACACATCAGGCATGACATTTACAACAGCATGAGTGCAGAACACAGCAAGCTTTCCCACATTGCTACCTTATGCCTTTCAAATGCTATTTTTCTTGACCTTGATAATCATTATGAATGGCTACCACAATGTGGACAATCTTCATATTTAATTAGTAAAAAAGTGTTGCTTATTAAGGTAGCTAAATAAGCTTTTATTACATTTAAGCCAATTTGTATCTGTGCCAGATCTACCCCCTGGTCATGGAGCAAGATTACTTGGAGAGCTGCCTGGCTGTAGAGCAAGCTTATGTATATCATTGATTCTCAAATGGACAGAAAATGTGCAGAATTTGCTTAGAACCAAAGGTTTGTCAAGAGAAATGGTGTCTTTGAGGAAAACACTGCACAAATAGCCTCTTAGCAGCCAGAAGTATTACATACCTAAAGGAAACTATAAGCTTTTTGTACAGATGCTGCACAAGCTTGCCAAGGAACCATATGCTGCCGCTGGAAGAGTATTTTCGCAGTTTGGCATCTGGATTGTCAAATTACCATTCAATAGGGAAAATGAGAAGCATATGAAAAGGAGGAATAAGTTATTGTCCGCACTGCAGGAAAATCCAAGTTGTACAAAGATGAATCTCAAATGTCATTTTGATGGAGAGGGAATTTAATTAATTTCTATGACTATTGCTTACAAATTTTAAGTGGCTACATACCTACTGCTCCTCAGAAATGAAGGAACTAGACTAGAAGTATTCATATTATTAAAAAACTTTTTTTATTTAGGGTGTTTTTGAATCTGATAGACCAAAGACTGTAAGACAGAGATTTAGTACAATAGAGGATTTCTCTCCTATTGATCTTATTTCTTTCCTTTAATTATTTCTGTACTCCATCCTATTTAAAAAAAAAACTAATGAAAAAACCAATTTTTCACTTTTTTTGTATCCAGAGTATTTGATATAAACCATGGCCTACCAGTTCACTGTGCTAAAAAAAACTCTTGATATTTTATTTTATTTTATCATTTTTATTAACTTTTATTTTTGGCCACACTGGCATCATATGGAAATTCTCGGGCCAGAGATTGAGTCTGAACTGCAGCTGTGACCTATGCCAAAGCCGAGGCGATATCAGATCCTTAACACACTGCACCACAACAGAGTTCCTGATACCCATTTTAAATTGGCATTCAGTTAAAAGTTAGTAAAATGGAATTGATTTGGACTAACACGTTGGGTAACAAAATGAAATGTAAAGGCTCCCTGAGTATTTGAATATGAGATCAACAGACACATTCAAACTGACAGCAAACAAACATAATAGAAAATAAAATTGCACCATGGATTTAATTTAGCCACATTATATCACTGTAAATGTGCCCATTTGAAAGAGAATGGTTAAGTTAATGCAATTTTGTGAGCAGAATCGGCAGATATCCTGGAATTTATTCTAATAGTCACCTTTTGACTACTATACTCTAGTGACTAATTAATAGCACTTAGGATGTTCTGTCATATTTGTATTAGCTAGTCAGTCATAGGTCAGCATATCTGCTGGAAACAGTTGAAACATCTTCACATTAAGAAATATTGGGAAAATGCATGGATAGGGTCAAACATTTCTTTGCCCCTTGCCTTACCTCTGCTTTAGAAATAGATCCCATGTATTTTAATTACAACAGAGGTTGTCACTACAATAATGAGTTCTCGCATCTGCATTTGGTTTCAAATTCAGGCAGCTAATGGAGGTTAGAGAAGGTTAAATTTTTCTCTGGCTGTGTTTACATGTTGCCAAAACAATTCATCTCTTCAGTCAACTTAGGGGGGGAAAATTAAGCTAGATAATTTATTTGTTGTCAGGTAGAACCAATTGACAGAAGTTTCCACCTCTGATCAGTTTAATAGTGTGAAAAACACAATTATATTAGGTGGATGATTTCAGTTAACTCTCTCCCTTTGTTTCTGTTACCATTCTTCATATCTTGTTCTTATCTGCTTTTAAAAATGGCTAATTAATTACAAAACACTTTGCAGTTTTCATTCTGCCTTCACATATATCGTATCGTGATGACTCTGTGTTGACAGTAAGTCAGATCTTGGTGTCCCCATTTTTCAGGTGAAAAATACTGACCTAGTTAGTTGTAAGGTAAATGACTTACACAAAATCATTTAACTAGAAGCAGAATATGGGTCATATGATTTCTACCTCAACACATACACACAGACACGCATCTACCTTACACACACTCAGTTTTGTCCCTTTTGTTTTAGAGTCTCACCTGTGGCATGTGGAAGTTCCCAGACTAGGAGCTGAATCAGAGCTGCACCTGCTGGCCTATACCACAGCCACAACAATGCAGGATCTGAGCTGTATCTGCGATCTACCTATGATGCATCTTGCGGCAACACTGGATATTTTACCTAATGAGCAAGGCCATGGATCGGTTTCATAACCTGTTGAGCCACAATGGGAACTCCCAATGTTATCATTTAAGTAACCCTGTACAATACTTTCCATAGTGGAAAATTCAATCAGCTTATCAAATGTCAATATAGTACTAAATATGTATCTTGCTGAATTAGTCTTTTAAATTTAATTTACCAGTTTCTTCAAAAATTAACATAATATGACTAATTTTAAAAGTCTTTGTTTTTTTTAAGTGTGTGAAAATGCAGAAATTTTCCTGATAAACTAATTTTATAGAGCAGGTGTTCTACATTTATGGAATGTTATTGGTTATAGGTATTGGATGATACAGTTAAAGGAGGTCTAAATAATTCTATATCTGGCCATTTTTAAGGTTAAATGATTATTAATAGTTACTAACATTAAAACATTAATACTTAGGTGAAGAGCATGAGTGTAAGGATAGAAGATTTAAAAGAAAATGTGTTTAAAAAGATTTAAAGAAAATCTACATATTTTACTGATTTCACCAAGGTAGCAATCTGTTCTCATAAAACCTATAATTATAAGGAGATATTTACATCATTTTTCTGCTGTAAATCTCCCTCCTGATTTACAGTCTAGTTTACAAAAGTTACATAGGTAATAGCAGAAATTAGTGAATCTTAACTCACATCAGAAACTTAGGTATAGGTATATAAGATTTTATTATTATTAGTGTTGTTGTTGTTTTATTTGAGGTTCTATTCATATTGACCCAAAACCAACCCTACATATTCAGTATTTTGCTATTTCTCTATGATTAGGGTATAAAACATTTGTATCTAAGGCACTAAGATCAGTCCATTATTGAAACAAAGTTTCCAAATTTAATTTTGTTTCTCTCTTAGTATTTCAACTTTACAGCATACAACATGTACCTCTAGGTTCTCTGCAATTATGTTTGTGTCTTAACACTAGATGTTCAATGACTTTTGTCACCAGGAGAAAATTTATAATTGTGCTTAGGGGTCTTTCATTCTGTTTTCCCCCTGTAAGCTTTTGCTATACAAACATGTCATATTATTTATCCTTATATATAAAGGATGTATATTGTGAGTAATACATGTTTTATGTATGTTGCCAAAGAAAAAAATGTTTATTTAAAAATATGCAAAAATGTGAATATTTGGTATATTACTGTTATCTGCCTAATACTTCCTTAATCTCCTAGCTTCAAGGAAGAAGTTTGGTCATTATAATGATATGATACATCTTTATCCTTGAAATTCAAGTTTAGAAATCCATATACATACAAAGCAACAAAATAGAAACTCCAGTTTACCCCAACACTCTTAATGTTTTCTTATTATATTGAAATTAAAGTCCCTGAATAACAGACACTGAGTGTCCGCCTTGTGAGAATATACTTGACTCTTCCCATCTAAGCTATGTCACCTTTCTTTCTTGTAGGCATTTGAGATATGAAGGCTGCTGGGAGATTTGCCTGTCAAAAGAAGGCAACTCATGACGCCTCCCTATATCTATCTTTGAAAATCATTTTTTAGAAAAATGTTAAATGCATTAACCTTATTCTGATCTTGGGCACATCCCTGCAAAACCACTCTCAGGCAGGGATAATTGAAAGGTATGAATTTTTATATCGGTTTAGCTGTTAAAGTATTTTTCCAGAGGCAAAGCCAAAGGCTAAATCTGGGCTCCAGGATCAGCTACCAGAATTGTGGGCTGGCTCTCCCGCCTGAGCCCAGTGACCCATGGATGAACAAAGAGCTCCTGACTTAGTTCTTGTATAATTTATACATCTTTCCCCCTCCTTCGTTTTTACTTATTCTACACAATGTTCCTAGTTAAGAAAATTGAGATTGCTCTGAATCTCAGTTTTTGGTCAGGGATAAATAGAAGATGTTAATTTGATCTTTTTCAGGATATTTCCTTTTATATATTAACACTGCAATTTGGAGTTACTGGTAATATACAACATGACAAAATACTGTTTATATAGAGTTAAATTACATTCCTAACAGGTACTGTCAAGGAGGCAAACGGAGTCAACTGCATGAAGCAAACTTACTGCTTTACTACTTTAAATGAAAATGTTTATTCAGGAGAAGGATCCAAATATTCCAAGGCAATTTGTTTGTGGTTTGATTTACTGAAAATGCCAGTGGACTTTACCTAACAAGTCTGTTACAACAAGTAACTATTGTGTTTCATTCACACATTCAGGGGCTGGAATGCCAAGGTAGGCTCCAGAGAAATAAGCTGCCAGTGCCTTATAATTCTCTAAAGGGCAATACCATTGACGGAACCCACCAGAGGTTTCCCGTCTTTAATGAGGTTTTGATTCAGGAACCATCAATAAAGTTTTATTGATCATAACAACATCCTCATCTGAAATTTGACTTCTTGAAGACTCAATTTCATCATCTAAGAGGTATATATTCTGGGATAGGGCCACTTATTTCCTCTAAAAACAAAAAAACAGAACTCCATCTTCATGCCCATATTCCTTTTTAATATCCTCTGTGTTTTGTCAAAGGGTGTATTTTCAAGAATGAGAAGCTGGCTTTTGTGTGCAACAACACTAATAGTTAAACTATTCTTTAAAAGATAAGGCTGTGTGAATTTTAAATAGTCTTGAATAATCATTAGAAACATGGCATAAACAGATTTATAATCAATTTAAAATTAGTGACACTGCTAAATAATTTACGCTGAAAAATGTTCTGTAAAATTTCAGTAAGATTGTTGAAAACACAAATTTATTGAAATGATACTGAACTGCTAATTTTCATAATGAACCTAAGTTTTTATTTCTTGGATAAAGTTAGGGCTGAGGTTCAAGCATAATTTGTGTTGAAAATTTCTTGATAAAAAATAGTCTCTCATGTTGGCCAATTCCTTCTTATTCTTAAAACATTACAGGAGTTAGGTAAAAAGAGTTCTCATTGAATAAACTCTAAATATTTTGAGAAGAAAGTAGAAATTGTTGTTACAAGTTCACATTTTGTGTTTGACTACTAAGATGCAAATATCTTTAAAAGTGAGGAGGCATTACATTTTGGTGTCATTCGTATTTTGATTTATTGAAAGAAATTGTTCTAAAAAGAATAAAGCCATTATTTTGGTAAAAATTCCCATATCACTCAATTGAGTAATATAATGGAAAACTGTATGAGTTATACCATCCTCTTTCATCTGTATGCAAATAACATAATTACATGATGTCTTTTCTTATTTATTTATTTATTTATTCATTTTTCCTTTTTTTTTTTAGGGCTACACCCGTGGCTTATGTTGGTTCCCAGACTAGAGATCTAATTGGAACTACAGATGTTGGCCTATGCCACAGATGCAGCAACACAAGTTCCAGACTGCATCTGTTACTTATACCACTGCTCACAGGCAAAGCTGGATCCTTAACCCACTGAGCAAGGCCAGGGATTGAACCTGCAACTTCATGGTTACTAGTTGGATTCATTTCTGCTGAGCCACAAGGGGAACTCCTTTTCTTTTTAAAATTTTATTTATAGTTCACTTACAATGTTGTGTTAGCTTCAGATGTAGAAAAATTGAGTCAGTTATACATATAAATATATCCATTATTTTTTTCCCATATAGGTTATTACAAACTATTAAGTAGATTTGCCTGTGCTATATAGTAGGTTCTTTTGTTTTGTTTTTTGTTTTTGCCTTTTTGGCTGTACCTGCGGCCTATGAAAGTTCCCTAGCCAGGGATCAAATCCAAGCCGCAACTATGACCTATACCACAGCTGTGGCAGGCCTGGATCCCTAACCCACTGTACCAAAGTGGGAACTCCCTGATTCCCTTTCTTATTCCTTTTCTTATTTGGTACTGGTTATAATCATAAATCTATAAATAGGCAAAATAAGACTCCCTAAAGTAATCAGGACAGGATTCAGTGGCTCTAGTTGAGAACCAGGGAGTACAACAGACTCTGTGATAGCACAGCTGGGCAGAGTCTTTGCACAGTAGAAGGTGCAGTAAGAATCTCCTTCTTTACCTGGCACTGCTTTTTCTGATAACTGGGAGCTGAGTCTTCATTGTCCAGATCTCCTTATTGCCCTACAATTATGGATACACTGCTGTCGGAAACTCTGTAAAAACCCAAAGGGGAGTTCCTGTCATGGCTCAGTGGAAATGAATCTGACTAGCATCCACGAGGATGCAGGTTCAATCCCTGGCCTCACTCAGTGGGTGAAGAATCTGGCGTTGCCATGAACTGTGGTGTAGATTGCAGACAGCCTGAATCTGGACATTGCTGTGGCTGTCGTGTAGACCAGCAGCTACAGCTCCAATTTGACCTCTAGCCTGGATACTTCCGTATGCCATGGGTGCGGCCCTAAAAAGACAAATAAAAATAAAAACCCAAAGGTGTCTCACTCTATTTCAGTCCAACATTGATTGGCGCTATCTCCAAGGAATATCTCCTCTGATGAGATTACTTATGGTCATATTACCTCCTTAGGTCTGCTCTAAGAAAGTTTCACAAACTAGATTACTTAAAACCACAGAAATATATTCTCCCCCCGTTCCCTGTCTCTCCACTAACTTCTAGTGCTTTTCTCTGGAGTTCCTTGGCTTGTAGCTACATCACTCCAATTTCCATCTCTTTCTACACAAAGAGTTTTCCTCTTTATGTTTTTGGGACTTGACTTATAGGGACACCTTCTTACAGTGATACTAGGTGTTGAATTTAGTGTCTACTCTAACGAGTGCAACCTCATCTTAACTAATAATATACGCAAATACACCATTTCCAAATAAGTGCACACATTGAGAATCCAGGTAGACAAGAATTTTCAGGGGATAAGATACAACCTAGGACAATGCTGTCTTAGAAAAAAATTCCTAAAAGAAAGAGATGACTGTAGATATATATTTCCTTTCAAGGTTGGAATTTCCACTGTAAGCAGAGCAACCAACCCGTCTAGGGATTTAGAATGGAAGGTTCTGCAGGAGTAATCACAGATTCTTCTAAACTGTAATCTATGTCCACCAGTTAACAGGTATGATGTTTTTTGATGGTCCACAAAAACACCTCTGAGGCATAATCCCTAATAGCACCATGATGGGCAGAAGTACATTCTAGATTTTCTATATCAGAGGGACTTAGGTCAACAAGGTGATCGAAAGGAGTTTGAGTGGGGGAAGAAGTGTGGGTGCTTCACTGGGATATACATATTCTTTTCCCTTTAGTAATATGATTATTTATTGTTGGGAGAGGAAAGGATTGGTCCAGGGGCAATATGTGCTTGTAACTGGTGATAAATATCCAGTGGACATTCAGGATCCATTCTGATGGCCTCCATAGAATGAGGCTGTATATTCAGAATATAGAGGTAATAAACTTAAAAAACAAGTAATATTAAAACATAAAAGCCTGCATAGAATTGAAGGGTAATTAGGGATTGAGAGTTGAGTCTAAAAGGAGAGGAGAGTGTTTTACAGGTTTAAAAACCTGTATTTACTTGAAGTTCTGATGAGTATACTTCGTGCAGGTGTATCTGTATTTCCAGACATAAAGGTTTGGGGTGGGGGTGGAGTCCTTTGGATTTTCTTATATCAGCAATGTAGCCAATATCAACGATGTACTGACTGGACATCCAAAAAATAGAAATGAACAAAAATGCAAACCAATAAATCATTAAAACTTAACTTTTAACATTATAAAATAATGTACCACTATACTACCTTTAGAATGAATGAGTTCTACCCAATCCTTTTTCTTTTTTATGCTACACTTAAGGCATATGGAAGTTCCCTGGCTAGGGTTTGAATTAGAGCTTGTAGCTGCCAGCCTACACCACAGCCACAGCAATGCAGGATCCAAGCTGCAACTATGACCTACATCACAGCTCATGGCAACACCTGATCCTTAACCTACTGAGCAAGGCCAAGGATGGAACTAAACATCCTCATGGATACTAGTCAGGTTCATAACCCGCTGAGCCACAATGGGAATTCCTAGTTTTACCCAATTGTAATGTTTTGTCTCAGGAATGGAGCAGATTATGTTCCAGGTTGGTTCATGGTTATTTATTTAATTTGTTACCAGTCCTTTTGTATCAAATCCTGACCTGAACTGATATGAAATTCCTTGAACTTTGTTTCCCCATTAGTGTGAACATGCATACATTTCTCTGCAGATTCCTTATGAGTTGGATCACATGCTATTGTCCCAGTCCCTTGCTGGTGATTTCTATAACAAATGTCACATTTTAAAATTTTCTTAAATGTATAATTCCAAGGATTTTTTAAAGGATTGTGGACTAGTTCCCCCATTTCAAAGGCAAAGACTGGAAGTGTATTAGTTTGCTAGGGGTTCCATACCAAAATGCCGTAGACTGAGTGACCTAAGAGAATTTTATTTTCTTAAAATTCTGGAAGCTAGAACTCTGGGATTGAGGTGTCCACAAGCTTGGTTTTTTCTGAGTCCTCCCTTCTTGGCTTACAGATGGCTGCCTTCCAACTGTGCCCTTACATTATTTTGGTGTGTATGTGTGTCCTAATCTCTTATAAGGATACCAGTCATACTGGAGTAGGTCTTGCCTTGATCCCATTTTAACTTAATCATCTCTTTAAAGGCTTCGTCTCCAAACACAGTTACATTTTAAAGTACTGAGAATTAGGACTTCAACATAGGAATTTTGTGAGGGATACAGTTCTGCCCATAACAGACAGTGATTCCTTAGTGGTTGATTTCCTTTTCTTTCTCATATCTTTTGATTCATCTAGGAATGTTTTTCACAAAGTAGAAAACTGTAATGATATGCTTCAGAAATTGTTTTTTTTTTTAAGCCTGCTTAAATAGCTAAGGCCCATATGAGAAAAAGAGAATATATATTTTTGTTCTGCTTCTATTTCACCAATGCAGATATTCTACAGCTGGAAAAGATGGGAAAAAGTCGAGTCTGGATTTTTCCAGGCAGTGTCAGAAATAAGTTCTGATATCATACCAGAGCTTTTCCCGGAGAGCTGAAGTAATGCCTACAAACACTGTGTGCCATGGTTGTGGTGATGGAGAACCAGTTAAGGAAGGTGAAGGTGAGTTGTGCTGGAGGGGCTCGATTATCAAGGAACAGCAGAAATGTACTGTACTGTTTCTAATTGAACTTCTGCATGTGTTGCTGTTGGTTTTGGAACAACTGGTGGAATCTTGAGAGTACCCTCACCTACCCTACATCTATTCCACTTCTTCCCTCAGTCAGCTTGGAGCATAAGTCAAGTTTGTCCAGGTTTCTTTTATTTACCACCCAATCAGGATCTTGCTTCACAAATGCAAGGCATTATTCAAGTCTGCTCTTTGTCAATTTCAGTCTGATCTGGGTTATATAGCTAGAAGAAATTCCTCTAAGTTTTTTAAATGTGGGCACCAACTTTCTGGTGTTGGAACAGGTTTTACTCAACAACTGTATATTCATTTACTAATCTAAATATAAAATAAACAGTGAGTCTATTATATGTGGGTCACTGTTAAGCATTGGGGAGCTTGCTGTGAAGCATGGGATCTTGATATTGACAATATGCCCCTCTCTTAATGAGCCATAATAATTGGCATCAGTTTAGGAGAAATAGAGCTTTGCTGTCATAATATGTCTTGGGAAAAATTAGGGGAGAGATGGGGGTACTGAAGGCACTTTCTCAACCATGATCTTTCTCTGTGACTTTATTGCTGTGTAATTGTAGATTAAAAGCTGAGATTAACTGTTGCTGTTACTATTATTATTTTAACCAAAGGAAGGCATTTTGTTGAATAATGATCCAAGCTGAATAGTGGATAAAGTCAAGATAAAAAAGAATCAAAATAATAATAACAAATGGTTTAAGTTGAATCACTTAGAGATTTAGTGAATATTTGAGCAGTTGGATACTATGTTTTAGATGAGGGATGGCTAGATGGTCTGAAACTATACACGTAAACTGTCACCATGGGTATGTAATTGTTCTGCTTATTTGCTCAAAGATAGCAAACTTGTTGGGGAATAGGGTAGCTCTCCCAGAGGAGGTCCTGATGAAACACAACTTCATCCATTTTCCTACAACTGGAGTACACACTATTTTGGGGAAACTTCATCTTAGGCTGGTGCCCTGAGGTCACTTAGGTTGTTTGAATGGTTACTCTGCTCTTACCACCTTATCTAACCCCAAAGGAAGATTTAATCACATCAGAGTGTGGAGTGTTTGTACCACAAGGCACTGTTGAAAACCATAGAGTCAGTATTATTCATGGACACCCCAAATGAAGGCAGAGCCTGGGTTCAGGCATAATACCTTATGAATAACAGCTTCATCTGTGCTGCAGTGCAGTTGACTCTCTGTATCAGTGGGTTCCACATTCCAGATACATAGACCTTCTGTAAGGGACTTGAACATCCATAGACTTTGGGATCCCCAGGGACCCTGGAACCAATCCCCCATGAATGTGGAGGGATGGCTATAATCTATTAAATATTAAATGTGCTGAAGTATTTCTGTGACCACCTTTAGAAATAAGAAACTGTTGAGCCAGCACAAAACAGATTGGGTCCCTCCCAACTTCATTTACAACTTAAAAAGAATTAGAATATATGTAAAATGTTGAGTGGTTCTATTAGCATTTTGTGAATCGTTTTTGTTACTTTCAGTTAGCCATTGACATCATTTGTTATCACTGAAATCTAACTGAAAATGTTTGCTTTTGAGAGAATTTTTAAAAAATTTACTTTTTTATTTTTAGGGCCGCACCTGTGGTATACAGAGGTTCCCAGGCTAGGGCTCGAATCAGAGCTATGTGGCCACAGCCACAGCAACATCAGATCTGAGCCACATCTGCGACCTGTACCACAGATCACTGCAATGCCGGCTCCTTAACCCCCTGAGCAAGGCCAGGGATCGAACCCGCAACCTCATGGTTCCTAGTCAGGTTCGTTTCCTCTGCACCACGACAGGAATGCCTGAGTGAGTTTTTAGATGAGAGCACATTAAAAAGACCATTTCATAAAAATAATTGTGCTGACAGTGATATTAGCGTGCTTTGTGGAATATAATTAAGAAGAGTATAGCTACATCCATGAAATGAGTGACATTATGGATAAAACGGCAGGGATTATAAATATTTATTTAATCTCTAAGAAAGAAGCAAAAAAGAAAGACCAACTGAGAATATTTGGGAAAGTAAAGTGTATTGCTTTAATAATAATAGTCTATGGGTTCTAAAGTTGCTTATCATGTATATATACTGCATGTTTCATACCTTGACCTTGGATAAATTGCCTAAAAGTTTTTATATCATAATGTCATCTTTAATAAAATTGTAATAACTTTACCTCACAGAATTGCACTGAAAAATTTCCTTTGAATATCTTTTCAGTCTGTTTACAACGAATGCCAAATTACAGATTGATTGATTTAGTCATTGCAATAAAACACCTGTCAATTCAGTAAAATGATAAAAATTGCTGTTAGCTTGTCCTATTGAAAGCTCACTGCTTTAACTTTCACTCTGTAACAAATTATGATGCTAGATAGCGCTTGGAGTGTATGTTTAACTCATCCACACTTGACACTATGCGCATGTACTAAGTTTCTGTGTCTTTTAGGTCCTCTGAGATTGAGTGGACTAATGATAATCAAATATCAACTAATTGGTGATTTTTGGCTTTATTCATATTTCAGTTTTTGTCTCCCTTAATTCTTTGCTAAAGGCACTGCATTTGTTTTCTAGCCTTGGAGACATAAATGTCTCAAGGTAGAGAGACTAGAGTCAACCAATCATGCAGATACATCATTTTGGACTAGACAAGAAAGAGAAGGAAAAGTTAATCCTGTTAAGGTGAAAAACTTAACATTTGCCTTAACCAATACACATAGCAAAAAAATAGTGTATGAGAATTAAACATGCAAAACGAGAATCCTAGATTCACTAAGAACAATTAAACTAGTGATGTCGTGTATATTATTTTTGTTTAAAAATATGCTTGGTGAAAATTATTATAGATCTACACAACCAGAGGTAACAATTATGTAATTAACTTCATTCATAAGAAATAATCTTTAATTTTTCAATTACACATATAAAGAAGTGATCAAGGTTTACTGAGACCAGGTAAATACCAGTGATTTTAAATTACCTTGGGAAAAAAAATCGCTAAATTCATATATATTTGAAAATTTTTGTGGGTACCAATATTTGGCATGCATAGATTCCTCACCTATATATGTACTATTAATGTCATTTGCCCTACAAAGTATACTACTTTTTTAAAAAAATCCATTTTGTGTAACTTGAATGAATTCATCTTACTGAAATGTTTTATTCTTTTAAATTTGAATGATTTAAAACTGAGCTTAGATACAGAGAATAAATTGGTACTTGCAAGAGGACGGGCTGTGGTAAGTGGGAGAAATGGATGAACTATCTGTTCGTGTGTTTTAAAAAATTGAAAAAGGATTTAAAACAATAATACATCACTAGCTTAAAAAATCAGAGTATAGATGGCCCATTCCACTAATTGAGGGTTATCTTCCTATCTCAAGATACTTTTTAAAATATATTACAAACTTCTTTTTGCCATGTACATTTTTCAGGAATTGGGACATGGCCACCTTTGGGGGACCACCATTCTGACACCCACAAATTCCTGGCAGATTTTCGCTGGTGTATTAATTTTGGTTCTGAAATCTTGCATGCCTTTGGACTCCATTTTCTCATGTCGTATTCACACTTATCCTTATCCCATTTTGGTTTTGTCCCCTCCACTTTCCACTGACCCACTCATCATAAAACCTTTCATGACTTCTTTCTACCATATGTAATTTTAAAATGTCAGGAGTTCCCTTGTGGTACAGTAGGTTAAGGATCTGGCATTGTTACTGCAGTGGCTCAGGTTGCTGCTGTGTCATGGGTTTGATCCCTGGACCAGGAACTTCCATATGCTGTGAGCATGGACAAAAAAAAGGTTATCAGTATCCATCCTACATGATTTCTCAATTTTTAGCACAGTTAACTACGCACATCTTTTAAAAATTCTCTTCCACTATTTCCATAACACTAAAGCTTTGATAGATGGGTGGCTTTTTAGTTTCCACTGATTGATCTTTCTTCTCTTCCAGTACCAAAATCTCATCTCCACCTTTCAGTTGTTATTACATACGTATTCCCCCAAAACATTTTCTAAGCCCTATATTAAAATGTCATTCTAGAAGATAGGTTGGCAGCATAACTTACTGATATTTTCCTTTCTCTAGCTTTAAAAACCCTTTTTTAAATGTAGATTTTAACATCTTTCATGAATGGATGGGCTTTTTCCAAAGGAGAGGTGGGTGAATCCCTATTAGCATGAAATAAACTTGATCTAACTCCAATCCCCTTCACACGGATTGGCTTGGTTATGGACACAAAACCCAGTTCTGGGCAATGCAAAATGAAGGGAAGTTGGCTTGATAATGTCATGACTAGTTTTCTGCTTTAAGAGGGGGCATATAGAAAAAAGACATCCCTTTTTCTGTGTAAGGAAGAGATGAGTAGAATTGCAACAGACGTCAAAAACTGAGATCTTTGGATGGCATAGAAGATAAAGAACTTTGCTTAAGACTTGGATTTCTCTTCTTAGGCTGCTCTACTTCTAGGTGTTTCTTATGTGAGCTGATTTTATTTGAATTTGTTATGTGTACCCAGGATAGTACAGGGATAAAAATTGACTTAGAATCCATTATTCTATTTTAATATAATCAGATGCATGGTATCTTCACAGAGGCTATGACCATATTAGCATGGTCACTTAGTGTGTGTGTGTGTGATTCTCAAACAAGGGGAGACTTTGTTTTTTTAATAAATAGAGAAAATATTTCGTGGGAAGAAATAACCTTGAGCAGTGTTTTTCAACATACCCTTGATGAAGTACCAGTTTTTTTTCCTAATTCTTTACAGACTAATATTTTTGGCAATATAAAAAAATCCCATGCTTGGATATCACTGAAAACTCAGATTGCTGTAAAAGTTTTTAAATGGTTATTCACAATTTTCATCCATATTTTGTAGTAGACCAGCAACAGTTTGTGGAGTACGCTCTAAAAGGAACTGATCTAGGGTGAATCTTATGTTTAAAGCAAGCATTGTGTGCTTGGGATTTAAACTCTTAAAATTCTTCCATAGTTTAGGGGGTTTGTTTTATTTTTGATTTGCCCAAAAAATAAATTGTTTTCTCTAGAAACATGAATTTTTAATGTGAACAAATTTCCATGAGAAATCCAAGTATTAAATTTTTAATCTTCTCAACAGCTGATGCTGATATAAATTTTTTGTGGTTAATGTTTACAGTTATATTTTGTGATTACTTTGTTTTTTCACTGTGAAATTATGTCATAAATGTTGTTCCAGCAGTGCACCAAAATGGTCCCCCATGTGTCTTTTAACTTGTTTTGACAGTGCAGCTTAAGTTTTGCAGTAGGTCTAAGGGTCAGTTCAAATGATGCCCTTTAGATGTAAATGATCTTTGCTTCAGCTCAGCAGTTTCAGGTTCAGGAAAGCACTTGAGCCAGACTTTTAATCTGGGGCAGGTGATAAGAGAGTACTATATTTCCATCTGAATGTTCAGTGTTGTTTGTCCTTCTGTAGTCACATTCTAGATCTGTAGAAATGAATTCATAAAATTCTTCCTTGTTGAAATGAGAACTAGCAACTCATATCCAAATTATACTAAGTGTATAACTTTTCCAGCCACCTATGTAAAGGGATGGATTTTGGGAAGCCAACAGAGCTTCCTGAAGACCTGATGTGGTTCTTACCTCTTCAGACTCTATCGTATTTACCTATTCTTTTCTGTGTGCCATACTGTTTCCCAGAGAATAAAGTGATCATCCTGATCATCATTTTCTTTGTATCTTGTTTGATTTTATATAGATGATATTTCTTTCTATTCCTTTTGAAGGGCCTTGCAATGCATATTTACTTCTATTTATTCACATTTGAAAAAGCATTTATTGTGCTAATTAGTAAGTCAAGAAGATAAGTTAACTATATTTCCCATGTGATTCCCACACAATTTAAGGCACTTAATACCAAGGAAGCATTCATTTGAAGAGTATTTTCTTGAAAGGTAGACGTGTGTGTAAAATTAAACATCGCATTTACTGTCTTGCTCATTTAGTCAGCTATTTAATGGACATATATTTGTTGACAACTGCTGTTCAATGTGGAATAAAGTCACAGGGCACCTTAAACTTGCTCATTGAACTGGAGGAGGGTGAGCCACGATCACAGATCCTTAGAATACATGATATAGAAAGCATTGTGTATTTATTTTTAGGGCTGCACCAGCAGCATATGGAGGTTCCCAGGCTCGGGATCTGGTTGGAGCTATAGCTCCTGGTCTGTGCCACAGAGGCAGCCACGGAACGCCTGATCCAAGCTGTGTCTGTGACCTACACCACAGCTCATGGCAATGCCAGATCTTAACCCACTGAGTGAGGCCAGGGATTGAACTCTCAACCTCATGGTTCCTAGTTGGATTTGATTCCTCTGAGCCACAATGGGAGTTCCTAGAAAGCATTTTTAATTTAAAAAGGTTTTAAGATTATTTAACATTTTTAACATTTGGTTTTTTTTTGAGGGAATTTAAGCCAATTACTTTAAGTTATATATATACATAATTTATATTTTATTATATATAATCAAATTATATATATTTTATTAATTATATATAATGAAATTATATCTCTATAATTTTCTCATATATATATGAAAAATAGTTAATTAGGAATACAATTGCTCTTTTAATTGTTTTATATATGACTGTTTTTTAATTTTCTTATAGCAAGTATTGCTAAATCCTGTAATGAGTTAATGAGTGGGAATTTATGATCCTGTTGTCGATCCCACCTGCCTTAAATGATAACACCACCACACAGCAATCACTCTCAGTAAAATTTTTTCTGCTGATCCTTCAGGAGGTCTACCTTAAATCTTGCTCATTTCAATAAATTATCACAACCATGGATAATGTTTTTTCCTCACATAATCATAATTTCCATGACATATTTTTGTGACATGTTTTGTCATTTAACTTAAGCTGCTGTAAAATTCTGTGTCTTTTTCTCTCCAATGAGTTTATGGATTTCTTATATGAAGAGCCTAGATTTTAAATTTCTCCATATCCATGTTTTAATTACAGAAGGTGAAACACATAGTATATGCTCAAAGAGTAGTTTCTGAATGCACAGAGTGAGATCCTCTTGGTCAGCTTTGAGGAGTATCATCAATATTTGAAAGCTACATGATCTCTTTGATGGCAATGACAGGAAATCAGAGCCCTACAGTTTTATAAAACCATACATGTTTACTGAGTTACATTCATGTTCAATCATTACATATACCTATACCATTTGTCATTATTTTTAAGTGTACAGAATTCAAATTAATCTTTCATTATTATTAATGTTGAACATATATGTATTTTTGTTATGTAAATAAGCACAGTACTTTGAATTATCATTGGCTGTCCTACAAAAGCCTGGATATATCTTTAATCCAATAGGTCAAAAAAACCCAAAGCAACAGCAAAAAGGAAGATTCTTTATTAAATCTAATATGTTTATACATTTCTGTTGACTAAAATTCTCATCCCATAGTGAAAGTGCTTTGACCTCAGGGGTTTTTCCTCTGATAGTAATTAGGTTAACTCTGAAAATATTGCATGAGCGGAATTGTATGCTGGGTTTTTATTTTAACTCTGCTCCAAAATATTCTGGAACTTTGCCACAGCATCTTTTATTGGGTGAGAGTGAGTAATTTCACTGAAATCTGTATACCCATCTGAGTATATGAGGTATTTAAGTTAGAAAACTTGTAATCAGTGAGTTATCAATTAGGATGCTTTTAAGAAGTACAATAACAAATTTGTTATTTAATGAATATTATTTAAGTTCAGTGCTTAAAAATAAGTTTATCCCTGATCTGAATTTCACTAGAAAAATATGTGATGAATATACTTTGTTTATGCATTCATTTGGTCATTAGAATTGTAAGTACTACAGTTACTAGATTATAAACTTGCCCATCAGACTGGTGGGGCTGTTGTAAGGAGAGCAGTGGTGATGCTTGCTCTGCCTCCCTATTCAGTTGCTGCCAAGAGCCATCCACTTACTTCTAGAATGGCAGGCTGTGAATGCAGTGAAGATGGGGCCACAGCATCTAATGTTGCCAGGGATTCTTTTCAACCCACTTAATTGGTGGTTACCCACTGTTCAGCTTCATTTTACTTACCTCTTTGCCCCACGTAGATAAATAAAAATAATTCCTCTGTTGGAGTTCCTGCTGTGGTACAGTTGGTTAAGAACTGCAGAGGTGCAAGTTTGATCCCTGCCCAGTATGGTGGGTTAAAGGATCTGGCATTGCTGCAGCTGTGGTGTTGGTTGCAGCTGTGGCTCAGATTCAGTCCCTGACCCAGGAACTTCCATACGCCATAAGTGGGGCCATAAAATAAAATAAAATAAAATAAAATAAAATTCCTTGTGCCTACACCCACTCTTTCATGCAGAGTAGTTACGTTTCTTGGATGAACTAGAGAATATATCAGCCACAACAGAGTTTGTAGGAGTCTTACTTTTTAGTTAGAAGCATTTACATCACTTCTAAAAAAATAAAAAATAAAAAAAAAATCCCTGTTGAAAATCTATCCTTTGGGAGATTCAATTTCCCTCCAAGTTTTCTTTCAGGTGGATTGGTAAAACATGTTTAAGGGAAATATTATCTCTTCCTCCTTTCATAGTTTTGAAACTAGATCACCTACTGCTTTTTTTGTAATTAAAGATTTTTAGAATGTTTTGTATGAAAACAATGCTTTTTTGGGTCAGTTTACTCAAATGGAGTGATCTCTGGTATAGAATAAATTATACTAATAAATTCTAAAATCTGTGCACAAAGATCATCATTATAATTCTATGCTTAGACATCAGGAACACTCACGGTAATCATGTATGTAGTAATTTGGGGACATGGAGTACATTCACAGTCCACTCAATATTTGTTAATATCTTTAATTAATTACTGTTTGTGTTTGTTCTACATTTTAACATTCTGCCAAGATTGAAAACCTAGGGTTTTGCTTCTCCTTTCACTCCTTAGCAGATCATATTGATAATTGGTACCAGATATTTGTTAAGTACTTATTATGTGTTAAGAACTGTTTTAGGCATGGTTGGTATCTGTCCAGATTCCCCTTCCCCACTGGCTAGCTGAGGCTCACTGCTCAGCTTTTCTGGAGAATTTCTGGTTCAGCCTGGGAGGTTACAGACCTTGCTCTGTTCACCCCTCCCCCACTGGAGGGCAGCATGTGAGGTACTGATATGGAGGTTAAAAAACAAACAGACAAATAAAACCCACCTGTACCTCCTTGCCCTAGGTGTTGGGATGAGGGCTGGGCATGTCAAACCTGTTGAGATGATTTCCGCTCCTGACCTGCCTGCAATTCACCCAAGACTACATTTATCTAAGACCACATCTTAGCCTTGTGTCATCATCTCTCAGACTTTCCTCACTAGCTCACAGGTTTTTCCTGAGGTGCCTCATCAGTAAACCATTTGCTGCTGGACCACTCTCTCTGACTCTGCTCCTAGGTACCTCACCTAAGGAAGACACCAGCATGCAGAACGTGGACTGTGTCCCTAACAGTTTTTCAGAGTAGCTGTAATCTCCTTTTGTAGATGATAAGGTGATTGCATGTGTAGTAAGGCCAGATTCATGGAGGGAGAGGCTGTGCTTGATTATGCACTCTGCTACTTATGAGATACGTGATCTCAACAAGTCACTTAACCTCATATGCCTTGGTTTCCTCTATCGTAGGAATAGTTCCATATATTAATTTATATTGGAATATTCTTATAATAGTACCTGGAATATAGAAAATGCTATGTACTGATTAATATTAGGATTATAATAAATTCGGAGGAGTAAAACAAACTGTCTCCAGTTATACAGGTACTGGCACAGTTTTTCCCAAATGATGATTTATTTTCTTCCAGACTATTCCCTTTTCATTCTCCACAATATTTATGCTTTGATGCTTTGTGCAGATTTGTTCCTTTCTGTCTGTCTTACTTATTCAAGTCTGCCTTCAAATCTCTTGCCTTAGTATCATACATCTCACTGGAAGGAAACAGTCTCCAGTAAAAATATAGCTGAACTCCTGCTCACTCCAGGCCTGACCCCTGATCAGAGCTGAAGCAGGTTTCATGAAGTTACAAAGCATATGCTTCAGAGTGTCTTGCAAGAACCCTTCCTGGGATGGCCATGGACTTCCTCTATTCATAATTTTGGACTATGATTCTTAAAGGGTCTACTCGCTACTTTTATCAGCTTCAGGAGTCACAAGCTTGGTAGAGAATACTAGTAGAGAAGAACATTTTGGAGGCTCGTGGTTGTGATCTTCACTGACTTACTACTGTTTAAAACCATCAACTCATTGTGGGAAAACCACCTAATGTCATGTCAGGTCTCCATCTTTGGAGTCCTGCTATCTATCTCTTTGTACTTCTCTGAGTTGAAAACTCAGACCATCTATTGGTGTCTTACTATGTAATTGTCTGGAGTGTGTTGGCACTAGGGGGCACAAAAATGACAAAAAGTCATCTGGGAGTGTAGTGAAACACCAGAGGTCTATGGCTAAGATGTGTTCAATAATGAAGTTTCTTTCAAGGAACCGTGAAAACGGGGGAAAATGTGCTTAAATGGTTATAGGAAACGGTGTGCAGACATAAGGGGATCACTTGAGGAATGCTTGAGTTAGTGGAAAAATAGGAGCTTCTGTTTAAAGGAGAGAACAGATATAAATTATGAAGCAAGGGGAAACTAAAGTGCAGCATTCCCAGCCTCTTTTACTTTGGAGCTCCTGGAACACAGAGCCTGGATCCCTGTGTCCTGTTACCCAGGTAACTTTCAGCTACAGCTGGAGAAAATGGACACGCTGGGTGTAAACAAAGGCTGGCTATGCTTGGGTGGCTGTAGAGGGCTGTAGAGCATGGAAGCTGTAGTCTCCAGCAGGAGAAAAGAGTGCAGGGCAAATGGGTCCCACCACCTGGAGCAGATAATGCTCTTCGGTTCTAATGTGTAAACCTCCATCTCTTCTTCAGCAGTGCATATATTGTGAAAATAACCAAAGTGAGGACTAGAAATGCCCTGTTACATTTTCTAGCTTTTTCTTCCTTAAATTATTTATACATTATATCAAATTCTATTTTGAATTATTTTGATATATTATTATACGAATTTCCTCATTCTGATAGTCTATTAGAAGAGGTAAGTGACTTCTTTTATTATATCAACTGCATAGATAACGGTAATCTATCCAGGCTGGATCCTGTCGGGAGAGTAGAACCCACGATTAGTTTCCATTCTCAACATAATGTTATAACACATTTAACAAATAAATGTTAAATTGCTGTAATATTTTAACAAAAATTTGAGTTTATTTTAAAAATTAAACATAGTTATGTGTATGTACATCGTATGCATCTGTGTGTAGATGTATAATTCTCTATAATAAAGTTGATTTCTGAGAATTGTTGAATATCTTCACAAGAAGATTTTTTAATTGATGATGGGGAGATGTTATTTGTGAAGTTTAGGTGCATTATTTTCCTATTTGGAAAATATAACCCTGTTTGACTCCTGGGAAAAAACTCACACGGCCTTTTATCAGATTTATTTAAATAGAATTAACAGTAGATTATAAAATTACCCTAAAAACTATTTTTTAAGAAAGTTTGACTGCATATTCATGTGTGTGTGTGTTTATAAAATATATGTGTATATGTATGTATCTATCGCTATCATTTATCTGTCCATATCTATCTAAATATGCTATATAATAGCTAAAAGCAAATAATTTTTCTTTCTTCCAACTCTATGTATTAGTTTTATCTTTTCATGAAATGCATAAAGTGAGAGTATACCATAACTCTCAATTTAAAGAGATCAAAATTTTTTGTTTTTTCTCTATTCTCTGTTGTTTTTGTGATATTTTATACTGCATTGTTAGCAACTTCTTTCCTGTTCCATGTTTTCGCCAATTGCCAATTCCTACATTTTGTTTTATGACATATGTAATAGGAGCATAAATTAGTGGAATTAAATGCCAAAGAGTAGGACATGTGTAGTCACACGTACATGTGTTTTTCTACTGGTATGTATTACACATCTTTATGCTTATTATGGTACTTCATCTGAGAATGCACTGAAGATCTTTTTCCTTCAGTGAGCAATAAGAAAAATTACATGAAAGCAGATGACTTCATCTTGACCTATAAGAAGACTTCAAGGAATAAGGAGAGATGTATCTTAAAGTTAGTTTAACAATACTCTTTGTGGTACCTAATCATACTCCATTACTTCTTATGTAGATCACTTAACTAAGTTGAAGTAAAAATAAATAAATAGGTACAATAACCCTGATTAAGGGCCATTGACTTTTTTTTTAATTTTGTGACTAGCTTATTTTTTTTTCTTTTAACATCACTTTATTTTTTTCTTAATGAATTTTATTTCAATTATAGGTGTACATAAATCATAACAAGTCAATTTGATAGATTTTGTGTCCCAAACCCAGAGTGCATCCCTCCACCCCCCAGATTGTCTTATTTGAAAAACCAAGGTTTTCCAAAGTCTGTGAGTCATTGTCTGTTCTGCAAAGAAGTTCATTGTGTCTTTTTAGTTTCCACATGTAAGCGGCAGCATTGGGTGTTGCTGTCTAATTGTCTGACTGGTTTCACTTTGCATGATAAATTCTAGGTCCATCCATGTTGCTATAAATGTTGGTAATTCGTTCCTTTTAATGGCTGAGTAATATTCCATTGTGTGTATGTACCATGTCTTCTCTATCCACTCCTCTGTCGATGGGCATTCAGGTTGTTTCCAGGACCTGGCTATTGCATAGAGTGCAGCAATGAACACTGGAGTACATGTGTCTTTTCCAGTCATGGTTTCCTCTGGATAGATGCCCAGGAGTGGGATTGCTGGATCAAATGGTAATTCTATTTTGAGTTTTCTGAGGACTCTCCAGACTGTTTTCCACAGTGGCTGCACCAATTTGCATTCCCACCAGCAGTGTAATGTGGATCCTTTTTCTCCACACCCTCTCTAGCACTTACTGTTAGTAGACTTTCTGATGATGGCCATTCTGGCTGGTGTAAGGTGGTACCTCATAGTGGTTTTGATTTGGATTTCTCTGATGAGGAGCAATGTTGAACATCTTTTCATGTGTTTATTTGCCATCTGCATGTTCTTTGGAGAATTTTCTGCCTAGATCCTCTGCCCATTTTTTGATGGGGTTGTTTGTTTCTTTGGCGTTGAGCTGTAGGTGGTGTTTGTAAATTTTGGAGGTTAATCCCTTGTCTGTTGAATCATTTGCAAATATTTTCTCCCATTCTGTGGGTTGTCTTTTTGTTTTGTTTAGGGTTTCCTTTGCTGTGAAGAAACTTTGAAGTTTAATTGTCCCATTTGTTTATTTCTCTCTTTGTTGTCCTGACTCTGACACATGGATCTGAGATGTTGCTATCATTAATGTCAGAGAGTGTTTGGCCTATGTTTTCCTCTAACAGTTTTATAGTATCTGGTCTTATATCTAGATCTTTAATCCATTTTGAGTTTATTTTTGTGCATGGTGTTAGGAAGTGTTCTAGTTGCATTTTTTTACATGTAGCTGTCCAGTTTTCCCAGCACCACTTATAGAAGAGGCTGTCTTTTGTCCAATGTATATTCTTGGCTCCTTTATCATAGATTAGTTGACTATAGATGCGTGGATTTAATTCTGAGCTTTCTATACTGTTCCACTGATCTATAATTCTGTCTTTGTGCCAGTACCATACGGTTTTGATGACTGTAGCTTTGTAGTAGAGTCTGAAGTCAGGGAGCCTGATTCCTCCAGCTCCATTTTTCTTTTTCAGGATGTCTTTGGCTATTCTGGGTTTTTTGTGTTTCCAAACAAACTTTAAAATGTTTTGTTCTAGTTCTGTGAAAAAGGTCCTTGGTAATTTGATAGGGATTGCATTGAATGTGTAGATTGCCTTGGGTAGTATAGTCATTTCGATAATATTGACTCTTCCAATCCGAAAGCATGGTATATCTTTCCACCTGTTCATGTCATCCTTGATTTGTTTCATCAGCACATTATAATTTTCAGAGTACAGGTCTTTTGTCTCTTTAGGCAGGTTTATTCCTAAGTATTTGATTCTTTTCGATGTGATGGTAAATGGGATTGCTTCTCTAATTTCTCTTTCTGATCTTTCCTTGTTGGTATATAGAAATGCAGTTGATTTCTGTGTATTAATTTTGTATCCTGCAACTTTGCCAAATTCATTGATGAGCTCTAACAGTTTTCTGGTATAGTCTTTAGGATTCTCTAGGTATAGTATCATGTCATCTGCAAAAAGTGATAGTTATACTTCTTCCTTCCCAATTTGGATTTCTTTTATTTCTTTTTCTTCTCTGATTGCTGTATCTAGGAATTCCAGAACTATGTTGAATAGTAGTGGCGAGAGTGGACATCCCTGTCTTGTTCTTGATCTCAGTGGGAATTCTTTCAGCTTTTCACCATTGAGAATGACGTTAGCTCTGGGTTTGTCATAGATGCCTTTATTATGTTGAGGTATGTTGCCCCTTTGCCCACTTTCTGAAGGGTTTTTATCAGAAATGGGTGTTGGATTTTGTCAAAGGCTTTTTCTGCATCTATGGAGAGGATCATGTGGTTTTTATTTTCAGTTTGTTAATATGGTGTATCACACTGATTGATTTGTGGATATTGAAGAATCCTTGCATCCCTGGGATAAATCCCACTTGATCATGATGTACAGTCCTTTCAATGTATTGTTGGATTCGGTTGGCTAGTATTTTGTTGAGAATCTTTGCATCAATGTTCATCAGTGAGATTGCCTGTAATTTTCTTTTTTTGTGATATCTTTGTCTTGTTTTTGTATCAGGGTAATGGTTGCCTCATAGAATGAGTTTGGGAGTGTCCCTTCCTCTGCAATTTTTTGGAAGAGTTTCAGAAGGATAGGCATTAGCTCTTCTCTAAATGTGTGATAGAATTCACCTGTGACGCCATCTGGTCCTGGACTTTTGTTTCTTGGAAGTATTTTAATCACAGTTTCAATTTCAGAACTTGTGATTTGTCCATTCCTATTTTCTATTTCATCTTGGTTTAGTCTTGGGAGATTGTACTTTTCTAAGAATTTGTCCATTTCTTCTAGGTTTTCCATTTTATTGCCATATAGTTGCATATAGTAGTCTCTTATGATCCTTTGTATTTCCGTGGTGTCTGTTGTGACTTCTCCTTTTTCATTTCTAATTTTATTGATTTGTGTCCTCTCTTTTTTTCTTGACAAGTCTGACTAAGCGTTTATCAATTTTGTTGATCTTTTCAAGGAACCAGCTTTTAGTTTCCTTGATCTTCTCTATGGTTTTCTTCATTTCTATTTCATTGATTTCTGCTCTGATCTTGTTGATTTCTTTTCTTCTGCTAACTTTAGGTCTTGTCAGTTCTTCCCTCTCTAGCTGCTCTAGATGTAAAGTTAGGTTGTTTATTTGAGCTTTTTCTTGTTTCCTGAGGTAGGCTTGTATTACTATAAACTTTCCTCTTAGAAATGCTTTTGCTGCATCCCAGAGGTTTTGGAGTGTCGTGTCTTTGTTGTCATTTGTTGCTAGGTATTTTTTAATTTCCTCTTTGATTTCTTTAGTGATCCATTAGTTATTTAGTAGTGTGTTGTTTAGTCTCCACGTGTTGTATTTTTGGCCATTTTTTTCTTGTTGTTGATTTCTAGTCATATAGCATTGTGGTCAGAGAAGATGCTTGAAATGATTTCAATTTTCTTAAAGTTACTGAGGCTTGATTTGTATCCCAGGATGTGATCAATCTTAGAGAATGTTCCATGTGCACTTGAGAAGAATGTGTATTCTGTTGCTTTTGGATGGGCTGTCCTATAAATATCTATTAATTCCATCTGATCTAATGCTTCGTTCAGGGCCTGTTTCCTTATTGACTTTCTGCCTGGATGACCTGTCCATTGCTGTAAGTGGGGTGTTAAAGTCCCCCACTATGATGGTGTTATTGTTGATTTCTCCTTTTAAGGTTGTTAGCAGTTGCCTTATATAGTGTGGTGATCCTACGTTTGGTGCATAGATATTTAAACTTGTTATACCTTCTCCTTGGATTGATCCTTTGATCATTATGTAGTGCCTTTCCTTGTCTCTTCAAATGTTCTTCATTCTAAAGTCTATTTTGTCTGATAGGAGTATTGCTACTCCGGCTTTCTTTTGATTCCAGTTTGCATGGAATATTTTCTTCCATCCACTCACTTTCAATTTGTATGTGTCTCTAGAAGTGAAGTGTGTCTCTTGAAGACAGCATATATATGGGTCTTGTTTTTGTATCCATTCGGCTAGTCTATGTCTTTTGGTTGGGCCATTCAGTCCATTAAAATTTAAGGTAATTATTGATATATATGTCCTTATTGCCATTGTATTAACTCTTTGGGGTTTTTGTTGCTCTTTTTTTCTTCCCTTATTCTCTTGCTGTCTCCTCTCACAAGATGGCTATCTTTAATGTTGTATTTGAGTTGATTTTTCTTATTTGTTTGTGTATCGATTGTAGATTTTTGGTTTGTGGTTACCCTGAAGTTTTGATATAGGAGTCTATATATAAATGAGATTGTTTTAAGTTGTTGGTTTCTTAATTACACGTGCATCTTCAGTGACATGCATTTGTGCTCTCTTCTCATGATTTCTGATTTTGGTAGCATAATTGTGCATGTATGATTTAGTATCTTTATTGTATATATGCCTTTATTGGTGGGCCTTGTCATTTGTGGTGTTTTTGTTTCTGTTTGTGGCCTTTACTTTTCTGTCTAGAGAAATTCCTTTAGGATTTGTTGTAAAGCTGGTTTAGTGTTGCAGAACTCTCTTAGCTTTTGCTTATCTGTAAGGTTTCCATCTCTCCTTCAAATCTGAATGAGAACATTTCTGGGTAAAGCAATCTTGGTTGGAAGTTTTTTCCTTTCATCACATTAAGTATATCATGCCACTCCCTTCTGGCCTGCAGAGTTTCAGCAGAAAAGTCTGCTGATAACATTATTGGGGTTCCCTTGTATGTCATTTGTTTCTTTTCCCTAGCTGCTTTCAATATTTTCTCTTTGTCTTTAATTTTGGTCATTTTGATTAATATGTGTCTGGGGGTGTTCCTCCTTGGGTTCATATTATATGGTACTCGTTGTGCTTCCTGGATTTGAGTGAGTGGTTCCATTCCCATATTAGGGAAGTATTTAGCTATTATCTCTTTGAATATTTTTTCTCTCCCCTTCTCTCTCTCTTCTCCCTCTGGCACCCCAATAATATGGATGTTGTTGTGTTTAACATTATCCCAGAGTTCTCTGAGATTCTGCTCATTTCCTTTCAATCTTTTATCTCTTTTCTCTTCTGCATTAGTGATTTCCACTAATCTGTCCTCCACCTCACCGATTCGTTCTTCTGCCTCCTGTATTCTACTGTTGGCTGCTTCTAAGGAATTTTTTATTTCAGTGATTGTATTTTGCATCTCTTCTTGTTTAATTTTTACAGCTTGTATTTCTTTGCTCAGTGTTTCCTGTAAATTATCAATCTTTGCCTCCAGTCTATTTCCAATGCCTTGCATCATCTTCAGCATCAACAGTCTAAAGTATCTTTCTGTGAGGCTGATGATCTCCTCATCTCAGCTGTTTTTCTGGGCTTTTCTTTTTCTCCTTTATCTGAGTTAGAGTTTTCTGTCTTTTCATTTTTATAGGTTTTTTGTGTGCAGACCTTTTTGTAGACAATAGAGTTGTAGCCTCTCTTAGTTCCAGTGTCTGCCTCCCCTGTGGCCAAAGTTGGTATGGAGGGTGCTTGCTGTAGGCTTCCTGATGGGAGGGAGTGATGCCTGCCCACTGGTAGGTGGGGTTTATTCCTATCCCTCTGATGGGTGGGGCTTTGTCTCTGGATGAGATTAGAGGCTGGCTGTTTGCCTGAGGGGTCTTTGGCAGCCTGTTCACTAATGGGTGGGGCTGAGATCCCACCTGGATTGTTGTTTGGCCTGGGGATTCTCAGTGCTGATGGGGGGGACCAGATTTTCCCAGAAATGGCCACCTCCAGAGAAATGCAGGCTGAGGAATGTTCCCGAGAGCTTCACCTCCAATGCCCTTCCCCCACCACAAGGCACAGTCACCCCTGTTTTCCCAGGAGATCCTCCAAGAATTGCAGTCAATTTCCAACTGGATTCCTATGGAGACTTTGCTTTGCCCTAGGACCCAGTGCACGTGAAAGTCTGTGTGTGTCTTTCAAGAATGGGGTCTCTGTTTCCCCCAGTCCTGTGAAGCTCCTGCACACAAGCCCCCTGGCCTTCAATGCCAGATGCTTCGGGGGCTCTTTCTCCCTGTGCCAGATCCCCAGGCATGGGGATTTGACGTGGGGCTCAGAACTCTCAGTCCTGTGGCTGAGTCTCTGTGATAGTTACTTTGAAGTCTGTGGGGCTTCCCACCCGGGAGGTATGGGGTTGCTTCTATTATGTAATCACCCCTGATACCTCTTGATGTGGTCTCCTCTTTGTCTTCTGGAGTAGATTATCTTTTTTGGAAGTTTCCAGTCCATTTGGTTGAAGGTTGCTTGGCATTTGGTTGTAGTTTTGTTGTTTTTTGGGAGAGAAGTTGAGGTCCAGTCCTTCTATTCCGCCATCTTAATCCATTCCAGGGCCATTGACTTGAAAGAGGAGAGCCAAGGGAATGGGGTTAGGTAATTTATCATAAATGGAGCCTTGTCCCTCATGTAGCTCCAGAAGTAATGACAGTTTTCATTTGGACTAGAAAAGAAGTCTCAGGCTGATTTTTTTTCTGGTGTTAAGATATTTATGTCCTGGAATATATGGATGTGGAATAGTTTACAAAAAGTTAGTGCAAATTTCAGACAGTGGAATAGTTTACAAAAACTGAGTGCAAAATAGATGATTAAACTTCCTCTTTATTGTTGTTGTGTTGTTCATGGGACGTTAGCTCTAACTTCTTAAATGTGATATAGGCTAAATAGGTAATTTACTCTATATATCTGTGCTAAGACACTTTCCCTAATTGTGGTGAGTCAGTTTTCCAAAGGATTTAAAAACCTATTTCTAAGAGACCTTATGTCTGTTGAGAGAATCTTCACTGGAACTATAGCTCTTTTAATATTATGCTTGGGATTACATTGTTTCCTTGTGTAAGTCTGATATCCAAAAGAGGGAGTTGTACATCTTTTTTATTTCCCATAATAAAGGTGATTTCTGGAAATTGTTTGCTGAATATCTCTATAGCAAGATGTATGTCACTTTTATTGATGATATGGGAAATGTCATTTATGGAGCTTAGGTATATCATTTTCTTACTTGGAAAATAGAAACCTGTTAGACTCACAGAAAAAAAAACACACTTTTATCAGAGATTTAAATAGAATGGTTAAAAGATTATGAAATGAGCCCCAAAATTATTTTTTAAAAAGTAATTGATTGGTTCTGAATAAAGATAAAGATGTAGGTCTTCTCAATGCAAAGAGTAACTCCATTAGTTCTAATTAAGACATAGAGCCAGAGCACCATTTGATTAAAGAACTCTTTGATAAATAAATAAAACTTGGTCTACAAGTGCTTCACTTGTTTTGTAGCACATGCATTTTTTGAACTTCCAGGACAAATTAGTAATCAAAAGTAAAATATAATAATCATATTGTACAACTGTAGAACCTAATAGTTAATGTTAAAAAATATTACATTCCATCAGGTTGTTACATGTCAAATTATGCAATTAATTTAATTTTCTATTAACGAAATTGTTTTGATATTCATATCTTAAGTGTAAGCATCGTTTCCACAGTGCCTCATAATTTGACTTTCATGAAACAATACTGAGTTCCTAGTTTTGAAGAACTTACATAATTATAAATTATCCTGTGCTTGTATGTATTTGTTAACACAGTACATTATACCATTAAGATACAAAACACATATTAGTTACAATCTGTTCCTATCTGCATGGACTTATTTAATGGTAGTGAACCCATGTATATGAACCAAGAGACTATTACATGATCTTTTCGAATTTAGAATCTCAAATGCTTGTGTGGTACCAGGAATACTGGCTGTAATTAGTTTATTTAAAATATTACTCTTTATAGCTAAATTACTATAGAATGTTTAAAATTTCAGTTATTGCAGGTGATGATAATTGACATATAGATATAATGTTGTCAAATGGGCCAACTGAGAAAAAAAAATGTTCGCTTGTTTCTGGAAAATATATCAATAACCCTAGGGAAAAGAATGCCAGATTTTTAGTGTTTTTTATTCTCTCTCGTCTCTCTTGTCCCACTTTCATGAACACTCACAGGCATACACGGGTGTGAGCACACTTGCTTGTGCACATAGATGTACATACACAACTGTGCCAAGAACAAAAGCTGAGGAATGGCTTTCAACAAGTATTGTTGCAGCAATATTGAGACATTTATCCAAAGACATGTTCCCTGAATGTGTCAGATAAATTCAGATGCTATTCCTTATTTACAGTTGTTTACAGTCCTCTGTTTCAAAGAATATGTAAATTAAATTATATATAGGGAGTGCCTAATTCATGGAGTCAATAAATTTTATTTTTTCACTGTCCATCAAGTCCTGTGTTCACAACCCAAAATTCTAATGCTTTAGTTTGTATTCATGATAACACAATGTAATTTCTTCATTTAATAAAATATTAAATTTAGGGATATATTATTAAAAAGTTCAGTACAGCTAGATTCCATAGCAATAGGAAATTTCCCACCATTTTCTAAATATTCCTAATTATACGACATATTTTTTCTTGTGTAATTTTCATTTGAAAAGAAAATTATCCTGTAATTTCATACATTATTTGATCAAGAAAAAACAGTTAATGCGTAACCCAGTATGACAATAAAAATGACATGGCTAATGTTCCGTATTTTAAGAGATTTTAGCACTGTTGTAAAACTTGGATGGAAGTGCCCATTTTTAGTTAAATTTTAACCAAGATTCACAAGGGCACTAATAAATAATTCTTAGTAGCAAAGGTGTTATTGACACATTTGGGAACAGGTGTTTTATTTGATTACACACATTCCTTAGGTCAAAATTATTTCAGTCTTCTTTTAGAGTTTTGAGAGTTCACAATGGGCTAAACTAAATCTGACTTCTAAGCTCTGATCTGGGCTAAATCTGTATCCCACACAGAAGACCCTTCTGCCACCTCAGGTTCTCTTTAGAGTTTGTTTCTTTCTCCTGGCCTCATGCAGTCGCTACATGGGACACTCCTTGTCCTCCACAAACTATACCTGATGGTAGTTTTTCCAGACTCTATGTTTTATATTATTAACCTAACATTGAAAAATGCAACTGAATTCGATTGTCCTAAACACTTTAGCAATGTATAAAACATATGAAGTATTTATGACATGAAATGAATGTAATTAAATAATTGGGTTAAAAAGTTATTTACTGCTTTTAAGGATGACACCAAATCATGAGGTATGAAAGAATCTAGACTATTTTAAATTGTGGTTTCTGAATGTAATAAAAACTTTATTTGTCTTTTCTCACTAGAAAATTTAATTGTTGTCTAATTGTAGCTGGCTTTACTTTTATTGTGTATTTAATCTACTTTCTACAATAATTTAAAATGCAGTTTTACTGGGCTTATGTTTCTGGGGAGTTGTTAACTGGCAGAAGAGAGGGAAACTAACATTTATCGAAAGCCCACCATGTGCTAGGGATTTTGGTACACCATTTCATCATTAATGTCACCTTCAGAGACAAATATTATTCTTACTCTTTACAGATTAAAAAAAAATGCAGGTCAAACATATTGAGGAACTTAATCTATGTCATACAATCCATCATGCCAGAGATGAGTCTGGGTTCCTCCTTGCCTGATCCTAAAGATAGTGCTTTCATGCTCTCTTGAGTAACCACATGTATCCAATATTCCTTCTATGACAGGCAGGCAATGACTGGTCTAAGGACAAAAAGATATGGAGTTGTTTAGGATAAGTCTATTTATATAATCCTATCAAGTGTGGCTCATTTGAGGTCACTGTTTTAATTTTTTTGTTGCTGTTTTTTTGTTTTGTTTTGTTTCTTAGGGCTGCATCTGTGGCATATGGAATTTCCCAGGCTGGGGTTGAATCAGAGCTGCAGCTGAGGCCTATGGCATAGCCACAGCAGTGCTAGATCTGAGCTGCAATGCTAGATCTGAGCTGTTGGGTTTGTTTCTGCAATGTACACCACAACTCCTGGCAGTGCTGGATCCTTAACCCACTAAGCAGGGCCAGGGATCATACCCACATCTTCATGGATACGAGTTGAGTTTGTTTCTGCTGAGCCATAATGGGAAAACTCTTGTTTTAAGGTTTTCATACTGCTTTTTGCTTTTGCTATCTTCATTGAATTTATTTAATCCAGTCCCTTCCCTTAAATAGACACATTTTCCAAACATAAGTAACCAGATTAATTTAAAAATTAATTTTAAAAAGAAGAAAAAGTGGAGGGGGAAAAACCCTCTACATGTGTTCAGTGATTGAACTTAAAATTGTTATGCCTATACACTAGGCTTATAAACTATAAATGATAATTCTATGTACTGTGATAAGCAGTTTGTATGTATTAACTCTATTTGATCATTGTAAGAACCATATGATATATGTTATTATGACATCTGTTTTTCCAGTGAAAAAACTGAGGTATAGGAAATGAGAAGTTGCTTATGGGAGATATCACTGCTAATATGGGTAGAACTGTATTTCAGTCTCAGGTGGTTTAGCATCAGAGCTCATGGTCCTTCAAATGATGAATATTAAATACAGCTTATTTCTTGAAACTTTCCTTTGTGCCAAATACTATTTTAAGCCTTCCTATTATTTCATGAAATTCCTATAGCTACCATATATAATATTTACTTTTATTATTTACAGTTTCAGTAAAGAAACCAAACCTTACATAGAGGAGTTCATTTGGTAATTTGATAAAGGTAACACAATTGGCTAATGGCAGAGCTTAGACACAACTCTTGGACTATACGATTTTTTTCATTTTGTCATTTTTTTTTTTAGGGCCACATCCATGGCATATGGAGGTTCCCAGGCTAGGGGTCAAATCAGAGCTGTAGCTGCCGGCCTACGCCATAGTCACAGCAATATGTGATCCAAGCCGTGTCTGCAACCTACATCCCAGCTCACAGCAATTCTGGATCCTTAACCCACTGAACAAGGCCAGGGATCGAACACGCATCCTCATGGATGCTAGTCTGGTTCGCTAACCACTGAGCCATGACGGGTACTCCTTTTCTTTCTTTCTTTTTTTTTTTTTGGCACGCTGTGGCATGTGAAAATTCTTAGGGCCAGGGATCGAACACACACCACAGAAGCGACCTGAGCTGCTGTAGTGACAACACTGGATACTTAATCTGCTGTACCACACGGGAACTCCCATTTGGTTTATTTTAAGGAATTTGTTATCATGAAGTTTCCAAGATGGTCTAAAGTAATATCTAGTCTAAAGCAATATCCAGTCTTAGCCTTGATCTTTCTTTTTATCTGTTTCTCCTCCCACCCACTTTTTAACTTTACCAGGGATTTCATCTGGTTCTATGACTTTTATTGCCGTAAAAATGCTGACAGCTTCGAGTCCATGTCTGAATTTGAAATGTAGATAGAATTTCCAACTGCTTTCTGCACATATCTATTTGAATTTCCAAAGAGAGCTCAAAGTCTAACACCTGAACTCATAATCAGGGCTTCCCCTCTTAATCACACCCTTTTATTTTCTCCAGGAAATGGAGAACGATGATATTCTCCACCTAACTGATGGTGCAGAAACATTGGCAAAGAATTTAACTCCTCCCCAAATCTAAAGGTCCACTCAAATACTGTGCCCTATTATTTTTATCTCTTATTTGTTACATTGCCTATAAGATAACATCCAAACGTTTTAGTGTGGCTAATATGGCCCATTTCAAGGGAAACTTTGCTTATCTTACCAGCTTCATGTTCACTGTTGTCAGTGGCTGGGTCTAGGGTGAAATAAGAGCCTTTAGGTAAAAACTTGAGGGGTCACAAAAAATATAGCAGTCAAGGTAAATGACTTTTAAATGCAATAATTTTAAAAATTAAAAGTCAATGCAGAAGGAATCCTTGATAAGCAAATATCAATTTTCAGATAAATACTGGGTACAATAGGGTCGTGGTTAGTATAAGGTAGGTGGATGATTTAAGAAAAAAACTTACCATTAAAAAAAAGCATACCAAATTCCTGGAAATTCAGTTATCTGCTTATTCGGATGGCTTTGCTATTGTGATTCTATAGCCAGAAGAATGTAACTGAAAGTTTAGTTTCTTGAAAAATGTAGGATATGCTTTCCTAAAACTTCAGGAAAGGAAAAAATATTTGACAGAAAAATGGAATTTATGTCACAGTCTTCTATGTGAGCAAATAGAAAAATCCAACTAAGATTCAAGTACCTCCTCTATGAAATAAGCAGTAAAATAGACCTCAGTTTATTGCCTGCGTAGTACTTACTATGTGTCTGTCAGTGCTCTAAACCCAATTTTTAGAGGACAAAACTGTGGTTAGGACAGTAAGTTCACTAAAATCCCAATATTCTGAACAATTTGTTAAGATTTGGTTAAGAAATTCATGATACAAAGTCTCCATCTAGTTAGCATTAGAGTTAGGATTTGAACCCCCCCCCAAAAAAAAAATCAGGAGTGAAGGCTTTACCAGGCACATGGAGCTGCCTCATGAACCCCCATGGAGAATAAATGAGGCCATATATCAAAGTCGTACACATTTATCTTCTCTAATCTCCTATAAAGAGTATTCAGGCTATTGAAATCTGTTCACAGTATTACTTTATTTCTCTACTGCTCAGATAAGTTATTTAATGCAATCTTCCTGCTTAATTGGTCACATGTAAATATTATTAATTTAAAATTAAAAATAAGTTTGTATCTTTTATTTATTCAAATGTTCTTTGTGGTATGCCTTATTCACTAAGTACACATAATTTGAAGAAGATTCATAGGGCTTTGACCCTACCTCTATGTATGAAGCAGTGTATGATTTAAATTTTTCTGTTATAATAATACCATAACTTTTTTGAAAGCATTCATATCACAATATTAATTGTAGATATATCTGATTGATGAGGTCATGAGCAATTATTACTGCTTTTCACATTTTCCTTTCTATCGTATTGATTATCTAAAACAAACATGCCATTTCTATAATGATACAAAAAGAAAAATACCTTGTATTTACAACTTTTATTCATTGCTTTTATAGTAGAATATTCCAAAAAAAGAATGAATGCTGAAGAATTTATATGAAGACGCCCAAAATATGTGTATCCTGCTCCAATTCTTGTTATAAATAATTCTAGACATAGTATTCATCCAGAGAACACTGTATTTTATTACAGATTAAATATTTAGAGAGAAATATGATAAGGGAACTGAAAAATGCCTTCATCTAAAACATTGAATTATTTTATATTTTGTGTTTACGATTTTCTACTGAATTTACTTTGTTTTCACTTATTTAAATAACTTAATTACTTCTTATAAATGTTTAATATTGTTTTCCTCCTAATGAACATATTTTATCATATCCTGTTCTTTTCTTACCCTTATCAAATCACAGTCTACACATTTTAATATTTTTTACTCCTTTGGCACTCTTTTTTTTAAGGCAAATACTTAAAAACCATAACTCCTGTTCCTCCCCACCATCCCCACTCCACCTTTAAGTAACCCCCCAGGAGTTTTACCAGAGCACAGAGTACATTGGGGTAAGAATTTCAACTTAAAAGAATACTTTTGCTATTAAATCTTACGTAATTTTGCATAGAATATGCACTTGAATTAATTTTTAGATCAATAATGAACTTTATAAAGATGTAGAAATAATCTAGCTTTGATTGCTTCATCAAGCTATGTAGTTTATGACCTTACATTTCTGCATCCTTTTCCAAAAAATGTTCCTAGTACATTTCAAAGGTGTTTCAGTATCCAATTTCCCATTCTTAAACGAGACAAACATTTTCAGGTGATGAAACCATCATCTAGTGGAAGGATAAGAACCAATGTCTTAACATCATTTTTAAATGCAACTGTATCCCTTACTCCCAGCTGCCATGGGTCTGAGATGAAGAATCTTGCAGACCATTAAGTTTCATGTATTTTCTCTGAATCAGCACTAACCCTTAAGCACAGGTGTTTCTTTAATTATGATACATTGGGAAAATTCTCTGTGTTCAATGGCCCTCAGACTCACACTTCCACCTCATCCGTCACATGTCAGTCTAACTCCACCCTGTGCCCTAAATCTCTGGTGTCATTAAGAAGCTAAAAACTTCAGAGGGCAGATTTGCAGCTGTGATGTATAATACAGAACATTTCATGAAAAATGTATGAGTATGAGATTTTTTTCTAATATTTCCTCTGTAGCAATCTGCCAGAACCATAACCATCTAGACATGTTTATTATACAGATTTTTTTAAAGAGGCTTTCATTGCTCTTTGCGATGTGATGTTCCCTTGTTATTTCATAAACACTCTATTGATATTCTTTCTGCAACAAAGTGCTCTAACCTCAGGAACACAGCTGCTGCTTCTTTCCAATGAAATCTGTGTTTTCAATCATAGAGAAGGCTTCACCTTGATATAAATGTAGTCTTAGTATACTTTCTAACTTGCTAACAAAATTCAAGAAGATTATATATATTTTAAAAGAACTTTGATATCCTTTAACAAATATTTGATGCTTGGATACTCAGACTTTTTTAAAATTATGTTAGTATTTAAAAAATATGATAGTATTTTGAGTCACTGGACTCCATAATAAAATAACAAATATAGCCTTTTCAGCTCTTGATGATTGACTTATATTATCTTGTTTTAGTATTTATTCTTTCACATATATTTACAAACTTACTCCTTTTATTCTAATCTCTTTGGGTCAACAGACATGTCCTGCAAACTACTTTTGTTTTGCAAATACTTATGTACTCAAATATTTCCTCGCTTCCTCCCTCCCTTTTGCTTCTTTTTTCCTCCTTCTCTTTCTTCTTTCACACATTTATTTATTAACTGCTTTTGACAACTCTAATGAACCAAGCACTTTGCACAGTTATACTAATTACATAATTTTGACAGAATTTTGGTACTTCTGTCTTTACCACTGTCCCTTGAGATTACAAGGCAGATCCAAATACAAAATTGGCAACCCCTGAAAGGAAAAAAAAAGGTACTACCTTGAAGAAAGCTGGGATATAGTAATAGGTTACCACTGATACCTGCTCTCAAAGTCTTGTTCATTCAAGTGAGAAACTTGTATTGAATGAGAAATAAAAATGTCAAGATTTATACAATTAAGGAGATCCTGCTGTGGCTCAGCAGTAATGAACCCAACTAGTAGACTCGTATCCATGAAAATTTGGGTTCAATCCCTGGCCTTTCTCATTGGGTTATGATCCGGCGTTGCCATGAGTTCTTGTGTAGGTCTCAGACTCAGCTCAGATCCTGTGTTACTGTGGCTGTGGTATAGGCCGGCAGCTGCAGCTCTTGTTTGATCCCTACCCTGGGAACCTCCATATGCCACATGTGCAGCCCTTAAAAAAATTTTTTTTCTACAATTAGTATTTATTTCTGTGATAATTAGTAATATGCAAGATTTATTTTTTGTTAGTTTCCTTATAATTGGATTTTCTTCTTCTTTTTTTTTGGCCATGTAAGCACAAAATCTAAGAGCAGCTTTGACTGTGAGAATCAGCAGTAAACAACACACCCAGAAAAATATAGATGCTGTTTTTAAGGTATATCCAAACCTGTTCTAATCCACTTCCTGCAGCACACAGCAACATAATCTTCATTCACAATTTTAAGAACTATCTCACTGATTCTGAAGAGCGATCCTTTTAAGTGGTAAATGGAGCCATATTGACATTGACTAGGAATGAAAAGAATCTTATTTCCAAGGAAAAGTCTTGTCTAGTGCTCATTTTTTTGAAATACTGATTTTTTTCAGATTAAAATATTGACAGAATTAGCAAAAAGATGTGACATTTCAGCATATATAATGGACATGCTAACAAAAATTTGGGGCACTGATTGTAGCACGTCGATTCAGCAAGCTAGGGTCATAAAGACGACTACCTTTGCATGTTTATTTCATTTTTGCATTCAGCCTTTGGATTGAAGAATGTTAATACAGTGGTTTTTATGTACCTGAATTCAATCAAAATTGATACTTAGAAGATACCCTTTTGCTGCATTTTGCCATCAGTGCAAATAAGAATATAATATATAAACAATTGAGAATGCTGAGTGTTTATGTTGATTTATGATCCTATAGCTCCTTTTTCTTGGGCTATTACCATTACACAAGTCTTATGCTCAGTGCTTTACATTCCTCACTGTGTTCAATGCCCTAAAAAAATCTTTGAGATGAAGTTTTTAATCCCAATTTTAAATTTAACAAAACAAATTTAGATTTGTTTATTTTACAATGCAATTTTCTTTACTGGAAAACTTGAATGGCCATAATAACAACCATAGGTTTATTTCTCCTAGGGAAACAGTATATATATATTTTGGAATTCAATAATATGTTACTTATTAGATAGTTGAATAAGGTTCAGTTTTCATTTATACAGTGTTGCTAAAATAATTGAAGTCAGCAATGCAGCTTATCTGGAAAACATATGCATACTGTTTCAGAACATATATTTGGTTTCATCTCAGCATCCATTTGACAAGCTTCCCAAATTTAGTTATCTCCTTTGGTTTTAATTTAAGCTACTTTAAAGTACAGCACTTAATATCAATGAATATTACCACATTTTGTAAGTAATTGTATGACTATATTGACCTCAATGGACTTTTCTGCTGTCTGAAGTTATTTTTCTTTATACATCATCAGCTGTGTGTTGCAATTTAAATTAACTTAATTTGATCTAGATATGCTGAGCCAGCTTCTTTTCTTCTTCAAAGGACTTTGATCACTCCCTGGAGAGAGTGAGAGAAGGAAATATCTGGAAGACTGAGGAGTGTGGCAAACTAAGACTTTTGTGAAGTAGCTGCATTTTATCTTTAGTAACTCTGAAGGAATTCACCAAAGACTTTACTCCCTATGCTAATAGAGCGCTGGCATTCTTTTTGCCCCCATGGCCCATATGAAATGAAATGAAAACCAGCCTTAAGAAAAGTATGAGGGGGTGTAATTTTATCTCGGTCAACACTTTCTTTCTCTTCAATTTGCCTCGGTAATTTTGGCTTTACTACTACTTAGCATGATCTTGGTCAAGTTATTTAATCTTTGTGTGCCTCGGCTTCTCATTGATCAATGGGGAATAAAAATAGGTAGGTAATCACAGAGTTACTGTGAGGATTAACATGAGCTATCCCGTATAAAGTCCCTGGTAAGAAGACAAGACTCATTAACTATAAATTGTGGTTGTCATTAGTATTACTATGCTATATATTTTATGGACTTTTAGAGTCCTATTTTTAAAGACATAGTGGAATGTTTGTTCTTTCCTGGAGGGACATTTAATTTTTCAGGAAGTATGGGAAAGACCCCTTAAGTATTCCTAATCAAGGTTCTCAAAAACACTGTTTTGTTTTTAAACATTATAAATACATGATTTATAAGGGTGTTTCTGTAACATGTAATCGGATACACAGTATGTACTATTTGGATGACTACACTGAATCTATTAGAATTCCAATAATTACTCAACATGAAAATAAAATATATATAAAACCAGTTTTCATTTATCTAATGATTTTTTAACTATTTTAATTCAAAATAATTCAAAGTAAAATAGTATTAGTAGCACAAATCTAGATTGCTTGCTGTTGATTTTCAGCTAAACATTTGCTGTCTCAGTATATATATGGACTTTTGTCTTTGGACATTTTTCTTTGATAGTATATTTGGAGCAAGACTCTAATATAGCTAAGTTTGTATATTTGTCATTACTTTTTTTCCTTTCAGCTGTAATCAACTATGTATAGATCTGTATTTGAGTTCATTTTTATTTATCTTAATAAATATGCAAAATATACAGGTTGTTTCAGTACTGAAAGCTTTCTGTGAATTATATTTTAATATAAATAATTTGATATTTTAAATTCAATTTTAAAAGAAATGAACTTCCTAGTTAAAAAAGTTTTAAAAAGTCATTTTACTCTCAAATGTTTTCTAACTAATTTATCATCTCCTAAGTTTGAATTTTTGCAAATCTAGTTTTTTAATGTTACATATTTCTGAATTCCAAGGTCTGTCATTTGAAAGAGAACTAAGAAAAAGAATGGTCCAAGAAATAATACTAAATCTTGCAGAAATTTCATATGTAATTTTTTTAAAGGAAAATATATAGCAAATGAATAGTTTCATTCATGAAGAATTTATTTTTAAAAGAATGTTGCCAAAGAATTTTACCAGGAAAAATAGCATAACTTGCCTTTCTTATTACTGGAAGTGCTACATATGGGGTGAAATTAGTCATTTGCTACATAAATGATAAGTAGATCACACAGCTCCTATTATTTATATGCTCTGGGTGGGAAGTAAAGTCAGGCATATTTAAAGGAACAAATTCAGTATTACTTTATAAGAGAAATTTAGTAAGTTTCCTAGAATACCAGAACTGATACAAGAGTTTTAATGTTCATAAGACTGTTAATAAGATCATGAGTTAAAAAAACACTGTCATTTATATGATCTTATATATACTTATCTTTTGCTTAGCAAAGCAATTTACATTTATTAATACATGTCCTGTGAATTCATCACACCATAACTTATTTATTATTAAATCATTAGCAAGATGTTAACAGAGAAAATAAAGAAACAATTGTCAAGCTGTAAAGTACTGCTTAGTCTCAGGTATAAACGATTATTTGAGATTTGCTTACTATTTTGGTAAAAAGTGAAAACCGTTTGAAATTATTTGAAATCCAAAGAACTTGACCTCTTAGGAACATTATATTTGTAATATGAGTATGATTGTTGTTATGTACACCAACATAAATGATTTATTTATTTATTTATTTATTGTCTTTGGTACTTTCAGAGCTGTATTTGTGACATATTGTGGTTCCCAGGCTACGGGTCAAATCAGAGCTGTAGGTGCTGGCCTATACCACAGCCACAGCAACATGGGATCTGAGCCACGTCTGCACCTACACCACAGCTCACGGCAATGCCAGATCCTTAACCCAAAGAGCAAGGCCAGGTATCGAACTCATGTCCTCATGGATACTAGTTGGATCCGTTAACCACTGAGCCATGACAGGAACTCCAACAACATAAACAATTTAGAGGAGATACCACTTAACTATGACTGAGTTTTAAAATAAATTATTGTATTCTTACTTCAACTCCATTGTACAGTTATTTTTCCCAGTATCATGGGTAGAAAAATTAAGTTTTAGGAAGATTGAGTAATTTGCCAAAGTAGCAGAAATAACCACTTTGCAGAGCTGAGATTTGAACTCATTTCCCTCTGGCTTTGAAGTCTATATATGAAATCAAAATAAACTTTTCCTTTTATTGCTCTACAAAACAGGTGTTTTGAAGGAAGCATCAACATAGTACACTGTGGAAGATATTTGGGATAGGAGAGTAGTTTCATTAAAGTCTCATAATATATTGACTTGGTAATAAAATCAGCCTTATTAAGGTGAATGTAATCATGGTTCATGTAATATATTTTTGTTGTTTCTGAAAGGCAAATGGAAATTTCCTTAAATATTGTAGAATCAAATTAGTATTGAGTGCCATTTTAAAATTCAATATTTTGTTCATAAATTTAATATTATATTAATAATTTCCTTCAGTTCAGTAGAAGTGGCTGATCGTTTTTCACTTTTTTTTTTAACGTATCTGAGTTTTTATAGCTCAAATTACCTGTAGAGTGAGTTCCAGGTGTGTAAAATTAAACAGTTAATAAATGTCATGTTCTTTATTCCAACTTTTATTTTGAATATATTTTTCAATTCATTCAGTTTTTGAGGATATTAAAAATTGACACTCTAACAAAAATATGATTTACAATGTAACTATAAAATTGTATTTCTAGGTATGTAGGTTAGCGACATGCTTTACACCTGAAATGTAATGATGAGATTGCATATTTATATTAATAAACTAATATTTAGTAAGGCATTTAACTTATATCTCAAAATATAATAAGGTAATTGTTCTTTACTATTCTCCAGTAGGTTCAAAGTCATCTATAGAGATTTGGTATAACTTTAATATTGTTATTAATATTCTTATTATTATTAATGCTTTTGAGGGCTGCATCTGCAGCATATGGGAGTTCCCATGCTAGGGGTCAAATTGGAGCTGCAGCTGCCAGCATATGCCACAGCCAGAACTATGCAGGATCCAATCTGCCTCTGTGACCTACATAACAGCTCACAGCAACACTGGATCCTTAACCCACTGAATGAGATCAGAGATCAGACTCACATCCTCATGGATACTAGTCAGGTTCAGAACCTGCTGATCCAAAACAGAAACTCATTTACTATTTTTAGAATTTCTAGAATAGTACCTGGCCATCTGTTTTTATATCATAAATGCTTATTAATTAAAATGAATGGAAGTCTCCTATAAACATTACTGATATATAACATATAATAAATTCCATAAACTTTAGAAATATATCATATAAATAATTATATAAAAATACCAACTACTTTAAAATATATTTAAATTCATGGTTTATTGATCTCAGAAAAATGCTGAGCTAAAGTACTGTGCTAGGAAGAGACAGAAGAATTTGTTTTTGTCATTCCTGAAAGGGCTAGCAATGGAAAAGTTTCAGTCAGTTTTATTTTATAAAACTCCATTTAAATCCAATTAGAATTTTACTTCCCGTGTTATTACTTGTCATTTCTTTGCTGCACTTCAGCTTTGTTGGTCAAATTCCCCCTTTCAATGATCTGTTTTGTAATATATATGTGAAAGTCAAGAAGACAATACAACTGCAATCCTTTTTGTGTGTGTGTGCATCAGCTGAATAAAAAATGCAGGATGACTATTCACAGACAGACTTGGAAAGATGTGCTGTGACTGCTCATTTATTACGATGCATACCTACTATTTACATAGTGATTTGATGACTGGAGAGCTAGCCATTTTAATACCCTATATGTGATGGTAACTGAAATTTGAACCATGTTGGTGGGGGTGCTAGTGTAATTTTACTAAATCATGACAAGTGAAATTCAAGCATATTTGAACTATTCAAAGCAAGGACTGTTTGCAATTATTGTTTGAATATATGAGAGCTACTGATTTTGTGTGTCAATTCTGTATCCTGTTACTTTGTTGTATGTTTAGTTTGGGTTTTTCTCTTAGGTACCCTTGGATTTCCCAGATAACTATTATGCATATAGAGATATTGCCAATTTTAAGCATTTCAAAATTTTCTGTTTTCTGACTATGCTAGTTAAATTCCTTCATTAGAATATTAAACAGTGGTAAAGAAAATGGACATCCTTTGCTAATTTTCACACTAGCAAATATGCAAACAGTGTTTCCCTCATTAAAAAGATGTTAGAACAGCATCTGCTAAGGAAAAGTCCATTGATTTAAATACTACTTTTTATTGGGAATGAGTAATAAGTTTGTTAAGTACCATACCTGAGTAACTAAGATGCTCATGTGGCTTCTGTCCTTAGATATTTTCATGAGGTGAGTTATGGTAAAGTCTGTTATAATATCGAACTATCCTTGTATTCCAGGGGAAAAAAAAGAGTATTTGTTTGTGATATTATCTGTTCACGTGTTGATAAATTCTTTTTGCTAATATTTGTTTCAAATTTTTATTTCAATATTTCTCAAAGAAAATATTCATATTTTCTGTCTATGTGTTGTATTTTCAGACTTAGCTATCATATATCATAAAATTTTTATATGTTTTTCTCTATGCTATGCAAAGTTTACCTAGCATTGTAATTATCTGCTCCTTGAAGAGTGGAATAATTTCCCTTTGAAGTTTCTTGATATAGGATGTTTTATTAATCAATTAACTTATTTATTTATTTTTGTCTTTTTGCCTTTTTCTAGGGCCACACTCACTGCATATGGAGGTTCACAGGCTGCGGGTCTAACAGGAGCTGTAGCTGCCGGACTATGCCAAAGCCACAGCAATGTGGGTTCCAAGCTGCATCTGCAACCTACACCACAGCTCACGGCAACGCTGGATCCTTAACCCACTGAGCGATGCCAGGGATCGAACCCGCAAACTCATGGTTCCTACTTGGATTCTTTAACCACCGATCCACAATGGGAACTCCGATATAGGATGTCTTTGCAAAAATTCTTTGACACATTTTTCTACATTTGTTCTTGTCATTGATTTATTTAGACTTTCCATTACTCATATGGTCATATTTAGTGAATTATAGTTTTGGAGACTGTTGTGTATAGCAACTATTTTTCAAGTTAATTTGCTTTGAAATGTGAAAGTTAGAGTCATACACTTTGTTGTATTTCATTTTCATTTTCTATACTTTTGTAGTTTTCTCCTTTACTATTTTTTATCTTATTATTTGTTTATTGCTGTTTCTATTTTACTCTTTTTCTTCACCTTTTGATGCCATTTTGATATGAAAGTTGTCTTCTTTTTCCATCTTTAAATGTGGTAAAATACAGATAACCTAAAATTGATGATCCTAACCATTTTTAACTATATGGTTCAGTGGTATTAAGTACACTCATATTGTTGTGCAGGAGTCACCACTCTCCATCTTCATAATTCATTTCATCTTGCAAAGCTGAAACTCTGTACACTTTAAACAATAACTCCCCATTCCCTCAGGGCCCTATCCCATTCCACTTTCTGTCTCCATGATTTTGACTAATCTCAGTACTTTTTATAAGTCCCGTAGAATCATACAGGAAATTTTTTGGGTGATTGGCTAATTAGCATAGTGTCCTCAAGTTTCATCCAAGTTTTAGCATATGCCAGAATTTTTTTGCTTTTAAGGGTGAATAATATCCAGTTGCATGTATAGTACATTTTACAAAAACTGCCTTATTAGACACCCATCCCTTTTCCTTTCAGTTATTGATATGAGAAAATTACACTATATGTACAAAAACATAGACTAATATTTTTAGTGTATTATTCTCTTAAAGCTTACAGCAAACAAAAATGGAGTCACATACTGTTGTTATAATAATATCAGCTTTTAAAAATCGCCCATGTACTTATTTTCACTGAGATCTCTTCTTCTTCATGTAACTTTGAGTCAGTCCAAGGACCTTTCATTCTAACCTGAAGGGCTGCCTTTGGTATTCATTGCTGGATAGGTTTAGTTGTAGCAGACTCCCTAAGTTTGTATTTTTCTGGAAGTGTCTTAATTCCTTCCTCACTGTTGAAGGGTAGTTTTGTCAGATATAGCATTCTTGATTGACAGATTCTTTATTTTAGCACTTTGAATGTATGAGCCCACTACTTCCTGATCTCCAAAGTTTCTGAAGAGAAATATGCCAATAATTTTATCAAGGATGACTTGTCTCTTGCTCCTTTCAAAATTCTCTTTGTCTTTTGGCAGTTTGGTTATAATATGTATCATTGTGAATCTCTCAGAGTTCATCCTACATGGAGTGTGTTGAGCCTACTGGCTGATTTTTTGTCATTGTTTTTGGCCTCCCCAAGGCATGTGAGCTTCCTAGATGATTATAGTTATTATTTTAATCAAATTTTGTGGAGTCTTTGTTTATTATTTTTTTAATATTTTTCTGCCCCTTTCTCTTTCTCCTCTCCTTCTGCAGTTCCCACAATCTGTGTTTTTGTTTGCTTGATGGTGTTCTACATATCTTTAAGAATCTGTTTGCTTTTCAATATTTTTTGTGTTAATCTAGATAGTTTCCATTGTCCTATTTTCAAGTTCACTGATTATTTTTTTTCCATCAGTCCTTGAGTCCCTATAGTGAAATTTCATTTTAGTTTTTGTAATTTTCAGCTCCAGAATTCTTTTTTTAATCTCTGTTGATATTTCCAATTTATTTATACATCATTCTGTTGACTTTTCCCATGTCTTCCTTCAGTCCTTTAAGTACCTTTAAGATATTGTTTAAAAAGTCCTTGTTAGAGACACTTTTTATATATTTTTTCCTTTAAATATGCTATACTTTACTGTTTCTTTGTATGCCTTGTGATTTTTTATAAAAACTGGACATTTGAGTCTAATAACATGGTGACTGGGAAATGAGTTCTCCCTTCTTTCAGAGTTTATTATTTGTTGTTTTTGTTGTTGCAGGTTGTCTCTGTGAAGAAGATAAGACTGATGCATGAACTTAAAGTCTTATCAGGTCTTTTCAGATCCTTCTCCTTCCTCTCCTATATGCAGTGTCTAATTTTCCTGGTATACGTAGTTGCTTTTCAGTGTCCTAGTCTTCAATATCTGGCTCCCAAAAGGACAAAGAGAATAATGAAGGGAGGAAAAATTATTACAATTATTTAAATGCCTTGAAGGCTACTTTGGCCAGAGGTAGATGAACTTAAAATAATGTGGGATGTGCAATAAAAATGGCTGTTTCTTTTTTTTCTTTTTTTTTTGTCTTTTTGCCTTTTCTAGGGCCATATACACGGCATATGGAGGTTCCCAGTCTAGCGGTCTAATCGAAGCTGTAGCCGCCGGCCTATGCCACAACAATGGCTCCTTCTGATTAGAATCAGTAATCATTGACCAGAGACAGGTCTCTAATATTTGAAGAACAGGGTCCTCTTTGCCCACCCTGACCCTGCAAGCTGTGTGTAAAATGCTTCATGAATTGTATATGGCTGTCTGCCACAGAACTGAGAGATGGAGGACAATGTAGTTGACTAGACTTAATGGTAATTTACCATCCAAGGCTTCTCCTGGAAGTTACAAGCCTTTAAGAGACTCCAGAGTTCCAAAATAGTGGCCTTAGATAGATTCTGCAAGTACAGTTGTTGATAGGTGCTTCCTACTCTGCCATCTTTCCTGAATCCTCTGCCCAAAGTTATCTTTTAGATATAGTGCAAAATATCAACCAGTATGTGCATTTAATATATATTCTTTGTATTATGAAACTTCATAAAATGTCGTGAATTATTTTTCAGTAATTTGGAAAATATTGTATGTAGCTAGTGCTTGGTTATAAATGGGTTATTGTAGCTTTTTGAACATTTAAGAATATTATGTAGTGTTAAGGTAGCATACTGTTGTCCTTGACAATTCCAGATAAAATGTTGTGAGTGAAAATGGTCATATTCCCTAATGTAATTCTGTATATCAACTAGGTGGGTTCTCCCATATTGTTTGGGAGAAAAAATAACTATTTTTAAAAATAATTCCATGTTGCTATTCATCCTGGGACCCTATAAAGAATCATGTATTGTAATTGCTCAAAATTGCAAATAGACACCTGCAGCTACTCAAAAGGATGTGCCCTTGAGGATCCCCTAAAGTGAATTTCTTTAATGCTATATATCTCATATTTTAAATTAACTCAACCCAAAAACAGCCTTTAAATCTGACAAAAATAGGCTAAGTTTTTATTTTATGTAGATAAAACATTCCTGCCAGTATGGAAAATATACTTACTGTCATGTGGAACTGAGATGGCTTGATATGAGTCATACTCAATTAAGTGATTTTAAAGACCTGAGATGAAATGAGATTAATAGAACTCAGAAAAAGTTGATGTTAAAAAAAAAAACACCATTGTACAATCTAAAATACTGTGTAAACTATTTGAAAACCCCATCAACTGCCAGTTTCCTGGATAGACAATGCTTACATATAAGATGGTTTCTTCTTCTGGGGGAAAAAGATTTTCAGTAATTTGCCTAGCATTTCTTTACTGCTTACTTTCTTCAGGTAACTATATTCTAGGTGCTGTGTAGGGTAATAAAATTTCTATAGCATTTACAAAATAATTTTTGCATGTATTTTTTAAGTTTATCCAAATAATTTTTCCATATGATGATGACGATTAATTTACACCTGAGGAAGCTATTGCTTGTCTGTCAAGCTATTGCTTGTAAGTCAAGCTATTGCTTGACTTTCTCAAGGTCAGCCTAAATATATAATCAGCACTAGCCTAATTATATAAACACTTTATAATTCCTGTCTTCAGTAAAATTACAAACTAATATTTAGGGCATGAAAAGAATCATACAATTCTAAAGAACTTGTGATTCTATTAAAATTTAGTTTTGTCTATGAGATAAAAGGCCAAAATTATGTGTCATTCTCTGCCACAGTTCCTAAATGAATAACAGTCATTAGCAACATCATCTTTGAGTGCAAATAACCTCGCAGTATGTAGTGTTCTCAGGTGTTGCCAGTCACAATCAGACCTTCCTGAGGATGTATAAATGTGTAGAATTGTAAAAGACAAATGTCTTTCCCTGCAGAATTGAAACATTTTGCAGATAACCAAGGCAGTGGTGGCCAGTGCTTTTAGGGTTTTTCTCGTTAAATTCTGTCTCTTTTCTTCAGTCTCCTATGGCTTTTTCTTAAGCTAGCCATATCTCTGCTGTAAGTCAGCATAGCTTGTCCTGCAGCTGTCACTTTGGAGCAATCAATGGTCATGTTTTATTGCTGTAGGCTGTATTTACTTGTAACCATTATCTCTGAATTCAACCTTCAGAAAAATCTTTTAGGTCCGTTGACAGAACATTGTGTTGTGGAAATTAGCTGAGGAATAGCAAAATAAATTCCAAGCCTGCCTCTCAGGGCATTATATGATTATATGTCAAAAGTGGATTCAAAACATCAATGAATAGCATTGCTAGATAGAAGATATAAGTTATAATACATGGGGTTCATTTTATCAGTAAACTCTATGATCACACAAATTATATAATAGTTTTATCAAAATAATGTTCAGTACCAGTTTGGGGAACAGTCAATAAAACGATGTTAATGTTCAACTGATTTTTTAAAATTTTTTATTATAGTTGATTTAAAATGTTCTGTCAATTTCTGTTACACAGCAAAGAGATCCAGTTTAAAAATAGTAGAAATAAAGACTCAAAAGCTCAAATGAAGGGATGTTTATGGAAAAAATGCATAAGCCAAATCAGCCAACTTTAGAAGTGGATCATTTTATGAAATTGCAAAAAATGAATATGCATTGTGTAGGTAGCCTTGAAGGGGTCAAAATCCCATAAAGCCTAGTCATACCATTTTTGAACAATATTTATGAATACTCAACCCTTATAAAACTTTTATGCATGGCAACTTACTGTGAGAAATTTCAAGTGCTGGGTAAAAAGTGTAAGAGTGGTAGAGACTAGAGGAAAAAATAGCATTTGGAAGCTTCTTGCTGATGAAGTCCTGAGCAAAATGTCAGTAACTTATGAAAAGGAAAGACAGACATAAATATTCATCGAGAAAAAAAATTTGCAAGGCTTAGTAAGTGCTAAATGTGTTTTAATCTTGGGTATATGGTTGAATTTTGCTAACATTGATTTCTTTTTAAATGGGGCCATTTGGATAGAGTTCTGAGTTTCTTGAAAGATTTAGTTTTTTTGTTTGTTTGTTTTTTGTTTTTTTTGTCTTTAGGGCTGCACCTGTGGCATATGGAGGTTCCCAGGCTAGGAGTCTAATCAGAACTGTAGCCGCTGACCTACAGCACAGTTACAGCAATGCTGGATCCGAGCTGAGTCTGAGACTTTCACCACAGCTCATATCAATGTCGGATCCTTAACCCACTGAGCAAAGCCAGGGATCCAACCTGCAGCCTCATGGTTCCTAGTCGGATTCGTTTCTGCTGAGCCACAATGGGAACTCCATAAATTTGCATTTTATTTATCCTCAAGTTATAGGGTTTACAAAAACATGTGAATATTCAGCCTTTAGTAACACGAGCTGAAGAGTGAAGTCATAATTGATTATGCACATGTGTACGTCTTTAACTTCAACTATTTCTGTTTCCCCGAGGCAATCAAAGTTCTGGTGGTTAAAGATAAAAATGATACAGAAGAGTTTGTATGGCAATCAACACAGAAATTCAGGTTGCCTCTCCTCACTTGTGCATATCCAAGCAAGATGGTAGCCGGGGCAGTTAGGCATGTTCTCGTATGTTATGAACTAGTGGCCTTATTGGCATTGCTCATGAGAACTCTAAATCTCTTACAATAAACAGGTATTTTTGTCATAACCTGAAAAATGGTATTTATAGTTGCCAATCAAAAAAGGGGATTTAGCATACATCAGCATTAAATTTTCATAGTGTAAAAACAGCTGTTTATTTCACATGACTCTCAAAGTTGGAAGTCATGTATATTTTCTATTTTATCTTGATTTTGTCCACTTTGAAGGATGCCTTCCTTTTAAAAAAATACTTTCTGTAGCTTTCTAATATTAATTTGAATATAGAATAAGCAATATGGTTTTAAAGAATTCTTTCAAATTTAGTTTTAAAAGTATGCAGTATTATGCATATTATGCAGTAACAAACATTCCAGTAGGACTTAATTTCATATCATCAGTATAGTTCAAAAACGATTTGGATCTGGTTTTATCTGCTTTCCTCAATAGTAATGAATTATGAACAGAAAGATCCACAGCACAGCTGTAGAAACCAGTCATCTTGTTTAAATAAACTGATTTTTAAAAAAAGGAAATTCATGAATAACATATAAAACTGTATGCTGAGGATTCCAACTGGTTATTTCTCTCAGAAATAAAAGCTGAAGTGCTAAGAAAAGTAGGGATTTCCAGAGAAAGAGGAGAATGCAGAAAACAGTACAGTATGTATATATAGGGTCAGAAAGGAGAAGTATTAGCAAAGGAAAAGGTAAAATGACATTTTAAAAATAATGTTTCTAAAGATTATGGAAGGCAAGTATGGAATTATTCATACATTATCAATTTTATCACAAAGTGGTTTATGTTATTAAACTTTGGCAAATTCATAATTTTCATGCATTAGAACTTAGAAGAATGCAGGTATCTGCATCAAAGTTTTGTCAAAACTGATTCTTGGGAAATGTGTGTGTGTATATATATATATGTATATATATATTTATAAGTATAAATATTTATACAATAAAATGAAGCCACATTAGATGTACATGTAATAGTCGTAACCTTTAGGATTTTTTTTTTAATTGTAAATCCCCCAAAGCAAACCTTTGAATTGAAACAGTATATGAATAAACAGAACATGTGTGTTTGGCATACGTAATGGATGTTTCCTTTTTTAACGTTTGATATATAAAGTTAAGTTTTTAAATGCTCCAAATATTATCAACCAATGTCATTTGTTATCACTCGTGATAACAGTTCTTTCTTGATTCACACACACTGCGTGCTCTCAAAGAAAGGCAATGCATAGCAAGTTATTTATTCTGTACTTTTAGCATATACCAGTCCCTAATGGAAGGCTATAAGCTATGCGTAAAGATTTTTAATTGCAACCATTACTACTCTAAATAAGGAGGAAATGAAAATTGAACTTTAGAAATCAAAATGACTATAGATTTTAGCTTAAATCAGATATATTCATCATAGTACCCTAAATAACATGAAAAATATTCTGTTGGATATTCATGAACATGCTTTTAAAACAACATTTTCTGTAGGATTTATGGGAGTTTATGGAGATATAATCAAATGTTTCTTCTCTTTGTTTAAAGGCATGTGATCTTTACAGGTTTCTTTCACTGCCTTATAAAAGCAAGAGTTTAAGTGGGGTCTATCTCTGGTAATAAGATAGACAAAGAAAGGAAAACTGTGATCCTCATGTCTTAATTCCTGTGCCTACCTATAAGTTTAAATCCCTAAGTGATAAAGGGACTGGTTTTTACATGCATAATAAAGTTTGAAAAATAAGCAGTTCAATTTCAGTTGAGTCAAGACACTAATTATCAACCAGTTTTCTTTTTAATGAGATTCCTCCCCACGCCCTAAAAACAAAACAAAACAAAAACAAAAAACAAGTTTTACAAATGTAGATGCAGATCAAGGGAGCAAGAACCTGTGGTTTAATATTCATGTTATTTTTATGTTATTGTTTTGTATCGACATCTCCTTGCCAAAGTCATGCAGAGCATGGGGGTCATTAAGCTTACAATTTGCAAAATTAAGAAAAAAATCCTGGAAAATTGCTTAGATTCCATGTGGCTTTGGCAAAAGAAACCTGGATAATTTGTGGTATTTTTGCCAGTAACATTTTAGAGCTGGATTCACATCAAGACCATTAAACATCTTTCATAAAAATGAAGAAAAACTGATCCTCTATCCTTCCTTTCTGTACTGTAGCTTTCAGAGCTTGACTTTCAGAAGTGCCAACTTGGATGTCAAAACATTCAGCAGAATGTTCCTCTATTACAAGAGTCTCCAACATGTGTTGCAATTTGGCTTCATTAGAAATATGCCTACAGTTAAACATCTTGAGTCCTTGTCATATTGAGTTCTTGGCATATAATTTTGATGACTCCATCACATGCCAGTTTCTAGTCATGAGTATAGAAATTTTCATTTATCAACATTTTGCGATTCTATTTTGCACACATTTTATTTATTAGCTTAATGGTTGTTTCCTTCTTTAAACCTGTAAATGCCAAAAAGACATATGGATGGTTCTGTAGGAAAAAAAAAAAAATCACCTTTTCTCTCATGACTACATATGTTTATTGTAGAATAGAAACAAACTCTAGCTGCTCGTTTTCACATCATAATTATTATTTCTCCTTACTGGTAACTTGCTGTTAAACGCTGTGATTTTGCCAAGGTTCAAACTTAGAAGTCAGTCTTTGCCTCTCCATTTAGTATTCTTTTGGAAAAGGGAAGTCCTGAAAATGATAGTAAGGAATTAGTTACCATAACATTTAAAATTTCAACACAAACACGTGTTAATGAAATTTAAATAGTTCTTTCAGGAAAACTAAGATAATTTAACAATTAATTTTACCTTAGATAACATTATGTCATCTGATTTTTTTTCATATGTATGTCATCAATTTTATTGTAAGTTCCCCAAGGACAATTATTTCTTTTTATTAAATCACAAATAGAATTAGATACAATGTGAGCACATTATGTTCAAAACATATTTTCTAGTTAATTGGGCAGTTGAGCTTTTAACTAGTCTTTGAGGGATAAAATCATTACATTTCTATATTACAAAAGGGAAACTACTTAAAAATTATAAATCTGTATCTAATTTTGTAGCTAGATATAATAGCTATGAAATATGTAAGTGCAAATTTGATTTTTTCCTGTTCTTTTATTTTACTACTTATAAAAATTAAACTTGATGTAAAAGCAGATTCATATATTTGACTTGTTTTTCATGAAATGTGGATTTCAGGAGAAAACATTTGAAAGATGAACATGTATTAATATTAATGAAATTTTAAAAACTATCAAAATCTGCCTAAGTATCAGAAAAACTTGAGTTTAATTATGATTCTTCCCCCATAGAAACTTTGTAACTTGCTACAAAAATAAATTACTAAAAAGCCTTTAAGATTCTTCCATGTCTCTTATTATTTTTTTAGGTAATTTAGTGAAGTGAGTGATATAATAACTGGCAGTATGTACATTGGTGGTCAGTAAGGATTTGTTCCCTACCTTGAATTAATTAAACATTTATAAGCAATAGTTTAAAAAGTGCAAGAGCTCACTTGGTGTTCAAAGATTATTTAAAATAATTCTATTATGTTTGAGACAAAATATTATTGAAGTATTTGCTGTATTTAAATGCTGCACAAGAAATTCTAGATAGAAATTTTTTTAAAAATTGAATTAAAAATTTAAGTTCTAATTTTTTTCACCAGTATTGAAAAAATGTCTTCTTAAATACTTTATCTTAAGGACCAGTAGTTTACAGGAGATGATATAAAAATGGCTTGTTTTTCTCTAGAGAAAAGAAAAACTAAAAATTATAAAGAAAAATTTTAAACTTTATTAGCAATTATTTGTTTACAATGAAACGCTAACTCAACAAAAATCATTCAAGTTGAGGTGAATTACATAACTTCAAGATAAAATTATTAATGGCATATTTTAATTCACATTTGACTTTGATCATATATGCTGACATTTTTCAAAAAGGATATTTGAAGTTTTTATCAATTTTTCCAAGTCTAATTTAACTTTGATATGTATATCATTGTTTTTTATAGGCTTCATCTTTTTTTTCCCTTTAATTGTTGACTGATCTCACTCTACCAGTTAAATATTCATTGTCAGTGGCTTTAAGTGTAATCTATCAGTTCTTTTATACCTTCTTTGTCTTTTACCTAGTTTTTTTAAAAATTGAATTAAAAATTTATATTTTGTATTTGCAATATACTAATTATATTTTCCATTGCCATGACAGCATGGTAGTTCTGTTAGACTCAAATGGTGTGCAATTATATTAGAGTTCTCCAGAGAAACAGAACCAGTAGGTTTATCTATCTATCTATCTATCTATCTATCTATCTATCTATCTATCTATCTAGGGAGATTTATCTTAGACATAGGCTCATACAATAATGGAGGCCAAGAATCCACATAATTTGTTGTTTTGAAGATGGAGAACAGTGAAAAACAGTGGTGTAAATCAGAATGAGTCACAAGGCCTGAGAACCAGGAGAGTTCAATGGTGTAAGTCTGGATCTGAGTCTGAAGGCCAGAAAATCAGGAATGCTGAAGTCTGAGGGCAGGAGAAGATGGACATTCTGGTTCAGGAAGAGAGTAAATTCACCCTCTGCCTTCTTGTTCTATCCAGGCTCTCAACAGATTGGGTGGTGTCTACTCACACTGGGGAGGATCTTGTGCTTTGTTCAGTCAGGGATTCAAATGCTAATGTCCTCTGGAAACACCCTTGCAGATGCACCCAGAGATAATGTTTTACCAGGTACCCCAGCAGCCTTTGGCCCATTCAAGTTGACATGTAAAACTAGTTATCACAGTGATGTTTGAATAGTGCCTACTTTTACTAATGTATTACTGGAAATGATCTGGTTAAGACAATTTTGTTTCTTGAATTTTATAATTGGGAAGAATCAAATTTTGTATAACAAGGAACCCAAGCTATTCAATGATAGCCAAGCAATAAGTTTGTAACTACAGACCTGGAAGTAATGAGGGTTTTTTTCAACTTTGATTTAAACTGCTCTGGTGCATTGTCTCTTTTAGGTAGGTTTATTCCTAGATGTTTTATTCTTTTTGATGCGATGGTAAATGGGATTAGCATATACACATGGACCTATATGGAATCCATATAGTCATGGGGCACCTGCTGTACGGCAGAGAACTTGACCCAATATTCAGTGATAATCTTCATGGGAAAAGAATCTGAAAGAGAATGGATATGTGTATATGTGTAACTGAATCACTTTGTTGTACAGAAATTATCACAACCTTGTATATCAACTATACTTCAATAAAACTTAAAAAAAATAAAAATAAAAATCTCTGGGAATGCTGGAGAATTGACAATTCATAAAATAATGATAAAAGTTTGGACTTTATCAACATACACTTAATTTCATCATGGAAAGTGAATCTTTGTACTGAAACCTTTAAACCTTAGCATGTTTTGAATACAGAGACAATATATTTTACTTACTAAATATATTTCAGATCATTTAAATTTTTACTTTTACTTAATGAAAATAAATAGATGGCACTCTGATAAGTCATCAATAAATGTTTTCACAAAACAAGGACGGACATTGCTTTCATGGGTTGTACAGAATCGAGAATGGAGAACTTCCATTCCAGTGCCAGTTTGATGTCATTTACTGCCTCTGCCCTATCCTTTTTATGGTTTCCCATCTGCTTACCAAGATGTGCCCCATCCCTACCCACACCCCACGGCTGTCTAACCTCCTGTCCAGTTATTTCCTTCCTCTTTTATGACCCCCAGCTCATTGAGTTTTCTTCTTGTTCCCAAATACATCTCCTGCAGAGATGTGATTACAGCTGCCTCCTCTGCCTGAAATATTCTTCCTACATGATGTGCAGATGTCCCTTTCGGTATTTACTAAAGTAACACCTCACTAAGATGATACATGACCATCTTACTTAAGGTTACAAAACTGCCCCTTTCCTTCATCCTGGTTGTATTTTTCTCCATAGCCACTGTAACTTTTAATGTGCTTTATATTGTACATCTTATTTTCTCAGTAGTGTGTTTTCCCAACTATGAAAAAAATGGTTCTTGTTCTGCTCTATGAGGAAATGGACACAACAGATTTGGTAGCTGATGCCTAAAGGATCCTATCACATCAGAAGGGTGTGTAGTTAGCATACAGATTGGAACATGATCAGAGGAAACTGCTCACAACATCAGGCTTATTCCTCTATATCCTTGTGATTTGCTATTTCAGGTCTGGGTTTCCTCTCCTGAGCTAACCCAGGAAGTAGTGCTTATGTGCTCTGTGCCTGTGCAGAAATCTGTGCATATCACATTAGCTGTTATTTGATTTAAAGAATTATGTGACTCAGTACAGTGGCAGAGGCAGCTGATAGCTATTGTCTGAAACAGGGAAGCACAGGGACTATCAGTACAGACTGAAGAAGCAGTATAGATCTATTGCTTCCTGAAAAGGACAAAGGTAGCCATGGATGTCTGGTATTAGCCCTGGGTATTTGCCTTTTTTAGGATTGATTAGTCCTAGTAATAGATATGGGTTGAACACCCCCACACACACACATGCACACACACACGGACACGCACACACTCACACACCCCAATCTCTCTAGAATATTATGTATGTATTCATATTATACAGTATATGGGAAAATATAATATACCTCTAAGATAAATGAACATGAAAATGTAAAATTATACATGTTGTGGAGGTATGGCCAGAGATCAGTGCCTTTGCCTAGACTTTTAAACCTGCTTACTGAATATTAGAAGAGACAAATTCCCTTTATAATTAAGTGAATTAAAAAGCAATTTGCAACTGAAGGAAAACCTAAATAAGATATTTGCTTATTTCTTTAAGGCTGATTGTACACGAAGTGGGCAGGAGAAATATTGGAAGGATACACTGAAATGTAATTTAAAGCATGCAATTATAGCATAATTATCTGGGAAGCAGCAATAGTAGAGTGATAGCTTGTTTGAAGAATCTGAAATGGGCGCGTGGGGGAGATGGTTTGCCTTGGATCCAAGACACTCTGTTTACCTTCCCAACTGCGGTGATCATTAGCCGGGCTGCGCCTTCAGTAGAGAATTTGAGTGTTACCTTTATTTGTCTAGTAGCACAGTCTATAAAATAAGAATAGTTATAATTTCCATATCTGTAATGATTAGTGGTATTGAGCATCTTTTCGTGTGCCTATTGGCTATGCCTATGTCTTCTGTGGAGAAATGTCTGTTTAGGTTTTCTGCTCGTTTTTCAATTGAGTTGTCTTTCTGTTGTTGAGTTGTATGAGTTATTTGTATACTTTGGAGATTAGGCACTTGTCAGTTGTATTGTTTGCAACTATTTCTCCCATTCTATAGGCTCTCTCTTTTTTTGTGGTTTCCTTTTCTGTGCACAATATTGTAAATCAACTATAGCTTAATTTTTAAAAAACGAACTTCTGGACTGAATAAAAATGTTAAACTCACTGTCTATCTTAAAATTAGAGAGCTCAAGCATGGTGTGTGTGTGTGTGTGTGTGTGTGTGTGTGTGTGTGTGTGTGTATAACTACTGCCCAGACTCTGGGATAGCCTGGGTTTTAATCCTTTCATTTTGCATGTGTGTCCTTAAACCTGATCAAAATCTATTTCCTAAAAATACTGCTTGATAACTCATAAGGTTTAGTGAAGACTGAGGCAGATAAAAGCTTGCCGTACACACAAATATTTAGAAAGTACTTGGCACATTCTAAGTATTCAAATATGCTAAATATTTTTATTATTGTGTTGCTTCAAGCATTTATAGTTACATTTTATAGGCTCTTACCTATTTTATTTATTAGTACACATGTTATATATGGTAATTTTATTTCATGTTGATGGACATGTAACAATATGCTATCACTATTAATAACTTGCTTTATACAGATGGTAATATAGGAGTTCTCATCATGGCTCGGTGGTAACAAACCCAACTAGGATAAATGAGGATACAGATTCCATTCCTGGCCTCGCTCAATGGGTTAAGGATCCAGTGTGGCCATGAGCTGAGTCCACAGACATGGCTCAGATCCAGCATTGATGTGGCTGTGGTGTAGGGCAGCAGTTGTAGTTCCAATTAGACCCCTAGCCTGGGAACTTACACATATTGCAAGTGTGGCCCTAAAAAGAAAAAAAAAATATATATATATATATTATATATATATATATATATATATAAAATAAAGTAAAATGTTTGATATAGTACATGCAAATGATATGGTCTGTGCTAATTTTCCTTCATTTGCTTCTCCATATCTCTTTCCCTTCCTTTGCCCTTTCCTGTCTTCAGTGGCTTCTGAGCAATTTGGTAATGGGAGAATTCACAGATAATCAGAGAGTAGGAGTTAGTATTTATGCTATGCTTAGCTGAATATCTCTGAAACAGTGCCAGCTCTGGGTAGAACCTCCTCAGGTTCTCTGGTCTCACTGCTTTTGGCAATACTATTTCTTCCTTTGATTTCTTCATTCCTGGAGATGCTAATAACTTTTTACATTTGACAATCTCTCAGGGCCATGCCTCAAAAACTCTAGTTTGATCCATTAATTCTCCCCACAATTGTGTATGTACTCTCTTCATTAATTTATTTTTACTTGAACTGTGTGGGGTCAATTACATTTCCTGTGGGACTCTGATTGACAGTGGTATATTCTAGAAGTAGCCCTCAGGATTGCATTTAGTACTGGGTTGGGGAATACATAGATGGCACTGATACCCTTGGCAGGCTTTGTTTGAAAATTATTCAAATTATCCTCATCATGAGGTGGAAGAGACAGCTGTTGGATATCAAATGCCTGTTGTCCTTGATTGTAATCGTGATTATAAACACTGTGGGTTAGACTAGCTGCCTCTGATCTCCCTGGAGAGTTTTTCAAACAATAACAATGACAACAAAACATCCCTTAAATTCCCAACATAAGTGTTAAGTGAAACAGAAGATTTCTAGAGTGATCGTAAACAATAATTCTTACTGTTTCTTATATTTGCAGGACAGATATGGCTGAAGATCAGGTCTAAGATATAATTTGATGATTGCAACATCATAAAGACAATTAAATACATGACTTCACAAGTTAAAGTTAAGGCACTGACTGGGGAAAAACTGAGCCTTGAGATTTGTAACCGGAATATTCAGACAGACAAAACAAAGAATCTCTATTAACCTAATATCCCTGAACCTAAATTACCTATTCTTCCCTATGGGATTATTGCATTAAGATTGTCAGTAACGTCACAGGAGGCAGGACCCCCTACTTCATTTACCAGTCTTTTTCCAGTTATGGTTCACTAAGAGAATTAAACTTTACAGAAAATTATTTCTATGACAATTTTCTAAATTTTCCCAAGAAATGTACCTAGCTAGTACCGTTATAGAGGATAGACAGTAAGTTAAATCACAATGTACACAAACATTCCTTTTTCATATTGGAGCCATGGAACCTCTAAATGTGAAGGGCTGGTTTGTTACTAATATGTATTACATAATAGTCCAGAAGAGAAATGCAAGGTCTTTTCTGGGAACAAATGGTACCTACGTCAAAGGAACTGCAAGACTATTCTTTGTATCAGCAAGAACTAGGGAGGGCTTGTAGAAATGGTTCAAGTGCAGTAAACACAATTGCAATGTATGTTGGTTGGGCCAAATCTACTGATACAGTACATTCATTCTGGATTTTCTGTGTAATTTTTCAGCTCCAACTTGGAGATATAACATTTTTTGTTGTTGTTGTTTTGTTTTGTTTTTAACATTTCCTTGAAGCCTATACTTCATAGTCTTCTTTCAGTAAGATCCAGAGGCTAGAATTTTCTTGGAATAATGTAAGGTAAGGAATAAAATGTTTAATGGAATTGCAATATTAGGTTATTTTTATTATGTGCAACTTTCTCATTCTTACTGGAAGCTTCAGTGTTTGAGAGTAGCCCTGAATGCTCTATTTATCATGATATTCAATGTATCAATAGCCTTGAAAGCTTTGATTTCAATGATTGCATGATGAAAGACCTACTGGGTACAATAATTGTCAGAGAGCATAGGGACACTGTAACAATGAGAATGTGTTGACCCACAGGTACCCGTGGATGTAGTGAATTGATCATAGGTTCTCTAAGAGTGATATAAATTAGCAGCCTACCATGGTACTCTCATTTACCTGCCTCTCTTGGGCAGAAACCTGACACAGGCTGGTGTAATAGAATTTTTAGACTTTGATACATTTTATATATTTATGCCAGGTCTTAGATTTGGGTCCCCTTAATAGGGTAAAGCTAGGATCAGAGAAGAATCCTACAATGTGGAAACAAGTATGTCTACTGTAAACTTTGTTTAAGTCTTCACCAAAGGGAGCTATGTCCATTTTCTAAAGTGATTGTGCTCTTAGAAAGGACGATACTGAAAGTTTTGAGGGGCTATTAGATATTGCTACCATGTTCTGCTGGTAGGAATGAAGGCTTATGGAGGGCAGCTGATAAATGAAAACCTAGTCTGAATTCCCCAGAGATGCCAGAATCAAACATAATTTATGGTTATGTTCGTAGTTCTTGACTGTGTATTTGTAATAGGAATTCTTAGCAACTAGCAGGATATGCACACTGGATTCTTTATGTGCTGAGTGAGAGCTGCTATAATAGTAAATGCTAAGTGGAATGGCCCCTCCTCCAACGAACACACACAGACACACACCCACGTGCACATGTGCACAGCACCATTTCAATATTGCATCACTGAAAAAATTGCAAAGATATGTCCGTTATCAAATCTTGAAAGATGAAGAAATGGTGATTCCCTTTGTGTTTCTAGTCTACTGGTAGTTCATCCTGTGTAAAAGGACATGAATGGGGTGATAATACAAAAGTGGCTGCCATTTCAGATGTAATGGAATAGCGAGAAAGCAACACCTGGTATGCAGCTCTTAAGGAGGTAAATGTATCTTTAAATTCCAGTTTGTAAAAACAAAAAGAAACAGGTCATTCTAGCCAGGCAGGGAATTGGTAGTTTCCTTGCCCTGCCTCTGGATTATGCCAGCTCTCCTTCTTATTATAATACTGTGGTCTTCGGGGATGGGGTGGTTTGGGGTGCACAGTACAGGCAGAACCACAACAGTTCCGGTTCTGGGTCAACTTGATATCCCACAGGACATCACACAGGATCAATATGTTGATGTCTTCATGCTGATTCTATCTAGTGAGTAGGGCTTATAAAGAATCCTATATGGTTTATCAGGATGTCTGTGTGTGGAGAGTGGGGGAAAGAGTGGGGGAAAAGCTCTTTGGTAGATCATTTAGAGGCCTGCTACATTGTGTCTAGAGAACTGGAGTTACATATCATAATGTGCTGTCACCTCTAAAGTTACAGGCAAAGGGCTGCAACTCACACTACCCACTGCGATGAGCAAGACCTTTTTGGTGGGCATTTGGCGTGGGCCAAACTAACCCATCTACTAGGTACTTAGAAGGTGGGCACTTTTGAGTAGAATCCATGTTAAGGGGAAGAATTCTCCAGCAAGCTTTGGGAGTATTATGCTGTTTTTTGACCCTTCAGACCCAGTGGTAACCCAATGGCCAGATAATTTCTTCCTTACATTCTCACTGAACTGTTGTGGTTCTGTCTGTACTGTGCACCCTTCCCACCCCCACTTCCCCCCAAAGACCCTAGCTCATGTAGGGAAGTCCCTATATGATAGTTAATTGAATGTGTCAACTTGGCTGCACCATAGTGTCCAGATACTGGATCAAACATTCTTCTGGTTGTTTCTCTGAGGTGTTTATGGTTCAGATTTACATTTAAATTGGTGGACTTTAAAGCATATTATTCTCTATAACTTAGGGGAGCTTCATCTAATCAGTTGAAGGCCTAGATAGAACAAAAAACTAACCTACAAACAAGAAAGAGGCAGTTGTGCCAGCAGACAGCCCTCCTACGTAAACTGCTAAGTGTCTAGTCTGCCAGCTACCCCGTTAGATTTTGGACTCAGCAACCCTTCACATTCACATGGAGTAATTTTTTTTTTCTTTTTTTTTTTGTCTGTTGTCATTTTAGTGCTGCACCCACGGCATGTGGAAGTTCCCAGGCTAGGGGTCTAATCGGAGCTGTAGCCACTGGCCTACACCACAGCCACAGCAACGCAGGATCCGAGCTGCGTCTGTAACCTACACCCCAGCTCACGGCAACGCCGGATCGTTAACCCACTGAGCAAGGGCAGGGATCGAACCCACAACCTCATGGTTCCTAGTCGGATTCGTTAACCACTGCGCCACGACGGGAACTCCACATAGAGTAATTTCTTAAAATAAATTAAACACACACAATTATATTAAAATATATAATTATATTAAATATGTAGAATATATACATATATAGACATACATATGTGTGTGTGTATCCTACTGGTTTTGTTTCTCTGGAGAACTCAGACACACTCCTCTATTATTCCTGTTCTCCTTGGGATTCGGAAATACCATCCTTCTCTCGTCTCTTAAGCCTAAGAGGCCATAATAGCTTCCTGCTCTGCGTAGTCTGGATGTCTCATTACTCCTTGTTTTTTACCTTAATCTTCCCTACTATATGTAAGGAGTTCCTTTGTTAGCATCTCTTTTGAACTGTCTGTGGTAGTTCATGGACATATGGAGACTCTGACTGACGGATACCTCACTTTTCTATTAATTATTTTTAAGTTTCAAAGTGTTCTGTTGTTGGGCCCCTAATACAGTCATGCTTTGGTTCCCTTAAAATTTTTGATGAAAGGAGTCATATCTTACAATTAATCTATTTGCAGAGGTATGAAAATTCCTTTTTGAACTAATTGAAATTCCTCTAGGTAACAAGTGCCAACCATTATGTTCACTATCATAAAACTTAGTAAGAGCTGAATTAAGTTAATTTGTTAATTTTCCATTTGCAAATTGGACAATTGATTTGGCAATTTCAGGTAAATGAGTAATAAATTCAGCAGTTAAAATGTATAATATATTATAAATAATTAAAATATTAAACTAAGTATGCTTAGGATATGAAATGTGTACATATTTTGCTATAAACATATTCTCGTCATTGAATAATAATTTTATTTAGAGGAAAAGAATACATAATTTAAAAGAGTGAATACTACTTGAAACTAAAAGATAACAAGAATACATAAAAAGACGATGCAGAGGCATAACTTTTTTATTGCCGTATGTTTTAAAATAATTACAAGAACATAAAATACATCTGGGAACTTGTGTCAATTAGAAGTTTTGCTCCTCAGGGAAAAATGATAATTTAGAGAGCAGGAGTTTCTGTATAAACTAAAAAGAGTCACACAGTTTATTAATGTCCTTCACTTCTTGAGTAAAGAAAACAGATCTTCACGATCTCTCATTCAATGGGAACTGATAGATTTCCAGGACAAAAACAATCATCTTTTGAAAGAATTATGGTCATGATCAGGTTTTAGTGATAAAACTGGATGATTTACCTATAACAAAACTAAGAGTATATTGAAATCTGGAATGTCCTTCCATCTCTGTCTGCTAAAGCTGTGTGCCTTCCAGGCCATTCTTCAAATATCAAAAGCAAACAATTATTTTTTCTCTATATGTGTGTGTATGTATATGTGTATCATCTTGGAAAGGTACTGAAATCTTTGAGGGGCTATTAGATATTGCTACCGTGTTCTGCTGGTCAGAATGAAGGCTTATGGAGGGCAGGTGATAAATGAAAACCTAGAGACTAGCAATAGCATTAAATCCCAAAAAGGAGGGGAAAAAAAAGACTATGTTACAAGCAACTTTAAGAACTATTGTTTCCTTCTAGTTTCCTGAGTAGAAAGCCACAAATATACTTTCAATGTGGATGATTCTGAACCATTTTGCTCAAGTGAATCTTCCTCACACACCCAGGCTGTGTGCATTCTGTCTCCATCTGCCTGTTTTTCAATCTCTCTTACCACCATCTCTGGGTCCATTCACCATCATTGCTGATTTGAACCCTTTCAGTCATCTCCTCATTGATGTATTCTGTCAAGTAAACCTTCTATATAATCTTTCTGCTCTAGTAGAATATCTTTTTCAAAAAAATGTGAATAGTTTCAACTTTAAAACCCTTTAATTCCCTCCTAGTATCCCTGTGATTAAGGGCAAAATCTTCACACACCCAAAGTGCCTTTTCCACTCAGACATATTAACCTTTTCTCAAGAGAGTCACTCTTACTCTTTACCCTCCAGCAAATGCACTTGTTTCTCACTTTACAGTCTTTACACAAATTGCTCCCTTAGTCTGGAGAACTCTAACTTATTTTTCAGTGTTACCTTAAATGTCATTTCCACCAGCAAGTTTCCCTGACCTTCAGCCTAGGATAAAATTTCTTCCCTTTTTTTTTTTTGGTCTTCTTAGTGCTGCACCCTTGGCATATAGAGGTTCCCAGGCTAGGGGTCAAATCGGAGCTGTAACCTACATCACAGCCACAGCAACACAGGATCCGAGCTACATCTGCGGCCTACACCACAGCTCATGGCAACAATGGATCCTTAACCCACTGAGTGATCAGGGATTGAACCGGTATCCTCATGGATACTAGTCAGATTCATTTCTGCTGAGCCAGGGTGGGAGCTCCTAGAATAAAATTTCTTGATATACGCTTATATGGCATCCTGAAGATTTTAAATTTCACTTCCTGTGTGCTTGTTTGATTGATGCATGTCTTCCTTCCTGAACTGTTCCATGAACACTAAGGCCCCATGAGCTTTCTCTGTTGCCACATCCCTTGCCCCAGGTCCATGTATGACATGTAGTAGATGATTACGTTTCAGTTTAAATCAACAAAGGTTTCACCAGTTCGTCTTAGAGCTGTATCACAGAGCTAGGATACAATGAATACTCAGCCTTTAATGAAAATTAATGTAAGAAAAAGGCTTTTGAGGAAAAGATTTTTCTATGAGAGTCTGATTTTGAATAACATACCCAGTGAGGTTTTCCATTTCCCTTATATAAGATCTGCAAAATATTTAAAATATTACTTATTGTATATCTAGGCTCTTTTGGTATCTTTGCTAGTAAGCTCAGCTATGCTTATCATTCAGAAATAACAGTTCTTTTAGTCAAGATTTTTTAGCACAGATATCCTCTCTTTCCTTCCCTCTGCCCATTTAATTATTACTCAATTGTTTTAATGGGACTTTTGAATCTGTGTTTTTTATTGTATTCAGCGTCAGATCCTTTTTGGGATTAAGCAGAATATAAATAATAAATAAGAACAGTTGAAAACCTATTTCAGTATTAAACAATTCCATTAGCAATCATCTGTCATATTTTAAAGTCTTCTTTGGAAGTGATCCCTTAACCTAACAACTGAAATATAAGGCATAATTTTTTTTCAGGTTTTTCAGTGTTATCAAAATTTACAAAAAAACCCCAAAAATGATGGATTCAAGTATGTCTGCTCACCCAATATAAGATTTCTGTAAAACAGTGTATATCACAAAGTTACACACTAACAATTCAAGGCTTAAGAAAAACAAAATAAAGTTAGAGCCTGTGTCATCAGGGAATGAACAGAGGCGATAACGTTTCTAACGATAATGCCAGTGGTATTGAAATGACAGGTAAAGTTCTGACAAATGAATTCAACAATCATCATATGATTTACCTTGAGCAATAATATGAAAGTAATTTGATGAAAGAGGGGATAAGGAAGGGCTGAAGATGCAGATTCTGAAAAAAGGAAAATTTACAAAGATCGGGGGACCTCTCCAGCAAATTTTCCTCAAGACAAACCACTGGGCTGCTCTGAGACAAAGGGAGAAATTCAGAGTGAAATGGCATCTTATAGCCCTAGGTCTCCGTGCAGCTTGAGTTTAGTTCTGTTGGGATACAAGGTGCTAATTTGCTGTACCAGCAACAAACAACTATGTGACACAAATGTTAATGTTAAGAGGGTGGGAAAAATCATGTTATTCACCCAACTTCCATGTTAAACAGACATCATTTCCCTATTTACCAAACTCTCATTTTCATAAGTTTAAAGCCTTAATTTTCGTTACCCAACCATGTTTTGAGACAGGCAGTACAGGCTGCATTTGATCTTTACTCTAGAGGAATTGATGAATATGAAAGTAATTTGAAGCACTGCTTCTCAAACTGTAATATTCATACAAATCACCTGGAGATCTTGTTAAAAAGCAAATTTGGATTTAAATTCAGTTTGTCTGGGAGGGACTTCAGATCATGCACCAAGAGGATGCATGTGGTATTAGCCCATTGAATATACCTTGACTAGCAATTGTGTAGAGCAGCCCTGCCCAAGAGAAATATAAGCCATGTATGTAATTTAAAATTTTTAATTAGCCACATTAAAAATAAAAATAAATAGCTAAAATGGATTTTAGTAATATATTTTATTTAGCCTAATATATTCAAAAGAGAATTATGTTACCATGGAGTCAATATAAACATTTTAGTGGGATAGTTTGCATTCTGTTTTCATACATCTCTGTTTGAATGTTGCACTTTCACCAGAAATACCTGATGTTATTTAGACTTCATAAATTTACATTTAAAAAAGTAGATCACATCTTCAGTTGTTTCAAACATACTTAATATGTTTCCAGCTGTCTTTGAGTATCAGACTTTAAAATTCAATTAAAATTAACATTAAATAAAAATTTAAAAAGTTACATTTCAAATACTAAGCTGCCATACATAGCTATTGCTCACCATGTGTGACAGCACAGATATATAAAATATTTTAACAGAGCAGTTACAGCAAGTTTCAGAAAACAGCATATACTTTCTCCTTCAATAACTATGGTCTGGAGTTTTAATATGTGCCAAATATTTTGCTGAGTGTTTTAGCTAGATAAAGTAAAGGGAGAAAACTTAATTTTAAGGATATAAAATGCCTTATAAAATACAAGAGCAGAAATTCACTTGGGTGTCTGGTTGGAACTTGGAAATGTAAAACCAAGAGGAAATACATTTTCATTTGCTCTGTATCCATTTGGAAGGAACACATTTCTTCTCACTCCCTGCAGGACAACATCTGTCTCTTCTCTTCATCCACATCATGTGTGACGGATGTTTACCCCCAAACTCCTCAGGTTGCACACTGTGCTGGTTATTTACTTGTTCTTCAGTGCTGAGCCCACCCTTCTTTTTCCTCTCTGTAACAGTGGAGCTGGAGCCTACACATTACATTCATCAGACACACTTGCTGGTGGCACTAGGTGTTTGTCTAGAATCTGGAGGGAGACTGAAAGGCAGGAGGCAGGGAGAAGGGTTGTTTTATTGCCACACCCTGTCACTTTCACTTTGATAACAGAAGATAACTTTGGCTCTCTCTGTCCCTGGAATGTTTCATCATTCTCACCAGGTATGCTGAGTAGGTGCTAGTACCAGCCAAATGCTCCCTTCCTCTTTCAAGAAGCAGATATGCGGTGCCCTCTTCAAAGGAATGAGGTTCTTTGAGATCCTAGATACTGGTAGTGCCATCTCTTCGTTTTGGTCTGTGGGTAGTGGCTTCAAGGTTAACTCATTTCTACTGGTGGTAGTTCCTTCCTGGTTAGTAATATGAGAGCTAGCTCAGCTTCTTAGGTGTTATGTTTTATGCAGTGGATGATATCTGTGTTACCTCAGGGTTTTGTATTTTGCTCTTTCAGTCTTCTAATATTGAAAAATCAGTCTGTTCTATTAAATCCCCTCTTTTCAAAAAACATTGCATGGTTCATACTTTCCTGACTCACACAGACTTATACACTTGATACAGAGAGAAATCACTGCAGTCTCTCAATTTTAATTCCAAATGACAGGAGAGAGAATCTTACTAGTCTATATTGTGTTGAGGTGGCAGTGGTGGTGGGTGTCTGTTCTTGATCTAATCAACTGGAGAAAAGGGAACAGTTTCATTTTATTTAAAAAAAAAATAGCTGCTAGAATCCACCTGAATGATGTTGTGGTTTGAGAGAAATTGTTCCCAGAGAAAAATAATGAGCTGTGTGGATATCTCAAAATATCCCTACCTAAAAGAAAGTCATAAATTTAAAACTCTATAGACATGGCTTTATTACTATGATAACCTTGGTTCACTTGACCATCCTTCCAATTAATTAAACAAATTTAGCGACTCTCAGTGGCTGAAGTACTTTGCTCCAGAAACTATTCCACTTTTTTCCTTAATCATCATCAGTGACAAAGAATCTCTCCTGGATATTTTCTGATGCCATAAAATTATGTCATTTTTTATGTGATAGAATATTATAAAGCTCACTTACCTCCTTAGCTAATAATCCTTTTCTTTTTGTCCTTACATATATATTCCTCAAAAAAGTTTCCCATATGAACTATCTAACTCCTTTCTTAACATTTGCCATGGAAATCATTACCTTTAGAAAGTCATCCCTATATTGGTGGAAAAATTGCTCAAATCAAAGTCCAACTGTGTCTGTTGTTAAAACCCATGGCCCAGTCTCACTTGATCTCTCATCAACATGTACACTTGATCACACCTTCCTATTAAATTACTCTCTTCACTTGACTTACAGGCCATCACATTCTTCTGCTTTTCCTTTCCCTTTGTGTACCCTCTTTGTCTTCTTCATGCCTAAATAAAGTCAGGGGTGCCCTAGGATTTAGTCCTTGGACTGCCTCTCTCTGTGCACTGGGTAACCTCATCAATTTCTCTTAGTTTTCGATAGGTTGACAAGTCCCAAATCTATACCTTGGCTCTGAACGCGTCCGTGAATTCCAGACTCATATAACTAACCAGTCTTTGACATCTCTACTTGAGTGTCTAACAGGAATCTCAAACTGTAAAAGTTACCCCCTCAATAACTTGCAAAAAATATTCAAAGAAAGTTTTTAAAAAATGTATCTACTCAGTCACAAACCTGCCCCCTCACCTCATTGCTTTCCCATTTAAAAATATGCCAACCTCTGTTTCCAATTGCTTAGCCTAAAATCTGCCATTCAACTATCCCTCTTTATCTTTTGTACTTCAGAGCCAAGCTACAGGAGTTTTATTGTCTCTACCATCAAAGTATATGCAGACCATTCTCTTCTTTTCACTACTTATAGTTTGCACTAATTGAAGCCAACACGATTTCTCTAAAATAGCTTATTTTTGACAGCTTACTAATTGGTATCTTGGCCTATCCTTTTACCTTTATCCTCCATCTTCAACACAGCATACATACCGGCTATCTTTTTAAACATGTACTTGATACTCTTACCCTGTGAACTATAAATATTAAATAATACAATACTTATTATACTATTAAATACATACAAATTCATCCCTAATAGACCCATGAGAAAGATGGGCTACGGTGAGGCTAAGCAAATTGACCAAAATCCCATAGTTGATATATGTCTCAAGTAGAGTCTTAGCCCTTCTGCTACCAGAATCCATTCCCTTAACTGCTATGCTCTACTTCAACTTTTATTCCAACAAATAATCAATCATTTCACTCATCTGCTCAAAACTTTGAAATGACTTTCCATCTTTACTCAGATGACAAGTCAAAGCTGTGTGAGTTGTTTCAAATGTCTTGCATAAGTTGGCCTCTGGTCATCTCTGATCTCACTTCCTCTCACCCTCAACTCCAGTTACACTGACTTCCCTGAAGATCTGGGGACACATAAAAACATGCTCTGCCTGAATTCTCTCCCAGATGTCCACATGGCCTGTCCCCTTCTATGAGATCTGTATTTGAGTATCACTTTCTAAGTGAGTCCTTATTTATTAATGTACCTAAAATTTCCCACCCTCAACTCTGTCTTGCTTCACTGGCTTGTTTGTATTTTGACCACTTTACTACACATTGTATGTTTAATTTACTTATTTTATGTTTTGTCTTCCCCTATTCTCCACTTATCAGAATGCATGTTTCATGAAGGAGAGATTTTGCTCAGTTTTGTTAATTGCTGTATTCCCAGTGCCTGGCAAATGACTGTTTGATTTGCTGAATAAATAAATAAACTGTTAAAAGAGAAATTGGGATTTATTTTAACTGACAGCTCTCGTTTGAAAATACCAAATTCAGTTTTGCATTCGGGTAATGACTTATGTTTTGAGTTCTGATTATTGAAGAGAGGGCTTTGTAAGCACAAAAGACTTGTGCACTTGGACATGAAATACTATTCGAAACAGTAGGGATGTGGGGAGAAAATAATTGGAAGTGGAAGTTTGACATAAGCAGAGGCTAATAGGCACATGGGCTAGTCTGGATCTCACATGAGATTAATTCAAATGTAATTGATTTCTGTTGTCAAAGCAGTACCTGGTATATGGATGGGGGGGTTATTATTACTATTGTATTTTATTATTTTCATTATGATGATATTTTGGCAGGGAGACTATGTGTCTCCAGCAAATACTGTAAAGCAAAAGCATGAGGCTTTGATGAGCCAAACATGGTCATGTAATCTCTGTGCCTCTATACTATTACTCTCTGAACTGTTATTCTACCATGTGGGTGATAGGCCAACATTTTAAAATTCAAGAACCAACATAATGGGGGGAAAGCAAGGAAAAAGAGGTAAGAAAACAGGCAGAGAGAGGGAGAGAAGAATAAAAAAGAACCCTATGTCTCTGTTTGTGGAGCCTTGGCCATTCGTGAGAGTTCTATAAACAGAAACAAGTAACCATAAATCTTTTTTATTTTAATAATTAACTCAAGGGTTTTCCAGGTGAAAAATTAAAGTGGAAATTGACCAGGTTCACAATCCCCTATTTCTTTTCCAGTTCTATAAAGTAATTTTGAGTAATTTTACAAAGCTGGAAGTGGAACAAAAATATACTCTGAGCTATTCAGATAAAAGAAGTACTCTTGAGATTATCTCCCAGACTTGTCCTGGGTTGCCTGGAGTAAGTTCTTTCATGGGTCTGTGTCCCTTGACATGAAGGAAAAGAAATTTTAACTCATTTAGTCTTTTCCATAATCTCAGGATATATGTTTTTATTTTGTGAAAGCTAAAAAATTAAAATTAAACACATTTAGATAAGGAAAATTAAAACCAAAATACACAGAAGTAATTATTACAGAAGAACACCTTTATATTTCATTAACATATGCCAGTATACAATTAGTTAATAAGTGCATTTCTTTTTTTTTTTTCCAGTTTTTTTAGGGCCTCACCCATGGCATAGTGAAGTTCCCAGGCTAGGAGACTAATTGAAGCTGTAACCACCAGCCTACACCACAGCCACGGCAATACCAGATCCAAGCCACCTACACCACAGCTCATGGCACTGACATTGCTGGATCCTTAATCCTACTGAGCGAGACCAGGGATCGAACACACGTTTTCATAGGTACTAGTCAGACTCGTTATCACGGGCCACAATGAGAATTCCAATAAGTGCATTTTCTAAATGTTGGCTAGTGTCCATATGTTGATGAAAATACATTAGATATTATAATTTTTTGAAATCTATGTTGCTCCTCTGTCATTTCCTATTTAATAAGCCAATATAATTAAACTAGCAGGAATAAGTAAACTTGCTCAATGTTTTTGGAAGTTTACAGCAATAATTTAAGGGCTGGAACAACAGCACATTTATGGTTTCTTTTACAGATAACAGATGTACAATCATGCCAGAGCTGTATATTTTTACTTTTAATAGCAGTAAATTTAATTCTTTCCCTTCCTTAAAATACAAAACAAAATAAAGTTCCATACCAAATTTTCTGGCAGTTTCAAGAGTAATGTGCTGTATCTCCCATCAATGTGTGTTTGCTGTCATTGTAGAGGGATTCAAAACAAAACAAAGGTGTGTAAGGATAGATGTATATTTGACACTTCTGAAAGTAAACAGGGTTTGTTTGGCACACAGTTTCTGTTTCCTCTAGGGGTTTGAGAACAGTGGAGGAATTTAATTTCATAGGCCACTATAAAAGTTTCTAAAATATGTTTTATACGATATATATAACACTGTCATTGATTCACTGAAATAAGAAAAAAAAGGATTCACAACCGAATTACCAATGATGCAATTGTCCATTTTCACGCAGACTCATATGGCATCAAAGAATGTAAAAATACAACATCTTCTATAAACTAACCGAGGACATTCTTCATCTTGTTGGGCTGACATGTTTGACAGTTGTTGGAGCTACAAGATCTATGAAAGTATTGTCCACAAATTCAAGAGCATAGAAAATTGTATATCAAGGAAACTGCAAGAGAAAAGTTCAATTCTTAACTCTGGGTAAAATAAAAAAGCCACCCTCTTCTGAACCATGCTTTTTAAACTAAGTTTTTAGTGAAAACTAAGTGGGCCTAAAAATAGAGAAACTTAGGGCATATCAGAAATTTCATCATTTAAAAGCAATACTTGCAAGTTTAGTTGTTAAAGTAAACAATATTTTGGTAGAAAATTTTATAATATTTCCTAGTTACACAGCATCATTACCTAATATTGCTAATCTGTTTTCCATGCACAGCTAATTTTCCAGAAGCCTTAATCAAAGCACTTGCAGTGTTTTAAGAGTTGACAGATAAAGGGCAATGATCAGATGAGACCATTTTCAAATTTTTAATTTCAGCTTTTAAAATGATATGACTAGATAAGTGTGAACTGAAGAGGAGTCTCATATCTATCACATAAAATTGGAGTCCCTTTTCTCAAATTCAATAATTCTGACAGTTGGTTTATCATAATGTGGATTTTACCTTAATACTTTGTCATACCTCTGTGTCTATATAGGATTTTTATCTCATTCTCTATCCTAACTAATCAGAGACAGAGACGGGTTTTGGGGGGGAGGGAGAAAGACTTTTTGGTACAAATATTACTTGGACTTGCTCTGAGTAGTGGTCACAACCAGAAGATGATTTTCTTTATTGATAAAGAGTAAAACTTTAAACATTTCTATAATGCACAGCAAGCACCTGCATCATCCCGCAAGATTATTTTATTTTTGGTAGCTGATTGTGGGCATAATGAGGGTTTCATTATAATTCAGCATAGTAATTACCCTCATATAAGTGATGTTGAAGGCATTATCCACACTCAAACTTTTGCAGTTGGCAATTAAACACCTTTTTTTTGGTATAATTTGTCATAAGAACTAAGTGTTTCTGTCATCAAATACCTAAAGATTTTAAGTAGTATCTTACTATGTATTTTAGAGAACAGTTTTGATGCATAAGCAGGAAAATGAACTTGAAATTTTTTTTTAAATTTTAAGAAGGTAAGCTAGAAAAAATTAGGAAAATATAATGATATTGTCCTAATTTTATTTATCTACTACATTATACATATCATTTTTCCATGAGCAAAACAATGATATTTAAGGAGTCAAATATATTATAGAATAATGCTTTACATAATGCATAAAATATCTGTGTGGTTTAAAAGCAAACAAAAAATTCCACTTAGCACTTCTGTTTTCTCATATCTCTACTGTGTATGATTCCCAAATATACACATCATTTGGTTGAGGGAACTGTGTATTGTTTATGTGTGTTCTATAGGATAGATGCATCTCTAATAATGTCAAGAGGCCAAGAATTTCACTTTTAAAAGTGGCAAAACATTGACTTCAAACAGTCAAGTCCATATATCCATGTTTGTCTGTTTTTAGCGTGAATCTCATCTCCAGAAGGATAGGAATATATGGAGAAAAATCTGTTTTGATATGTCAAAGGAGTAAAGATCTGTAAACCTGAATAGTTATCACTTAAAGTTGAAAATAATGTGACTTCAGCAAGCAGAGATACTCAATTTATAAAATTGTGAGATTTTCTTTACTTAATACAAAAGATTTATTGGCAATTTTGATAATGGACTGAAACAAGTTCCTGTAAAGGTACCTGTTTTTTTATGAAACAGATTGTTACCTTAAAATATATATATATAAATATATGAAATTTTGCAAGTGTTCTGGAATTAAAATATTCTTTAGAAGGTCCACTGTGATAGCATGATTATATTTAGACAATGATCATTTTTCCCTTTTAATAGTTTTGACTCTCCCTCAGAGCATCCCAAAGATTCCTATATTATTAAAAGAAGATTTACTTTAACCATTATGCGTTTCATTTCAAGGTTCATTTCAGTTCCAAGGTTAGTATCTCATAATTGAGAGTCTTAACAATTTGCTGACTTGAGTATATTTTTTATTTGGAACACTTTGTTCATTTTTTCCATGAAGTAAAATTATAAACGATGTGACTCTAGAAATTGATTACAAGAAGAAAACTAGAAAATCCACAAATATGTGGAGATTAAACAACATACTCCTGAACAACAAGTGGTTCAAAGAAGAAATCAAAAAGTATCTTGAGTCAAATGAAAACAGAAATACTACATACCAAAAACTTATGAGATGCTGCAAAAGAATTTTTAAACGTTTATATTGATAAATGCCTACATTAAAAAAAAAAAAGATCTCAAGTAAAGAACCTAACTTTACAGTAGAAAAATAAGAACAAACTAAGCCTAAAGTTATTAAAAAGAAGAAAACAATAAGGATTAGAGCAGAAAGAAATGGAGGGTAAAAGATAAAAGATAATAGTAAAGATCAATGAAACTAAGAGCTGCTCTTTTGAAAAGATAAACAAAACAGACAAAACCTCTAGCTAGACTCATCAAGGAAAAAAGAGAGAGGACTGAAATAAAATTTAGATGGAGAAAGAGTAATTACAACTGCTGCCACAGAAATACAAAAATTCGTGAGACCACTAAGAACAATTATATACCTACAAATTGGAAAACCTAGAAGAAATGGCTAAATTTCTAAAAACATGAGGCTAACTCATGAAGAAATAGTAAATCTGAACAGACTTTTTGTTAAGGAGATTAAATTAGTAGTCAAAAATCTCTGACAACCAAAACCCAGGATTAGGTGGCTTTACTAGTAAATTTGCCCAAATATTTAAAGAACTAGTAATAATTATTCTAGAACTTTTCAAAAAAAAAATAGATAAAAGAAGACATAACATATTTAAACTCCTTTTATGATTCAGGATTACCATACCAAAACCAGATAAGGACACTTCAAGAAAAAACAAAACAAGTACCCTGATGAGCATAGATGCAGAAATCCTCAACAAAATATTAGAAACCCAATTCAACAATTAAATTCAACATTAAAAGGATCATAAACCATGGTCAGGTGGGATTTATTCCAGGGATGCAAGTATGCTTCAACATCTACAAGTCAGTGAAATACACTACACTATCAAAGTGAAGTATAGAAATCATATGATCCTCTCATTCAACACAGAAAAAGGCTTTGACAAAATTCAACATCTTTTTGTGATTAAAAAAAAAAAACTGGTTATAGAGGGAACATACCTCAACATAACAAAGGCTGTATATGACAAGGCCCACAGCTAACATCATACTAAGTGGTGAAATGCTGAAGACTTTCCCTCTAGGATCAGAATATCAATGTTCACCACTTGTACCACAATGATGTCCACCTTTACCATTTTTATTCAGTATAGTACTGGAAGTCCTGGCTAGGGCAATTATACAAGAAAAATAAATAAAAGGTATCAAATTGGAAAGGAAGAAAAAAAACTATTTCTGTTCCTAGATGGCATTACTTTGTATGTAGAAAACTCTAAAGATTCCAAAAAAACTCAAAATTTACAAAGAAATTCTGTAAAGTTGCAGGAAATAAGCTCAATATACAAAAATAAATTTTCTGTACATCAATCTTTCTGATGATTATATCAGAAAAATTAAGGAAACAATTCCATTTACAGTAGCATCAAAAATAATAAAATGCTTAGAAATAAATTTAACCAAATAGATAAAAGATTGACATTAAAAACTATGTTTCACGTATGAAAGTAATTGAAGACACAAATAAATGCAAAGATATTCTAGTTTCATAGATCATAAGGAATTAATATTGTTAAAATATCCATACTACACAAATCACTTTACAAATGCAATGAATTCATATCAAAATTACAAAGATGTATTTTACAAAAATAAAATAATCTTAAATTTTGTATGGGATCACAAAAGACCCTCCCTCCCAAAAAAACCCAAAACAATCTTGAGAAAGAAAAATAAAAACAGATGTATAACACTTCTTGATTTTAAACTATATTAAAATCTACATTAATCAGAGTGATATGATATTCACATGGAAACAGATACCTAGAAATAATAGTACAGAATAGAGAACCCAGAAATAACCTACGCAGTTATGGTCAATTAATTTATGACAAAGGATTCAAGTATATGTGATGGAAAAAAGACAATCTCTTCAGTAAATAGTGTTGGAGAAACTGGACAGCCACATGGAAAGGAATGAAAGTGAACCCCCATCTTACACCCTACATAAAAATCAGCTGAAAATGGATTAAAGTCTTATATCCAAGACCCGAGACTATAAAATTCTTAAAAGAAAGCATAGCAAATAAGCTCCTTGACATTAACTCTGACAATGATTTTTTTTGGATTGGATTCCAAAAGCAAAGGTGGCAAAAACTAATTAAAGAAGTAGATCTGAATGAAACTAAAATATAGCTGGATTAGCAAAGGAAAGCATCAACAAAATGAAAAGGCAACCTGCATTATGTGAGAAAATATTACAAACCACATATCCAATAAGGGTTAATGTCTAAACTATACAAGTAGCTCCATACAACTCAAAAACAAATCCAATTAAAATAGTGAAAGAACCTAAACAGACATTTTTCTAAAGAACATGTACAAATGGCCAACAAGTACATGAAAAAATGCTTAACATCACAAATCATCAGGAAAATGTAAATCGGAACCACAATATGATCATTCCATACCTGTTAAGTGGTTACTATAAAAAAAACTGGAGATAACAAATACTGGCAAGGACTTAGAGGAAAGAGAATCTTGTACACTGCTCTTGGATATGTAAACTATTCCAGTCACTATGGAAAGCAGTACATATGTTCTTCAAAAATTTTTAAAAAATCAACCATATGAACCAGCAACTCCCCTTCTGGATATATACCGAAAGTAAATGAAATCATTAACTTGAAGAGATACCTGTACTCCCATGTTCATGGCAGCATTATTTACAATAGATAAGATATGGAAAAACCTAAGTGTCTGTCAATAGATGAATTATATATATATTTAATTGAAAGAAAATTATATATATATTTCACTGAATTTATAGAAAAATAAAATTTTATTTATTACATTGAAGTTATACATGTAATTATATATAGATATGTGTTTGTGTGTGTGTGTGTAATTCAACCATTAAAAAAAAGAAAGAAATCCCACTGAAGGGCATTATGCTTAGTTACAGAAGTCAGACAAATGACATCATTTATGTGTAAGTCTAACAGCAACAACAAAGTAGAACTCAGAAATAGAAAGTAGAAAAGCAGTTGCCAGATCTGGACAGTGGAAGGGAAACAGGGATTATTTGGTAAAAGAGTACAAACTTTCAATTCTTAGGTGGATGAATACAACATATAGCATAGTGACTATAGCTGATAACAGGATATTGTGTCATAAATTGCCAAGAGGATAGGACTTAAATGTTCTCACTGAGAAAAACAAAGGGGGAGGTGATAAGTATGTGAGGAGCTATATGCATTAACTAACTAGATTTTGTGTGAGGCGGGGAGATTCTTTCACAATGTGTATATGTGTATCAAATTATCATGTTTGGCACTTTAAATATCTTATAATTTTATTTGCCAATTATACCTCAGTAAAGCTGAAAAAGTATTTTGAAGCATCTTTGTGGTCACTAATATGTATGTATTCTCAGTACATGGATCATGTAGTAAAACTATTATCTAAGAAGAATCAGCAGAAATTACTTTCTTTAAAATTAGAATCAAGAAGTCCATTGTTACAGCTTAGGGTTATTGTTACAGCTTAGGGTTATTGCACATATTGGCTGCTAAGAAATGTCTTTGCTGTTTTTGCTAAAATAGGGAGAGAAAATGTATGCCATTCCCCCAAGCCATTATTTTATAAAAATGTATTCTATACTTAGACCTCACTCATAAACCTATGTGAGTTAATATGTACAAATAATGCAAAATAAGTAAATAGTTTCACTTCCTGAAAGTTTTTATTCATAGAAAGTGTGTCTCTATGAAATAGCTATTTTGTTTATATTACAAGGTGATATTGGGCCTCATCCATGCATGAAATTTTACGAATCAATTCTGTTACCTTTTAACATCGTTTTGATAAATAAAAGTGAATCATCAAAGGTCGTAATAATTCTAACCTGATGCTATGGAACCCTCAAGAATTAAATTTATACAGTTGTCTCTATGATTACATATCTGCATATCTATATACTGTTTTACCATATTGCCTGCATCTGACATTTTTTTTTTGTCTTTTTGCCTTTTCTAGGGCTGCACTCACTGTATATGGAATTTCCCAGGCTAGGGGCCTAATCAGAGCTGTAGCTGGTCAACTCCACAGCCACAGCAATGCAGGATCCAAGCTGTATCTACAACGTACACCACAGATCTGGAAGTGCCAGATCCTTAACCCACTGAGCAAGGCCAGGGATTGAACCCGCAACCTCATCCTTCCTAGTAGGATTCGTTAACCACTGAGCCAAGACAGGAACTCCCCTATGACATATTTATAAGAATGTAAGTACCCTAGATGTGAAGATACAACTGAAAAATTTAATACATTCTCTAAGTAGTTCTATGTAACTCATTATTGTTAAATGAGTTTTAAAGGAAGTTTTTCTTTTTTCCATAATGTTTGATCTCTTTCGGATACATATTTACTGTTACTTGATTATATATAGAAATCACAGAATTCTTATCATACTGGCTTTTCAACAAGGGTCAAATATCAGAGTCATGTAGGGACTCTCTGAGTTCCCTTATAATTCTTGCCTGTCTGCGTTTTTGGGATTTTGATAAGCTCCTTTTAATTCTTATAACATGTGGACATATATAGAAAACATGTCCTCATTACTAATTTTTTTGGTACTACAAACTTTTGTGTTTTCTTTGTTTTTCATTATAATTGATTTACAATGATCTGTCAATTTCTGCTGTACAGAAATGTGACCCAGTTAAACATTTATATATACATTCTTTTTTTTCACATTATCTTCCATCATGTTCTATCATAAGTGATTAGATATAGTTCCCTGTACTCAATGGAATACTACCCAGTCATAAAAAAGAACAAAATAATGCCATTTGCAGCAACATGGATGGAACTAGAGACTCTCCTTGATACTGATTTTGTCACTCTCACACAAAAAATATGATGGACAGGAGTTCCCACCATGGCACAGTGAGATAAAAATCTGACTGCAGTGGCCCAGGTCACTACAGAGGTGCAGCTTTGATCCCTGGCCCAGTGCTCTTGAGTTAAAGGATCCAGTGTTGCCACAGCTGTAGCTCTGATTCAGTCCCTGGCGGGGAACTTTCATGGGTGAGGCCATAAAATTAAAAAAAAAAATAATGGTGACAGTCATTGCTGTAAAATCTGAGGTGTGTAAGAAAATTTAGAGATAATTTAATATCATTACCTTATTATGAAAACCTAATAAGTAGTAGTTTTTGACAGTCAGAGAATGAAGGAAATTGTAGTTCACCAAAGATGTTAAGAACATGAATTAATCTATTTTCAAGAGAAAAGAGACTTTAAGAAATTATGATATTTTTAGATCTGAGGGGTAAAAATAAACTAATACCTAATCAACTTTTTTCTGAATTCTTAAAGATGGGGATTTAATAGTTTTCTGGAAACCAGGTATTTACTTTCAAGAGCAATTTTTTGTTGTCTTTCCAGATATTTCAAAATTTACAGGAAAATAGAAAATTTCATGTTCTTTTTTTCTATTCTATAATTGCTTAAGAATATATAAAATTTAGCCTATCACCATGACTTTCTCTGCATAAGAGAAAAAAGCCATGTGCATCTTTGCAGTGGTACAGAGAGTAGCTATATGTGCTCAGAGGAAGAAGTGCTACCTAATGAGCTGAGTAAGGACACTCTACTTTCTATTTCCAGATATGGCATCTGAACTGAATATTAATGGATATATTGCATAGACCTGCAGATATGGGTTTTGAAGCACAGACATTTGGGAGTAAATATGAAAAATATTGGCAAAGACAGATGCTATCTTTGACCAGCAAGTAATTCTAATGATGAGCATAAAGTACCTAGTGAGAAGCATTGGAATATATGGGTGGAAAAAATGGCTGGGTCAGTTTGTGTGACTAACACCTTTACTGCTAATTTAAGATATTGCAGAGATGGTCAAGATGTGCTCATTTGAACATAACATTTGTGTTCATGTTACAATATTTATATGTCAGCACTGTGGGTGATGGTTCAAAGAGAGAGAAGACTGGGCCAGGAGAACCAGTTATGAGAGCATTGATGTTATTTCAGTGGTGTTACTAGGTAAGTGGCTGAGTCTGAGGAAGAACAGTAAGAAGAGGTGTCGTGTTTGAAGAATACTCATTAAAATTAGAAGTCTGGATTTGGGGGTAGATGGTATGAGGGAAACAAAGAGTTCTTTGAGATTTTCATCTTGTTTAGCTGAAATCGCATTTGCTGACACAGGGATTCCCAAGAAAAAAAGTCTATATGGACACAAGATCGGGTGAAGTTCAGTCTTTATTCATTTTGAGGAACCAGAGGCAGAACATTTGATACCTTCTTGACTGCTGAAGATGTATGATTAGTCTCTCTGATGAGAGAAGGAGAGCTGAAGAATGAAAAACTAGGATACATCTTCAGGGAGTAAATCTAGAATGTGAGTTAGGTGCAGATTCAGAGCAGCAGGTGTGTAACTAACAGGGAAGTAGTTACATTGAGGGAACCAGGAGAGAAAGGGATTCCCGTGAAAGAGTGTTTAGGATGGAGGATGAAGTGAGAAGATGATAGGAAGAGAAAACAGTATATGAAAAAAGAGGGGGAGTTCCCTTCGTGGCTCAGTGGTTAACGAATCCAACTAAGAGCCATGAGGTTGTGGATTCAATCCCTGGCCTTGCTCAGTGGGTTAAGGGATCCAGTGTTGCCATGAGCTGTGATGTAGTTTGCAGACATGGCTCGGATCCCGCTTTGCTGTGGCTGTGGTGAAGGCCGGCAGCTACAGCTCCTGTTAGACCCCTAGCCTGGGAACCTCCATATGCTGCTGGTGCAGCTCTAGATAAAAGACAAAAAGACAAAAAAAAAAAAAGAAAAAAGGGGGAAAGAAGAGTTTGTGTGTATGTTTCAATATTTTATTTTATTTTAATTTCAAATATTATAGTTGATGTACAATGTTGTCCCAATTTCTCCTGTATACAAAATTGACCCAGTCATATATATACATATGTGTGTGTGTGTGTGTGTGTATAATTTTCTCTTATTATCTTCCATCATGGTCTGTCCCAAGAGAATGTATATAATTGCCTGTGCTATACAGTAGAACCTCTTTGCTTATCCACTTTAAATGTAATAGTTTGCATCTACTAACCTCCAAGCCCGCCATCCATCTCACTCCTTCCTCCTCCCCCTACCCCTTGGCAACCAAAAGTCTTCTATGTCTGTGAGTCTGTTTCTGTTTTGTAGATGTGTTCATTTGTGCAGTATTTTAGATTCCACATATAAGGATCATAAGAGACTACTATAAGCAACTATATACCAATAAAACAGACAACCTTGAAGAAGTGGACAGAATCTTACAAAGTTACAACCTTCCCAGACTGAACCAGGAAGAAATAGAAACTATGAATAGACCAGTCACAAGTACTGACATTGAAACTGTGATTTAAAAACTTCCAAAATGCCTCCACCGTGGCTGAGAGCTCCACCTTCCCTAGGTGGCCTCTCTGCACCGAGAATTGGGCTCCGATGTGCCCTGTGTGTTCCCTGTGACTACTTTAAAGTACTTCAGCAAGGGTATTTGAATTTCATTTCATTTAATATCACAGAATCTTCTAGAAGGGATGCCTCTCAAGGGAACCAGCTGTCAGTCATCAGTGCCGTCCCAGCAGGGGGTGACCTTCTCTGGACCTCACCGGAGCTCCTGGGACAAAGTGTACTTGGTCTGATGCACTCTGCAGAGAAGCAAATCCGTCACGTTTGAAGTGGTTTGATGTTTGCAAACTGATTGGAACAGTGGATGCCGAAACCTTCTTTAAGCCTGGAGACCCAGCAACCTGTGAAACCCTGGATGGAACCCCAAAACCCAAATCAGAATGAAATAAGTCAGCATTTGGAAGATCTGCACAATTCAACAAGCCGAGTTTCCTGATGATTAATGCATCCTGGTCTCAAATCCAGCACAGGGGAGATTGTATTAAGATGGTGGAATAGAAGGACTGGAGCTCAACTTCTCTCCCCCCAAAAAAAGCAAACTACAACCAAATGCCAAGCAACCTTCAACCAAATGGACTGGAAACTTCCAAAAAAAGATACTCTGCTCCAGAAGACAAAGAGGAGACCACATCAAGAGGTAGGAGGGGCGATTACACGACAGAAGCAACCCTATAGCTCCTGGGTGGGAAGCCCCACAGACTTGAAAGTAACTGCATCACAGAGACTCAGCTACAGGACTCAGAGTTCTGAGCTTCACGTCAAATCGCCACGCCTGGGGATTGGGCACAGGGAGAAAGAGCCCCCAGAGCATCTGGCATTGAAGGCCAGAGGGGCTTGTGTGCAGGAGCTCCACAGGACTGGGGGAAACAGAGACCCCATTCTTGAAAGGCACACACAGACTTTCACGTGCACTGGGTCTCAGGGAAAAGCAGTCTCCATAGGAATCCGAGTGGAACCTGACTGCAATTCCTGGAGGATCTCCTGGGAAAACAGGGAAGACTGTGGCTTGTGGTGGGGGAAGGGCATTGGAGGTGAAGCTCTTGGGGACATTCAGCAGCCTGCATTTCTCTGGCGGTGGCCATTTCTGGGAAAATCTGGTCCCTCCCATCAGCGCTGAGAAGCCCCAGGCCAAACAACAATCCAGGTGGGATCTCAGCCCCACCCATTAGTAAACAGGCTGCCTAAAGACCCCTCAGGCAAACAGCCAGCCTCTAATCTTATCCAGAGACAAAGCCCCATCCATCAGAGGGAAAGGAATCAACCCCACTTACCAGTGAGCAGGCATCACTCCCTTCCATCAGGAAGGCTACAGCAAGCCCCCTCCATACCAACTTTAGCCACAGGGGAGGAAAACACTGAACTAAGAGAAGCTACAACTCTATTGTTGACACAAAGGTCACCACACCAAAAACCTAAAAATGAAAAGACAGAAAACTGTAACTCAGATAAGGGAGAAAGAGAAAAGCCCAGAAAAACAGCTCAGTGATGAGATTATCAGCCTCCCAGAAAGAGACTTTAGACTGTTGATGCTGAAGATGATGCAAGGCATTGGAAATAGATGGAGGCAAAGATTGATAACTTACAGGAAACACTGAGTAAAGAAATACAGGTTGTAAAATTTAAACAAGAAGAGATTTAAAATACAATAACTGAAATAAAAAATTCATTAGAAGCAACCAACAGCAGAATACAGGAGGCAGAAGAACGAATCAGTGAGGTGGAGGACAGATTAGTGGAAATCACTAATGCAGAAGAGAAAAGAGATAAAAGATTGAAAGGAAATGAGCAGAGTCTCAGAGAACTCTGGGATAATGTTAAATGCACCAGCATCCGTATTATAGGGGTGCCAGAGGGAGAAGAGAGAGAGAAGGGGACAGAAAAAATATTCGAGGAGATTATAGCCGAAAACTTTCCTACTATGGGAAAGGAACCACTCACTCAAGTCTTGAAAGTGCAACGAGTACCATATAAAATAAACCCAAGGAGGAACTCCCCAAGACACATATTAATCAAAATGACCAAAATTAAAGACAAAGAGAAAATATTGAAAGCAGCTGGGGAAAAGAAACAAATGACATACAAGGGAACCCCAATAAGGTTATGAGCTGATTTTTCATCTGAAACTCTGCAGGCCAGAAGGGAGTGGCATGATATACTAAATGTGATGAAAGGGAAAATCTTCCAACCAAGATTACTTTATCCAGCAAGGTTCTCATTCAGATTTGAAGGAGAGATCAAAACCTTTACAGATAAGCAAAAGCTAAGAGAGTTCTGCAACACTAAATGAGCTTTACAACAAATACTAAAGGAACTTCTCTAGGCAGAAAAGAAAAGGCCACAACCAGAAACAAAAACACCACAAATGACAAGGCCCACCAATAAAGGCATATATAAAATAAAGATACTAAATCATACATGCACAATTATGCTACCAAAATCAGAAATCATGAGAAGAGAGCACAAATGTAGGTCACTGGGGAAGCACGTGCAATTAAGAAACCAACAACTTAATGCAATCTCAGTTATATATAGACTCCTATATCAAAACTTCAGGGTAACCACAAACCAAAAATCTACAATTGATACACAAACAAAGAAGAAAAATCAACTCAAATACAACATTAAAGATAGCCATCTTGTGAGAGGAGACAGCAAGAGAATAAGGGAAGAAAAAAAGAGCAACAAAAACCCCAAAGAGTTAATACAATGGCAATAAGGACATATATATCAATAATTACCTTAAATGTTAATGGACTGAATGGCCCAACCAAAAGACATAGACTAGCCGAATGGATACAAAAACAAGACCCATATATATGCTGTCTTCAAGAGACACACTTCACTTCTAGAGACACATACCAATTGAAAGTGAGTGGATGGAAGAAAATAGTCCATGCAAACGGGAATCAAAAGAAAGCCAGAGTAGCAATACTCACATCAGACAAAATAGACTTTAAAATGAAGAACATTTGAAGAGACAAGGAAGGGCACTACATAATGATCAAAGGATCAATCCAAGGAGAAGATATAACAATTTTAAATATCTATGCACCCAACATAGGATCACCACACTATATAAGGCAACTGCTAACAACCTTAAAAGGAGAAATCAACAATAACACCATCATAGTGGGGGACTTTAACACCCCACTTACAGCAATGGACAGGTCATCCAGGCAGAAAGTCAATAAGGAAACACAGGCCCTGAATGAAGCATTAGATCAGATGGAATTAATAGATATTTATAGGACAGCCCATCCAAAAACAACAGAATACACATTCTTCTCAAGTGCACATGGAACATTCTCTAAGATTGATCACATCCTGGGCTACAAATCAAGCCTCAGTAACTTTAAGAAAATTGAAATCATTTCAAGCATCTTCTCTGACCACAATGCTATATGACTAGAAATCAACAACAAGAAAAAAATGGCCAAAAATACAACACGTGGAGACTAAACTACATGCTACTAAATAACCAATGGATCACTAAAGAAATCAAAGAGGAAATTAAAAAAATACCTAGCAACAAATGACAACAAAGACACGACACTCCAAAGCCTCTGGGATGCAGCAAAAGCACTTCTAAGAGAAAGGTTTATAGTAATACAAGCCTACCTCAGGAAACAAGAAAAAGTTCAAATAAACAACCTAACTTTACATGTAGAGCAGCTAGAGAGGGAAGAACTGACAAGACCTAATGTTAGTAGAAGAAATGAAATCAACAAGATCAGAGCAGTTGGAAAACCTGACAGAAATCTGTAAACCAGCTATAATGCAAAAAAAAAAAATAAAAAAAAAAAAAAAAACAAGATCAGAGCAGAAATCAATGAAATAGAAATGAAGAAAACCATAGAAAAGATCAATGAATCTAAAAGCTGATTCTTCGAAAAGATCAACAAAATTGATAAACCCTTAGCCAGACTTATCAAGAAAAAAAGAGAGAGGACACAAATCAATAAAATTAGAAACGAAAAAGGAGAAGTAACAACAGACATCACAGAAATACAAAGGATCATAAGAGACTACTATATGCAACTATATGGCAATAAAATGGAAAACCTAGAAGAAATGGGCAAATTCTTAGAAAAGTACAATCTCCCAAGACCAAACCAGGACAAAATAGAAAATATGAATAGACCAATCACAAGTTCTGAAATAGAAACTGTGATTAAAAACTTCCAAGAAACAAAAGTCCAGGACCAGATGGTTTCACAGGTGAATTCTGTCAAACATTTAGAGAAGAGCTAACGCCTATCCTTCTGAAACTCTTCCAAAAATTGTAGAGGAAGGGACACTCCCAAACTCATTCTATGAGGCAACCATCACCCTGATACAAAAACCAGACAAAGATATCATAAAAAAAAGAAAATTACAGGCCAATCGCACTGATGAACATAGATGCAAAAATTCTCAACAAAATACTAGCCAACAATATCCAACAATACATTAAAAGGATTGTACATCATGATCAAGTGGGATTTATCCCAGGGATGCAAGGATTCTTCAATATCCGCAAATCAATCAGTGTGATACACCATATTAACAAACTAAAGAATAAAAACCATATGGTCCTCTTCATAGATGCAGAAACAGCCTTTGACAAAATCCAACACCCATTTCTGATAAAAACCCCTCAGAAAGTGGCTATAGGGGGAAATGACTTCAACATAATCAAGGCCATCTATGAGAAACACAGAGCTCACATCATTCTCAATGGTGAAAAGCTGAAAGAATTCCCGTTGAGATCAAGAACAAGACAGGGATGTGCACTCTCGCCACTACTATTCAACACAGTTCTGGAAGTCCTAGCTACAGCAATCAGAGAAGAAAAAGAAATAAAAGGAATCCAAATTGGGAAGGAAGAAGTAAAACTATCACTTTTTGCAGATGACATGATACTATACCTACGGAATCCTAAAGACTCTACCAGAAAACTGTTAGAGCTCATCAATGAATCTGGCAAAGTTGCAGGATACAAAATTAATACACAGAAATCAACATCATTTTTATATACCAACAATGAAAGATCAGAAAGAGAAATTAGAGAAGCAATCCCATTTACCATCACATCAGAAAGAATCAAATACTTAGGAATAAACCTGCCTAAAGAGACCAAAGACCTGTACTCTGAAAATTATAAGGCACTGATGAAAGAAATCAAAGATGACTTAAACAGGTGGAAAGACATACCATGCTCTTGGATTGGAAGAGTCAATATTATCAAAATGACTATACTACCCAAGGCAATCTACACATTCAATGCAATCCCTATCAAATTACCAAGGACCTTTTCCAAAGAACTAGAACAAAATAGTTTAAAATTTGTCTGGAAACAAAAAAAAAAACCCAGAATAGCCAAGACATCCTGAAAAAGAAAAATGGAGCTGGAGGAATCAGGCTCCTGACTTCAGACTCTACTACAAAGCTACAGTCATCAAAACCGTATGGTACTGGCACATGACAGAAATATAGATCAGTGGAACAGAACAGAAAGCCCAGAAATAAATCCACACATCTATAGTGAACTAATCTATGACAAAGGAGGCAAGAATATACATTGGAGAAAAGACAGCCTCTTCAATAAGTGGTGCTGGGAAAACTGGACAGCTACATGTAAAAAAATGCAACTAGAACACTTCCTAACACCATGCACAAAAATAAACTCAAAATAGATTAAAGGCCTAGATATAAGACCAGATACTATAAAACTGTTAGAGGAAAACATAGGCCAAACACTCTCTGACATTAAGGATAGCAACATCTCAGATCCATGTGTCAGAATCAGGACAATAAAAAGAGAAATAAACAAATGGGACTTAATTAAACTTCAAAGTTTTTTCACAGCAAAGGAAACCCTAAACAAAACAAAAAGGCAACCCACAGGATTGGAGAATATATTTGCAAATGATTCAACTGACAAGAGATTAATCTCCAAAATTTACAAACAGCTCCTACAACTCAACGCCAAAGAAACAAACAACCCCATCAAAAAATGGGCAGAGGATCTAGGCAGACAATTCTCCAAAGAAGACATGCAGATGGAAAATAAACACATGAAAAGATGTTCAACATCACTCCTCCTTAGAGAAATGCAAACCAAAACCACTATGAGGTGCCACCTTACACCACCCAGAATGGCCATCATCAAAAACTCTACAAACAATAAGTGCTGGAGAGGGTGTGGAGAAAAAGGATCCCTATTACACTGTTGGTGGGAATGCAAATTGGTGCAGCCACTGTGGAAAACAGTATGGAGATTCCTCAGAAAACTCAAAATAGAATTACCATTTGATCCAGCAATCCCACTCCTGGGCATCTATCCAGCAGAAACCATGACTCGAAAAGACACCTGTACTCCAGTGTTCATTGTAGCACTCTATGCAATAGCCAGGTCATGGAAACAACCTAAATGCCCATCGACAGAGGAATGGATAGGGAAGATATGGTACATACACATAATGGAATATTACTCAGCCATTAAAAGGAACGAATTACCAACATTTATAGCAACATGGATGGACTTAGAAATTATCATGCAAAGTGAAACCAGTCAGACAATTAGACAGCAACACCCAATGCTACTGCTTACATGTGGAAACTAAAAAGACACAATGAACCACTTTGCAGAACAGACAATGACTCACAGACTTTGGAAAACCTTGGTTTTCCAAATAAGACAGTCTGGGGGGTGGGGGGATGCCCTGTGTGTTTGGGATACAAAATCTGTAAAATTGACTTGTGATGATTTATGTACACGTATAATTGAAATAAATTCCATTAAGAAAAAAAATAAAAATAAAACCTTCCAAAAAACACAAGTCTAGGACCCAATGACTTAACATCTGAATTCTGTCAAATAGAGAAAAGTAAACACGTATTCTTTTGAAACTCTTCCAAAATTTGCAAAGGAAGGAACACTCCAAAGAAAATTGCAGGCCAGTATCGCTGGGAGAGAAGTTTTGCAACAGAGAGCACCAGTGTTTAATGCCTGAAAAAGGAGAGGTTGAAAAAGGTATAGATAGATAAGCAATTGTTTTCTGATTTGGAGAAAGAGTCCGGGGAGAGCAGTTCCAATATACTGCGAAGGGTAGAGAAGAGCCTAGAAAGGATGAAGTGTCAGCAACTGAGAAAGAACATTTAGAGTATCTATCCTGTTTATCATGTTCCACCCTTGCATTTTTTTTATAAGTGAATATTCTCCTTTTATTGAGCAATGCTTTGTTATAATAATATTCACTAACAAATTTGCAAAGATGAACATATTACAAAAGAAACAAAATATAATTTTAACAGACTCCCTTTTCCTCTTTTCACCTGCTGCAACTTCTGCAATTGTTCTTCTGAAAACCATTTTACTAAAGCACATCATTCTTAATAAGCTTCGTGATAACCCTGTCACATGATTAACTTCAGGTGGCTTCCTTTAGAATGAATTTAGGGAAAGCTCTTACTCTCTGATCCTTTGAACTGTAAATTCGGGATTGTAGTTTCTAGTGCCAGATTTTTATAGAGAACACAGAAACAAGCACATCTGCAGGAATTAAAAGGAGTCTTTTCCTTCTTCAGATAGGAAGAAACACCTTAATTTTCAAATAAAATTTGTGATATTGCGGGTTGAGAAAACATGTCATCCATGAAGTATCAAGCGCTTAGGCTACTGCACTAGGCTTTTGTAAAAAGAGGAATAACATCAGTTGTCCTTGGATTCTTTATGAGGCACCATATCTAGGATCAGCATATTTAATAATGCTTGTTAGAATGGTGGTGATGGTTACATCCAACTTCCTACTCCAGAAATCGTATTTTTTACTGCATTGTTTCTCTCATATCCCTGGGGTTGAACTGTGTAGCTTCTCATGATCTGATGCTTTCTTATCTTTTGCACCTTTTCTCTGTTACAGTTTTCACTCTATCAAATCATATGTTCTGTTGGTTTAGAAAGCTCCTTCTGGCCCAGTCTGACATGTTTCTATTAATCCTTCAAACCTCAGACCCAGTAACACTGTTATCATTAAGTTTGTCTTCTGAACCTGCCTGAGAGACAATCAATCATTTTTGTATACTTACTTTCTCTCTTGTGCAAATATTTACCGTTTAGCGGTATTTTTTATATATCTGTCTTTTCAAATAGACAGTGAGCATCTTGAGAAAAAGGCCCATGATTTGTCATTTGTCTGCTTTCAATCCTAACCTGGTTCCTTAAGCAGAATAGGAGTTCAAGTATTGTGTTTTTTATTGACTGGATTTCAGTCAAATATTTGGCTCTAAAATAATATGAAAGGAAATACTAAAATATTTTCTGTGTATGAACACTTTCAACTTTTTCCTAATTCCTAGTGTTCTGTTGAAAAATTGGTATGACGTTATGGGACTGGAAGGCATGCTTATTTTGTACCAAAGTATCAGAACAGTATTTACCCAAAATAGTAATGCCTCTCCCATGTTAAAAGACATCATGGAAGAAGATAATTTGCCTCAGTGGATTGACTCATTATGAATCTAATAATCCTGAGGTCAGGAAGTTCCTTTTTTACGCTTGAATAAATGCCTCTTCATTTTAATATTTGTAAGTAATGGGTAGCATTTTTAAAGCAATCAATAATATATGTTGATAGTTTATACAAAGAATTACTCAAACTGAACTAAACTAAGACATTTTATTAGCTAACCTTTTACTTAAAATGGAAATTAAACAGTGAAAACAATAATTTGCAAACATATTTTTGAAGACTCTTAACATAGAAATAAGCAGCTTCATGACAGGTAGTTATTTCTTGGAAATACATTGTGTTTAATCTTGTGGAACCAGAGGAAGGAGTGAAAGGATTGATGGGAAAAAAACATGATCTAGAACCAATAAATGACTAGATCCAAGAAGAGCTTCTAAAGAAACAGAGTAGAAGTGAAGTGAGGGGGAGAAAAACAAGTTTCTGGTTAAGGGTACAAATCTGACCTAGAATGACTCACTAAAAGTGAGTTCCACAAGCTGGGGGGTGGCAGTCTGTGATTTATAAATAAGAACACGTAACTAACACTATGCTGTTTCTTCTTTCCTACTTATACAACAATTATTGATAGAAATGATCATTTATTGCTTACTTAGCATATGTGAAAAGGTGTGTTATCACTTTTAATACCTAATCATGTGTAGTATTCATGAAATTCTGATGTGGCTGTATTAGCATATTCTAGATAGGCAATTTGAATACAAGGTAAATAATTTGTCCGAGAGCACAGATCTACAAAGTATAGAGGCAAGATTCATATTCAGACAGCCTTATTCCTAAAAGAATAGACTTAAGCAAATTTTGTAATTTCAGATTAGTTATTAATTTATTTTTTTATTTATCCAGGAAATTTCACTAAATACCTCTATGGAGAAGGTGTTAGAAAAAAAGGAAGGAGTTCCCTTTGTGGCTCAGTGGTTAACGAATCCGACTAAAAACCATGAGGTTGCGGGTTCGATCCCTGGCCTCACTCAGTGGGTTAAGGATCCGGCGTTGCCATGAGCTGTGGTGTAGGTTGCAGACGCGGCTCGGATCCCGCATTGCTGTGGCTGTGGAGAAGTCCGGCGGCTACGGCTCCTGTTAGACCCCTAGCCTGGGAACCTCCATATGCTGCAGGTGCGGCTCTAGATAAAGGCAAAAAAAAGACAAAAAAAAGAAAAAAAGGAAAATTAAACTGCTTTGTAAATAGCTCAGGGGTATTAGTTATTTAAATAAGATATAACATCTACAAATACCAGCTGCTAAAGCAAGACTGATCATCAAATTCAGGGAATTTGGGAGAGCAGGGCTCACAAGGAAGCAAGATAACATGAAGAAATTCTGGGACTATAAAGGATAGGTGCAAAAATCAATGTGCAAATACAATTTTGTCAGCATAAGCTTTGATTGTTATATATTTTTTAATCTTGCTCCAAATAAAACTTTTTATGTAAAGAGTACATAATTGCACTCTCCAAGTTCTTTCACACATACTGGCATACCGAGTCCTCATTTACCTATAAAGTTTGTGGTATGTCCCCCATTTTACAGAAGGGGAACTTGAAGTTTTAGGAGCTTAGGTGACATAGCTAGTAATATCAAAGCTAGAATTTGTTCTCAGTTCTTCCAGCACAAACTTTATTATTCTTTCAACTAAATCGCTGCTTCTCCAACTTTTCCTCTGAAGTGCTCCTTAAAGCAGGGAACAATGTATGTGCATATCCCTGGAAAGTCTGGGCAGAGAGCCTGAAGCAGCCCTGAAAACATAAAGTTCCTTTGAAATCTTTTGTTTTATATAAAACATGAAAATGAATGATTCTGCTGTTTTCATATGCACATGCAAGTGAAAAACCTTTTTAAAAGTGCACACATTGAAAACTTTTTCACCTTTAGTTGAATTTGATTCTCAAGGAAGTAGCATTGAATTTCTCCCCTGTTATGTAACGCCCTTTGACTGGCCATCAGTATCTCATATATGGAGTAGAAAAACTGCATAATTAGACTATGACAGAGATTTTAAATTTGCTATTTAGGTAAATTATACAGTTTACTATAGTTACATCTATTTTGCTTTATGTTAGTTGTTTAGGGTTTTGGCTGTTTGCATCCTATTTATTTGAAAGATTTAGGGCTGGTATCGGGTTTGGTATTGGGGTTCGTTGAGAGTCTATTTTCTTAAAAAATACACAGGAGGGCAGTTTATTAGTTACTCCCAAATCCAAGTCATGAGTGGATCTTGTTGGTTAAAGACTGAGGACATTTCCAATGACAATGACAGGCCACTGTGATATTAATGGATTTCCTTTGATAAATGCCTTATATTCACCATTGTTTTACCTCCCAACTGAGGTTGGGTTGCACCAAGCGTTAAGTCAAGCAATGTTTAAATAACAAGAGGGATGGGAAGCTAAAAGGAACATGCAACAGATGCAAGGACAGTAAGACATAGCTATAAAAAGGAAGTCACAAGTAATGAAAAAATAGAATGATAAACAATATATAGTACGAGAAAGGATTGCATGTAACAGCGAGTGTGATGTGCAGGGTGGTGATCCCATAAACATTACAGTACAAGATGGAAAAGAGAGCGAAGATGACTCATTCTGGAAGTGGGACTGGCAGGAAGATGAAACCAGAAGCCCCGGGCTCAGCCAGTGCTTGGGAGCTGCATGCTTGGTGTGCTTCAAGTGGCCAGTGTTTCACCACAACATTAGAAGAAGATTTTCTAGTCTTGCTTTGAGCAGGACAGAAATAACTTGCAAAGTACTGTGTTGCTCTTCTTTTTGGTTCTAGGAGAAAAAAAAAATATCTGAATAATAACCTGATAGCAAACATTTAAGACTGGAAGTGGACCATAATCACAGAGCCAGGAGGGATATAAACATTCATGTAACACATGATAAAACTGAGGCATTGAAAGGGCAAGTAATCTATCCAATAAACTACAGAATCATAATGCTAAAACCAGGAAAAGAACCCAAGCTTTGTGGATTCTTTGGGACAAAGTTTCACATGGAGAAAAATGTGAAAACTGCTGTAATATTTTGATTTAATATAAGATTGCATAGCATGTTCTATTTTTTTGGCTTTTTAATCATTTTTAAAAATTATTTTTGGTGTTGTTCAAAATAATTTGTGGTCTATGAGTAATCTATGGTCCTCTGTATCTGTAGACTATTGGATATACTATAACAAAGAAGATTGACAATTTTCATGAATTGCAGTTTAAAGACTGTAAGAGCTAAAATTGGTCACAGGAAATAGGAATTCAAAGCACTATCCATTTCACCACAGAGCCTTGGTCATGGGAAATAAATACATGGAATACCTTATTGGAATAATAGGGATGAAAATGATATTTTTCTGCAGTTCAGTAATTTAATTTACTACTTTCTGCAACCTTTCTATTTTGATTGTTTTCCCGCTTTCTTATTCTGAAACCAAGCACTTAACTATATACTGCCACTAATATCCTCCATTTTTTTTATTAGAATAAACTCTAAACCACTAATTTGGGAAATTTTTATTTACTGACATAAAACATCATTTGGCACATTTTAAATAATCAATTTGTTAGAGTTATTTTGTTCTTCCAAGCTGTTTTCTTTAGCATTTTTACTTTTGCAAACTCTGTCTTTTTCAAAATATATGACTTGACAACTGAAGGTAATTTACAAAGCTCAGTGATCTAGAAAGCAGTAAAGTATATATCCTAGTACCATTAAAATATGGTAAAGGTTAACATATCAACATAATTTATGTGTATTATATAACAATTACATTAGCATTATATAAATTAAAAATTTTCTTCTTAAAGTATATTATAATTTCTTTCATAGTTGCAAATTCTTAATGACCATTATGTATGTGCCTTCATTTTTTGACATTTACTTGACATTTAGATTTATTCCATTTTGTCTGTTATAAATAGTGTTGTGATAAATATCTTTTGGCTTAAACGTTTGCCATAAGATTTATTTTCTTGAGATAGAGTTTCATATTCCACAAGGTTTTAAAAATGTAGTCTGCTTATTTTTGTGTTATAAATAAGCAGTTATTCCACCATTGCCAATCCTTACTCACCCACAATTATGTTCCTAGTGCTGAACCTAAGATAGACATTTTTATACTTTAGATGTTTCCTCACTCACAATTAATATAACTTCTAGAGAAGGTTATGTTAAGGCTTAGTCTTTAACTGTGCAACCAACCCCCATCCCTATTACCTGCTAAATACAATGGATTTGTACTTGATGTCAAAGCAAACCTAATTTGAGCCCAAATATTTGAATTTTTATAGCTCTACAACTTCTAACTTCACCCATCAGATCTTGTCAATTAAAGACTCAGAGCTGGAGCTGTTTCTTTCTAGCAAAGCTGTTTCAGAAGAGTATTATTGTGTTTTTTCCTAAGACCAGTTTGAAGAATGTATATATATTTGTATTGGTTTAGCTGTCTAGGAATATGACATACAAGTTTTTCTTAATCCAAAACTAATTATTTTTTTTCATTTTCTTAGTTCTCCTTGGGTAGCACAAAACTATTTTTACATTGAGGTGGTAGTTTAAAAAAAGAGTACTACATATTAGCTACTCAACATAGTAAAAATAGTATTTTATATAGGAAAATTTGCATAGATAACAATACCTATCTTGAGTTTTTGTGCTTCATCTCCAAGATAAAAAAGAATAAAATTTTTGAATTACCCTAAGTAAAATATGTTAATATTTTTGCTCATTTTAATCTTCCTAAGTAAGGTAATATATTTAAAATGCAATGTTTATTAGACAACTTTAATTACTATTTTCTGATTACTGTACATTTATACCTTATTACTATATATTTATACCATATTAAAATTTTCATATATGTAGGATTTTGAGCATATATACATTATGTGTTTGTGTATAGTAGAGCATTTGTAAATAAAGAAAAGCATAAGAAATAATGCAAAATCATCACCCTTCAGACTAAGCAACTGATATACGTATTTACATTTCTAATTTATTCATTTAAATATGCATTCGATTTTTAACTTTCTTTAGTATGTATATATGTGTATGTATTTAGTCTTCTTCAGAGTAATTTTTGTTTTGTTTTGTTTTTTATGGCCACATACATAGCATATGCATGTTCCTGGACTAGATATTGAATCCTAGCCACTGCTGCTGCAACGCTAGATACTTTATTGCACTATTCCAGTGTGGTGATTGAACCCCTGCCTCTGCAGGAACCTGAGCCACTACAGTCAAATTCTTACGACCCTGAACCACAGTAGGAACTCCTAGAATAATTTAATATTACAGTGCAATACTGTTTGGGCATCTGCTTTTTTCTTCATTGTTATTAAGACTATTTTCTATTGTTTAATTTTTCTGCAAAAACATGATATTTCATGGTTGCATAATATTCAAAAGCATATGCCATGTTTTTTTGGCTTTTTAGGGCTGCACCATGTGGCATATGGAAGTTTCCAGGCTAGGGTTTGAATCAGAGTTCTAGCTGCCAGCCACAGCCACAGCATTGTGGGATCTGAGCCATGTCTGCAACCTGCACCACAGCTCATGGCAATGATGGATCCCTAACCTGCTGAGCGAGGCCAGGGATTGAACCCACATCCTCATGGATACTATTTGGATTTGTTACCTCTGAGCCATAATGGGAACTCCCTACCATATTTTAATTAATTCATTTTTCTGGAGTATTTAGGTTATGTTTAATAGTTTACCGTTCCTAATATTTTATCTAAGATCAATATTGATCTTATGTCTCTGTGCATATTTCTGGTGATTTTATTAAGATGAAAGTGTAGAAGTGGAATTTCTATATACATGTACGTGTATATAGAAATACTTTTCTTTTCAGAATACCCTCAAGAAAGTCTATGCCAATATATACTTATTTCAGCAATGCTTGTGGTTCGTGTTAGTCTGCACCTCAGAAGGTTGAGTATAGGTACAGAGTGATAAATAAATAAAATGTCATTTTGATTTGCAGAAAATGGTTTCTTAACCAAGATTTGAAGTTCATTTTTTAGATTATTAGTGATGTTAAATATGTTTGCCTATTTTATAGTGAACATTTTCATCTTTAATAGTGAATAATTATTTGATTGTATCCTTTACACGTTTTTCAATTTTTAAGACCTTTTAAATCTTGTGGTTTCAAGTCTTATATGTTACATTTTTCTTGTATTTAGTTTGTTGTTTAACTTTCTTTCAAAATAAATTTAGAAATTTTCTCTTTCTTTTTTTAAAGTTAGGAATCCTTTTTTTAAAATTATATTTATTTACTTAGATTTTGGATCTCAGGTACGTAGGATTGCATTAATCATAGACCCATTATTGATTAATTGATGGAATGATTGATTTCTTTTTATCTTTATCCTCCAGTCTTATTCTTCTCCAAATTCGTTATGCAACCACTACTCTATTGTATTATGTACATATTTACTGTCTCTTTCATTTTGTGTTATATGCACTTTCATTTGCATGTATTGTTTAGATTATAAGTTTCAATGTGTTAATTTTATTTATTACTCAGTAGTTTTAAGATCTAGCCATGTTGCTATGGTTATGTTCAAAATTCTATAATATGAGTTCATTCACTCTCTGTGATGAACATCTTGGTTGCATCTATCTCTTCAACACAATTTCAGTGTACGTGCTATTTGACAGAACCTTTATGGATCTGTATGAGATGGTGTGTGTGTGTGTTTGTGTATACATGAGAGGAATTTCTAGGTCACGTTTGATTGAACAAAGTACTGTCAGACTACTCTATAGAATGGGTAGAGTCTGTGATGTCATCAGCCGAGCGTAAAGATTTCTGTATTACCCGCTCCATTTCATACATCCACCTGTATAGACTTTAATGGTCTGTGCAGTAAAATACCTCTTGGTTGTTTTAGTTTTTATTATCCTGATCACTACTGAGTTTGAATATCTTCCATTGGCTTTTCAGTGGTTTTGCTTAAATTGCTTGTTGATATTCTTCACCAGTTTTTATTAGGCTGTGTATTTTTGCTGATTTGCCATAGTTCCTACATACTTATTCATTCACTAACTTATATAGCAAATGATCATTGGTTGCTTACTTTGTTCAAGGCACTATTTTAGACGCTAGTGATACTGTAGTGACAAAAAAAATCAATAAATAAAATTATATTCTCTTGAAAGTTCCCATCTTGATTAGAATGATAAATGTATCTTCCTAATCCTATCTTGATTAGGGATATAGTAAATCACATATATAAATTTAAAAACAACATTGCAAAAAAGCATAATGCTGAAGAGCAATATGTATTAAGGAGAAAAATCCAATAGAAGTGGACGAGAATTTTGAAATTTCAGCTAGAAGGAGCAGTAGAGGCACTGAAATTTTATATGAAAAAGCCAGAGAAGTTTCCCATTGAGAAAGATGACTTTTAATGAAAACATGGAACGTATATGTTCTGATATTACTTGGTTTGGATATTAACCTTTTTCCAATATGTCAAGCTGTTACATAGTATATGACATCTTGTGTTGTACCAAATTTCTAAATTTGGATGTTACATGTTATTTAATTTTCAGCTTTTGTATTGCAGTTGAGGAGTTTGGTTTAGAAAATGCTCACCTAGTCCAAGTCACAAATATATTCTTCATTGTTGTTGCTTACAAAGGTGAAATGAATTCCAAAAGAACTTTCTTACAAACTATCACCTCCTCTTCACACCACTACTTCAAAAAAGGAGGAGATTCTAACAGTACATAGTTCCTGCAATGTACTCTTTAGTTCCCACAATGCTACACCTCTTTTTTAAAACTAGAGTTGTATAAATCTATTCTTTTGCTTCTTCTTATTTTTTCTCACTGCATTCATTAGGCACAGTAGAAATTCCTGAATGACTGCAATACATCAACATTTTGGCATTATTAGAAAATATTTAAGGGAGAGACAAATCAATTCATATATCCTAGACAACCTTATGTGCCAACTCAGACCTATGTGCTTTCAATTATTCTATTTCATTTTAATCCTTCCAGCACCTTTTTAATGCAGATATTACTATTACAATTTTATCTTTGATCCTGACAGAAATTTTGAGTGACCCAGTATCATATAATCATATAATTTTGATGTAGACTGATTAAAACTCAACTTCCTAACTCTAAAGCTGACCTTCTTTCCACTATTATAATCTTAAAGATAACACCTAACATTTATTAAGTGGTAAATATACTAAACATATGTATATTTTATTCTATTTCTTTGTTTGTTTATTTTTTTGGCTGCCCCACGGCATATCGAGCCCCTGGGCTAGGGATCAGATTGGAGCCATCCTCGTGACCTAAACCACAGCTGAGGCAACACTGGATCCCTAACCCACTCTGCTGGGCCCAAGATCCCGCAGATCCTGTTGAACCACTGCAGGAGCCCCTGTGTATTTTTAAATTTAACCTCAAAGCAAAGTGTAGAATTGAAAAGCTTAAGTCTTAAAGAGGTTAAATACACTGCCAAAATTAAATACATATATTCATTTGAGGATTTCAAAGTTTAGGCAGTCCCTGTTTGGTACTCATAGTCATAATCTTCATAATCTCTTTCACTCCGGTTCTTCCTCTCCTCTCCATTCTTTTCAAAATGGTTCTTGTTTTATTTAGTAACTTCCTTACTATTTCAATTTTCCAGGATTATGTGTAAGCAGTTTACTGAGGATTCTTGTTTGATCCTTTGGGATAGAAACAGGATGTTATTTATTCCTTCTAAGAAACATCTCCATATCCACTTCATTAACTCTCCCTTTTCCAGTGGGTAGCCTCTCCAGAAATGATTTGTTAATTGATAAGTTTCTGTTGTATTTATTTTGTTTCATTTTTCTGAAGTGTCATTCTAGTGTTTAAGTCTTGGTCCTTTACTATTAACCCCAGTAATTATTCAGGTGAAGACCCTTCTCCTTGTAGACCCTTGCTGGGGCTCTGGCTCCTGGAATCAAGAGGCAGACTTGTCCTGACTTTCTGAGAATTCCACTCTGTGTGTTGGGGAAGTGAGGAATAAGAAGAGAAAAGGATGGATATCTCATAAAATAACTGGACATCAGGTCTTCTCCCTGATTAGCTGCATAGTGTTCATTTGTTAGCCAGTGTTAACAGCTGCCTAAGCCAGTTCTCAGGTCCCAGCTTTGTTGTCCCTTAGGAAACAAAGAAGAATTTTGGAAAAAAGAAGGGAAGAAATGTGTATCCTTCTCTCCCTCTGCCACTGAATCTGGCTTCCTCTCATAAAAAAAAGAGAGAGAGAGGAAAGAAAGGAAGGAAGGAAGGAAGGAAGGAAGGGGGAAAGAAAGAAAGAAAAAGAAAGAAAGAGAGTGAGAGAGGGAGAAGGAAGAAAGAAAGAAAGGAAGAAAGGAAAGAAAGGAAGAAAGAAAGAAAGAAATCTTCCCATTTCTTTGGTAAAAAGGCAAGTGTGACCTCCACAAATGTTCAAAGGGGGTAGCAAATGCCAGCTCTTGCTTTCTTATATTGCTTTCCACCTGTGCTGAAGGTTTTCTTTCTTGAAACATGTCTCCTGCATCCCCAGGTTGGCCTCATTTTTTAAACATTGTGCTTCCTAAAGGCTGACTTGCTTTTATTTTCCTAATCTGCTTATAGTGTCAGAATAATGAACCTATGTGGATGGTAAATGGATGTACTGCTAACATTTGAAGGATAGGGCAAGAGGACACATGGTGGCCAATTTACTCTAGGTCTTCCTAGTTAAAAGTTATAAATCATACAGCCAACCATTAAATAATGTTTCATACCTTGAACAATGTGCACTCTTAATAACATGAAAAGTGAGGGGTGACCTTCAAGCTCTCAGGGTTCTTCAGTATTCCTTCCTAGAACTTGGTTCTCTGGAGAGCAGTCCCTGTCCAGTCCTTGGGCTTGACCTCAAGCACCCATTCTCTTCATTCTTCTCTCCCCACCCCCACCCCCACCCCCTCTGTAGTCCTGTGATCAGCCCAACCTACATGTCAGGCTTGGTTCAGCCTCCTCCGTGGCCTCTCTTCAATATGAATACCTGCTGCTGGATCAAATCTATGGAGATCAGAAAGGAAAAGAGACACATACAGGTATAGAAAGCAGGTTTTAGGACACTTGGTCAAGGAATTTTAGAATCCCAGGAAAGAGGAGAATGCACTAGAAAGGAGGAGTGTATTGTTTCAAACCCAATGTGGGCATGTTTCCTGGACTCTTTGCTTCATAAGGAAGTAGAGAGAGGGACAGTTCGGGGACCACTCAAGTACACGTCAGTGGGCTGGCTGGGCTAGTTCTTTAGTAGATACCTACCAATACTTTTTCTTCTCAAAAGGAAGGGGAGAAGTGGGAGATGATTGACCTCAACTGTATCTACTACTCAGTACCTACAGTGGGAGATATTTGGTTTCCTTTGTCCTCATTTGTAAGCTTACACTGCATTTTCAGGAAAAACCAAGACAATCTTTAAGAAATCCTAATGCATAAATTTTTAAAAATGTCAAACACTGAGGAGTTCCCATCATGGCTCAGAGCTAAGGAACCTGACTGGTATCCATGGGGATGTGAGTTCAATCCCTAGCCTTGCTCAGTGGGTTAAGGATCCGGTGTTGCTGTGAGCTGTAGTGTAGGTCACAGATGCAGCTCAGATCTGGCTTTGCTGTGGCTATGCCTTAGGTCAGCAGCTGCAGTTCCAATTGTATCCCTAGCCTGGGGACCCCCATATGCCACAGGTACAGCCCTAAAAATAAAAAAAACAAAAGAAGACTCTGTAACCAACCTCTTGTCCATTCTTTCTCCCCAATCAGTTCTCTGTGTTGCAGCTAGAGTAAATATGTTAGCATCACTCTTCCTCCTTAGTTGTCTTCCCACAAGTCCTTGGCTTAAAAAAAAAAAAAAAGAGTCCAACACTGAAAGTAATGGCCCATTTTGTGTTGTTTTAATATTTTTCTCTACAGCTGTCTATATTACATAATTATTTAGCAATATTATACTGATACAAATACCTACTGAATATTCAGATGTTTGATTCTTGGTTCCCAAAAGTTACTTTTTCATCTTCTTTCTCGCTCAGAAAATTTGAATTCAGTAGGTTTGACATAACTCCCCCCACCACAACTGTTCACACAGTTATTTTGAAATAAGTAGCCCATTGACCACAAAAAGAAATAAAATCTACCCACACATGCCTTTTAGTTACATTTGACTTGTATTTTTCTGATTCCTATTCAACAAAATTGGCCTCAAACACTGTGGCATAATAAGAAATAAATATTTGGCCTTTGCCTCAGCTTCCTGGCACAAAGCTCTTGAACTCTTGAACTCACCGCTGATAAGAATGTCTTTTAGGAGTTCTTCTGTGGCTCAGTGGACTAAAGATCTTGCATGTCACTGCAGTAGCTTGGGTCACTGCTGTGGCTCAGGTTTGATCCCTGGCTCAGGAGCTTCCACTTGCCATGGTCAAAATAAAAAAAAAAAATTAAAAAAAAGGAGGTCTTTTTTAGGTCATGAGATTGAAATGGCTAGTTACTAGGTGTCCCTAGACAGCTTCAGGATGGGCTGGTCACCAGAGACACCAAGGCATGATTCGAAATTTAGAACACCTGGAGAGGAAAGAGTAGCCTGGAGGTCAAGTTAATCACTAATGTCCAATAATTTAATCAATCATGCCTACCTAATGAAACCCCCAAAATCTCCTGAACACTGGGGCTTTTGAGAGCCTCCAAGCTGGTGATCACAAGGAGGTGCTGGGAGGGCGGTGCGCATGGTGAGAGCATAGAAGCTCTACCTCCCTTCCTCTGTACCCTGTCCTGCATTGCTTTAATTTGACTGTTCCAGAGTTGTGTCTTTGCAGTAAATGTGTAATAGTAAATGAAGTACTTTCCTGAGTTCTGTGGGTCATTCTACACAATTATCAAAATCCAAAGAGGGTTTTGTGGGAAACCTTTGAATTCGTAGCTGGTAGGTCAGAAGTACGGGTGACAACTGGGACTGATAGGTGGCATATGAAGGGCAGAGAGTCTTATGGGAATGGTTCTTTAGCCTATGGGATCTGATGGATAGGGAGATACGGTCAGAATTGAATTGAGTTGTAGGACACCAGCTGGTGTTGGAGAATTGCAGAAGTAGTGTTGGAAAAGACAGCATTCATCAACCAGTTCCTTAGCAGTGTTTCTTTTTCCTTTTTTTTTTTTTTTTTTTTTAATTTTTATGGCCACACCCGTGGTTCCTGGGCTAGGGATTGAATGGGAGCTGCAGCTGCCGGCCTATGCCACAGCCAGAGCAACGCTGGATCCGAGACACATCTGCAGCCTACGCCACAGCTTGCAGCAAGGCCGGATTCTTAACCCACTGAGTGAGGCCAGGGATCAAATCCTCATCATCACAGACAAGATTGGGTCCTAAATCTGCTGAGCTACAACAGGAACTCCTTTAGCAGTGTTTCAGTTTTGGAAATGAAAGACAAAAAATGGTGCCTGTCTGCAGTTGATATTGATGGTAAAATCATCCTCAGATATTTTAAACACCTATTCCACACCTACGTTATAGCTCTTAACCATTTATTATCACTGGAAATTAAACTCAAAACTTTGAAAATTAGAATACTTCATTGTGCTAAAGTATATTGTTTTTACAAAAGTGCCAGTATAAATTTTCATCTTCCAAATTTTCCTTGGTATCAGTAAATTAGGTAGTTGGTTTTATTTTTATTTTTATATTTTTCTAACTCTACAGTTCTGCCTTCACCATGGCAGTCAGTACATAATTCGGTCTGTGATTTCTTCTTCTGGGCTGGCCTGTCTTGTTTGAATTACAATAGGATATACAACAAACAGAAAAAAGAAATTGAAAATCTTTCCTGATCTGAAAAATATTGAATTTATAATTCGGTGGTTTCCATAAGGAGTAATGGAATTTGAAGTCTTGCCTTTCTCCTCTGCTTACTTCCCTGGCTTTTTGCAGAAAGCCGACTAAAAGTTTTCATGCTGAGAAGTGAAATGCTAAGAAAGATTTATTATTATTTTTGTACTTCACATAAAAACAGCTTTGATTTAGTGAACTTCAAAAAAAGAAATGTCAAAACTGACATATTTTAGATAGAAAAATTTCTTCATTAAAGTGGCATTTTAATTCTTAACCAACTGCAACAAGCAACAGCAGCAAAAAGGTAAATGTGTTGCTTAAGGAATAATGTGTCATCTTTCAGGATGGAGAGTGTTAAGTGTTTTCCCTGTAAAGTACTTCTATTGATTTATCAAATACACAGAAGGATCCTAAATCCATTAAAAAGAACTGGAATGTCAGTGTTAAGCAACAGTGAGGAAAGAACAATAAAAATAAGTGCTATTTAAGGGAGAACTGTGCTCTTGTGGCTTGGTTTTCACTAGCATCCCTAGTAATATGCAGCCATTTCACCATACAGTTATATAAATAAGCAAAAAAAGCCTCACTTGCTTTTATTTTTTCCTTATCTACCTAATTATCCACAATGGACTCATTTTAATACTAATAAATCTGGAAAAATATTTTTGGCATAAGCAGTTTTTTGTTTTGTTTTGTTTTTAAGAAGGCAACTAAAATGAGGCCATTAATCAAGGCAAGGAAATTGTGTTTATTGGTGTTCATGTTGTATCTACACATTCAGTCATACTATTTCATCAATATAATTAACCACTATCATTGTAATAGAAAAAGACCATATGAAAAGCCCATTTCAAATGACATGACAGTCTACAGTTATGATAACTTTTTATGCTTACTCATTAATGATGAATATTTGTTAGAACTGGTAAAATCTGTAGTGATTTCAGGGTCAGTATGTGAAAATGATTTGAGGTAGTAACTGAAATAAGATTTTTGCATTTAAAATATAAAACAAATTTTATATTTTTTTGCTCCTTGTTAATCATTATTAAAAAAAATCACAAAAAGCATTTATGTTTGCAAAATGAAATATGACTTATGACTCTAAGGATATAAGATGTCTTGCAGGACTGGTTTGTGGCATGGCACCTTTTCCCACCTCTTTCCAATAAGGATACCTTGATTTTCTTCCTTCATTCTTTAGCCATGCTGATTCTGCCTCTAGTTCATGGCCATGTGACCCAGGCTTGTCCAATTAGTACTTCACCTGCTGCAAACTACCATGATTGGTGGAAGAAAGCCTCTGTGACCCAATCAGAGTTTATTTCAATATTTTTATTAAAACATAGAGATGAAAAAGTATAAGTTGGAAGCCTCTGAGCCACCATGAAGCCTCTGGGCCACCATTTATTTCCTGTGACTGAAATAAATGTAGATGAAAGTAAGACTGAAAGATAAAGGGGATAATTTGATTTTGATGTTCTCTGAGCTTCTGGATCCAAGCATGCTTAAAATTAATGATACCCTCTGGACGTTTCAGTTAAGTAAGCCAGTATATTCTCTCTCTTTTTAAAAACCTTTTTTTTCTATAGTTTGTGACAAAAAGAGTTGTAACTAATACCATTTACTCATGTAATAGCCATAAATAAATTTAAGAAATCTAATTAATTTCTAAGTGATTTTCCCTGCTGAAAACATGTGCTAATGCCAGGCAACTACGCAACCAGATTACTACAGAGATCATTACTTTCAAGATTTGAGTGCATACTTAAAAAATAAACCAGATTGGTAAAACATATAAATCATGATTTAATTTAATCTATCTTTAATTTTAGCATCATTGTCTATTTATTTCATCTTGATATTTGAATATTAGCCATACTTAGAAGAACTTAGATTACTTCTGAGAAGTTCAACTTTCTTTTGTCTTCTGAATTAGTGAACTAAACTGGCCATTGAAAAGAGTGGCAATTATTGTCTTTTAAAAAATAGTTGTGAGTCATTTCCTTTTTTTTTTTAATATTCCAACATTTAATACAAATTGATGTTTCCTAAGGAAGACGCAGCATGTGTAAGACTATGTGTGGGTGTCTTTCTTGATGTTTCTTTCTTTCTTTTTTATTTTTGGCAATTTTCAGGCATCTTTTATTGTGTAACTAAGAGAACAAAACCAGGCTGAGAAGCCCCAGAGGAAAGGATGCCCATGCTTCTGTCTGCTGTTTGGTCCTTCATCTTCTAAGCTCTTACTCTATTTCCTTTCAAAGATTTTAGACATTTATTTTGATCATAGGTGCAATCCAAGCGTGAATAAATAAATGTACTGGCTTTTAAGACCCCCCCACCATGATCAAATAGAAAAAGTTGCTAAATATCTCTTCAGAGCCTATCGTACATAATCGTCTCACCTACGGTTTTAAAAAGACTGAGCTTGATCTTCTGAAATCCCTCCTTGAACCATGTCTCATTCAGGAAAATAAGTCCTATTGATACTGCTGATAGCCTTCCAAAGGCAAGGCTGGTAACTGGGTGGAAGGAAATTGGGAGGGGTCTTCAGTAAATGGGGCACCTCCCAAATGCTGAACCCTGGTTTTAATAGCTGTCAGACTTCCTAGTAGACTGTGGTTTACTCCCATCAGAGAACTGCAGAAACTTTTGATTGCTTGAAAGGTACCACCACCTGTGGTTCTCATGGTAAAGGCCCCGCCACATTCATCCACCATTCACCAGGGGCAAGGCTTGCACGCATGCTCCTCCATCTTGACTCCACCGCACCCTGATGCTGGGAATCTTGACGTTTCTTTAATTGTACTTCTTTTTGTAATTTGATTATATTTGTACTTCCACTACTTGGAAGACCTTCTCTGAAATCTGTTTAATCCAAGAGAATGATTTTCACTGTCCTGCTAGTGGAAATCATGTATTTTCTTCTTTAACAGTGTATTCATTTAGCTAAATATAATCCTTCAGGCTTTTATTTTTTTTAACCTGAAATTCAATTTTAATTCCTAAATGGAAGAATATTTTACAGCTCTGTTTCTACACTACAGAGTTTCTTCCTCTTTGCATGACTTTAGTATAGTGACAGCCAACCCAGACCATAGCATGTGGGTATATATGTTAAATGGGTATAAATTTTAAATGTTTGTCTTCTTATTATGTTTGTGGTCTGAAAATAAAAAAAGAAAAGCTGCTCATTGCTTTACCAAGAGATAGGCAAAACATAGCAGGCATTTTTAGGGAAGAAAATGTACAATGCTTTAACATTTTTGCTTGGAAGATACTTTGAATTAGGTGGTAAACTCATCATAGGAAAAATAATTAACAAGTGTTGCACCAGGGGGAAAGGACTATCATACACATGAAAAGGAAATGAAAAAGATAAATTGTCCTATTCAATCATATGTAAAGCAGTTTCCCAGGCACAAATCTTTTCCTTTTTACTGGAGTCAAAGAAATACATACACTAAAATGCCCTAACGTTACAGCCCAATAAATTTTTACAGGTATATATACATTTCAGATCAAGAAAAAGAATATTTCCAATAACCCAGATAGTTCTATTTCCCCTTGACAGTCAACACCTCCTCCCAGAAGTAACCACTGTTCTGACTTAACTATTGATTAGCTTCGCCTCTTCTTAAATTTCATATTAAGAAAATTTTAGAGTATGTATTCTTTTATGACTGCCTTCTTTTGCAGAATGTAATGGCTATGGGATATATCCATATTTGTATAGCTGTGATTTGTTCCTTTTTGCTATTCATTTTCTTTTTTTTTCCCATTGCTTAATGAATTCTATTACAGTTATAGGTGTACAAAAATCACAACTCAATTTTATAGCATTTCCTTTGGGCTTTTAAATGGAGCTGATTTGTCCAAGCAGCAATGGCTAGAATCTTACAAAGGCCCACGAATGGGAAATAGCTGTCTAGCTGCCTATTTCCAATGTTTATTCTCACTCACTCAAAACTCATTGCAACCTGCAATTTTGCCTTTTTATTGTCTTTATTTTTTCCTTTCTTTCCCTCTTTTTATTTCTTCTCTTGCTTTCTCGTTTTAAAAAATCTGTCATTCTCCTTGATCTCTGACTCTCCAACACTGCAGCTCTAGATGTATGGTCAGGAGACATTTTTCTGGATAATGAAAAGATTATTAGTGCCTAACTGTATACATTTTTCCTTGTTTCTATTTAGTATTCTTAGAACTTCACAGTTACACTACTGGTTTGAGCTCTGGCCTCATGAAAACCACACAGTTTGAGCTAATAATCCATAGTTGGCTTTTGTGTGAAATTAGGCATCCTTGATACCCTTTCTCAGTAACTATAGTTAGAGCTAAGATTGTATAGGGAAAATGGTTCCATCTGCTCTCATTTGTATCCAGGCTGACTCTAGACAAGGTAAAAAGTGTCTTCAGAGTTCTTCTGTGGAGCAGCAGGTTAAGGATCTGGCATTGTCACCACAGTGGCTCTTGTCACTTCTGTGGTATGGGTTTGATCCCTGGCCTGCTTGGTATTTACTTGGCTAGCAATCAGAATGATTTTTTTTTCATTTTTTGTTCTTTTTTTTGGAAACTCAAAATTTAAACTATTACACAGCTGCCAAAGGATGAGTGTTTACTAGATTTCTACATGTGAATTTGAAAAGAAAAGCCTATCATTTAAGGAACATGTGTGTGGGGGCACTGCAAAATGTTAAGAAATATGGAACTAAAGAATATTATTGTTTAGTCTTAGCTTGAAAAAGTAGTTCAGTCTAGACATTAGTGCCCACACAGTAAATAAAACGCATCTCTGTCTTCTCAAAAACCATTGCCCAAGGCTCAACACGCTGTCTCCACAGTGACAATTTTTAAGCATTAAGTGAAGACAAATCCTTCTCATTTCTTGTTTAGCTATATTCTGGCATTCTTAGAATTTGAGCCTCAAATAAGATACTTCATTTCTACTCATTATTCTACTGAAATAGTCTTCTTAAAAATTATGATTTATATACAAATATGTTTTGATTTACATTTTTAACCTTCTTTAGTGTTCTCACTATCTGAATGATTTATTAATAGTTTAAATCCCTCTATACTAAGTAGATAATTTCCCCATAAATATTCAATTTTTCAGATAATCCTGTTTCCTGTCAGAGTGCTTCTGAAGCTTTATAAAAGCATAGGATTCTTTTCCACCATTTTCCATTTATGTAATTTAAAATTCAACATTTATTGAAAAATTGGCTCATGCAGACTTCCCTGATCTAATTGATCAGGTCAGATACAAATGAAAAATATACTTACCTGAGTCTTTTATCATTAAGATTCATATGTTACCTTCAAAAGCATTTGCGAAGAACCACTAATATACAATAACTCATATTCACTTTTGACCAGACCATCTGGCTGAAGTACATTTATTATCCAATATTCACATTCAGAGTCAGTTATTTTCATGCAATATCTCCACTCTCACTTCAGTAATGCTTTGCTTCTCTCAATTGAAAGTACAAATAGCAGTATAGCTGGCGATTTATAATCCCAAGTAAAAAACGAACATTTAAAAAAATATTTTAGTGAGTTAGGTAGGTATGTAAAACCAATGATGTGAATATTGAAATTTTATAGTGAGTAATTTTTGAACATTTTTCTAATTTTTCTTCCCCTTAAGTATTTTTGAGATTTTAATATCATTTCAATATTGGGGTTATAAAACATACAATACTTAACCTATGAAATTATTCAGCTCAGTCTCCCTGCATTTGAATCCTGGCTCCCTTGCTCTTCCCTGCATAAAACTGAGCTGTATATTTGCCGCATATATGCAGTAATTGAATCAGTGATAACATGTGGGAAGTCCTTCCCATATCTTGTTTGTTTTCATGAATAAATAATAAAGTGAGTAAAAAAGTGCTTAGAATATCATCAAGCCTGCTATAAGTATGTAGTAACTTTCAGTTAGTAGTTTCAGCAGTTATAATGGCATATAGTAAGTGCTCTTATAGATGTGCCCCCAGTGCTGTGTCAGCACAGAGGATGGCCCCGAGGGCACATAGGTTGACTACATGCACAGAGAAGTTTCTTGTAAGACATGATGCTCAACTGAACATTAAAGGGTTGGAACTCTTTAGAGTGACTCCAATAGCACATAGGTTGACTACAAGCATAGAGAAGTTTTTCATAAAACATAAGGCTCAACTGAACAGTAAAGGGTTGCAACTCCTTAGAGAAAAACAAATTGTACGGTTTTGAGTATTCCCTTAGGACATGTTTGTAAAATTGTGGATTCAAAAGATTGATCATATCTGAGGTTTCCATGTGTTGCTAAATTTCCCTCCTGCAAGTTTTAATCAATATACTCTCACATAGAGTAAACTAGAAAAGTTAGTTTTTTTTTTAATGTGTAAAGAAATAGTATCATGCATTGGTAGAAATGAAATTACCACAGCTTGGGAGAAATTATTTTATAATATACATCAAAAGCCATAAATATTTTAATACTTTCATATTTGGGTTATTCTGCTTATTGGACTAAATCCTAAAATCAGAAAAATCAAACTAGACATGGTAGATGCAGGATGGAGCTTCTTCAACAATTAAGAACACACAAAATCCAAACTACAAATGGTGAGGCTGCCTTAGCTAGGAGAAAAGATACTTTTTTCATTATATTGTGAAGTAAAGCTATAGATGAGTGTCAATGCTGATAGGATGGTTGCTTTGGTGATATGAATTTTTCTTCAGATTTAACCTGATTTAATGTAAAGTCTTGAGAAATTATTTGGCAAGGATAGGGATAATGTCTTCAGAAAGGAAAAGATTTGCACAGTATTTACCTTAGTTGGATGGAGAAGGTATTAGACAAGTATGGAAAGGTATTCTGACAGTGTGTAGAATCCACTTAAGACTGGTGGCCATATGTTTAGTGCAAGATCAGTCAAACCAGCTGTGCCATTTTTTTTTTCACAAAATTGGGCTATTTGAGTGCAGGAGTGGATATTTAGGTTTACTAGATTTGAAGTTTTACCCACTCAAATGCAGTGAGAGAAATGAGACAAAAGAGTCTAGGGAGATTGAAAAACGATGATTTTAATAGAGGAGTGTGTGTGTCGAAGATGAATAAGGGGAGAAGCAAGGACATGACAGGGATGACAGAAAATGAAAAGTGCACCACTGGATGGGAAGTTACTGGGAGATTTAAGAAGTAGAGTCGAATAAGGGAGTCAAGCACTGGCAAAACAAGACATGGTGATAGGAGAGGGGGTGATGGAGATCAGTATTTCCAAAGGTTTTCTATTATCAGTGAAAATGAGGTGTGTAAACTACAAGTACTTATTTACTTCTAGCTATTTGTCAGGCACTCTTCTGAGTCACTAGACACATCGTAAAAGTGTTCACATCACAGAGAAGGGAACTGTAGTTATTATAATTATAATAAATCTAGTACTAATATAAGTTAGTAACTTTTATGTTATGTTAGAAAGCTATATATACTCTGAGAAAAATAAATCAGACACTTCCACTTACAACTGAGAAGAAGTAATGGGGACCAGATTTATCCTCCCAACTTAAATGGTCAATAAATGAGAACAATGATTTTGGGATACTGAATTTCAAAAAAGTGGAAGAAAAGTAATTCCTGAGACAGGAGAAACAGAGCTGAGTCCTAAACTCACCCCCATTTACTTCGTTGGGAGAGTTTTCAAGTCACATGCAAGGAAGAGAAGCATGAATGGAGCCTGGCAGATTCTCTGAGTTGAAGATACAGAGCTGAGAATTTGCAGAACTAAGTGGCCAGAGTGTACAGGATAGTGTCAGAGAGGAAAGAGCTGATGCAATGAGATCTTCCAAGGGCTGCAGAAGATCTCCTCAAGTTTTCAGCTGGGTAATGATCACCACAGGCATGTCCAGAAATGAAAGAGATCGAAGAAGGAAATCCCCTAAAGCCAGAGTTAGTGTTTGGCACTCTCAGATGCCCAGAAGAGTGCCCACTCCCCAAAGCCAGAGTGGAAAATCTCAAGCTTCCCAGAGCATTGGTTAGAGTATATAAAAAGGTTTTGCCTCAGCAGTGAAGAAAAATTAACTCCACATATGGTTTAGGAGATTTATTTCCTTTTTGGCTTATTTATTTTTTAGTTTGTTTTATGATATCAGTGATTATTTTAAAGTATGTGGCTTATTAGCTATACCCCATTGCATTTTATATTAGTTATTGTAATAATTAGAATACATTTCCTTGAATTCTTTCTTAGTCTGTTAGACTTAGTATGATAGCGCTGTGCAGAATATAAGAGGCTTACAATGGGTTTATTGCTCTGCCCCCATGCTATTTATATTCACTCTCTGTGTATAATAAATAAGTTATATAATTTATAAATCCAAATAAACTCTTGTAATTTTTGTTTTAAACAGTTATATGAGTTTTAAAGATTATATCTTTGGAATAGGTGTATATATTTTAAAGCTGATCTATCTGGTATCTTTTCCTACAGTTTGGTGAACTTCCTTCAATTTTTCTTATAGCACAGTGGCTCTATCCACCCATTCTTTGTTTTCAATTATCTGAAAATTTTACTTGGCCTTTATTCTTTAATGATATTTTTCTTTAATGTAGAATTGAGTTGACCTTTTTTTTTTCTTTTGCACTTTAGCTGTGCTGCTCTTCTGTCATCTGGCCTGCATTCATTCTAACCAGAAGTCAGTCAGCATTCTGAATGTAATAGGTCATTTTCTTCCAGATGCTTTAAAGATTTTCCATTATTGTTCTTTTCCAGCATTTTAACTATACTTTACCTAATTGTGTTTTTATTTTTATTTATCATTCTTGGGTTTGGATGAGCTTCTTGAATTTTTACATTTATGTCTTTCAGAAGATTTAAGAAATTTTCAGTCACTATTTATTTAAATATTTTTCTATCCCATCCCTCACTTCTCTCCTTCTGGGTCTATACTTACACATATGCTAGAATTTTGAATATTATCCCACTGCTTATGGAGGGCTTGTTTATTTTTTTCCTATGTTTTTTGTTGTTTTTTCCTTTTATTCGAAATTCACCAGCTAACTATTTTATAACAGATTTTCTATTGTATTATATGGCATTTCTGAGATTTTCCATTTGTTTTTTATGAGTATATTGAACTTACATTGTTGAATATAGTTAAAGTAGCTGCTTTTAATACTTAACCGCTATGCCCTACATCTGGGCAGTTTTGGTGTTGATCTACATTGATTAAGTTTTCTCTTAACTTTGGTCATTCTTTTATGTTGCCTGTTTCCACAGTTTGGGATTCTGACCTGGTTATTGTGTCACTGTGTATAATATTTTTTCAGTGATGCTACTTGGTTGGTTTTTGCAAAAGTTTAATTCAAACTACAAAGACTTTCTCCTCTCTTGTGGGCAGTAGCTGAAATCTCTTTGCATTTTTTTTTTTTTTTGTAAATCTTCAGCTGTGTTTATTGAAACCTGCCTTGGGCATGTGTAGCTCAGGGGTCATCCAGACATTGGAACAGGATTTTTAATTCCTCTTCTGTGACTTTCTCCATTCCAAGATTTACTCTCTTTCTTTCTAGCTGCCCAGGTACTACTTAGAACTGATTGGGATATGCCTTCAAGCAAAAAGCTATAGAAATGGGAAAATCAACCAGTGTCTTTCCTCTCTTCCAAGTACCTAATTTTGACCTGCTTTTAATTGATTTTAAATGTCTAAATATAGTTTTATTGTGGTTGCTATTATTTTATATTTCTATTCAGAGTTCATGTGTTATCATGTGGAAAGTCTATCTGCTAAGAGTTATTCGATGAATAACAGGTGAATAAACACACCAAATTTTTTATTTTGACATTTTATCAATTACATATTAATTCTAATGCTTGATATATAGATTTATTAGGAATTTCTAAGTAACCGGTTATTAATTTTTATTTCTCTCTATATTTAGTCTTTTAATTATTTTTCTAATTTGATTTTACTAACAAGGCCCTTTAGGATAGAGGTTGACAAATTATGACTCATAGGTAAAATATAGCCTGCCATATGTCTTTGCAATTATAGTTTTATTAGAAAATATAAATGCCCATTCATTTATGTAGTATTTCCATTTTTAACTGCTATAAGGCCAAGTTGAGTAATGTGTCAAAGACCATATGCCCTACAAATATTTACTATTTGGCCTTTTATAGAAAGAGTTTGCTAACCTCTATTTTAGTGCAATGTAGAATACAGTTTGTGTTAGTGGATAGCTGTATCTAGATATCAGAGGCAAAACTTTTCAAAAAATCACCTCTTATATGATTTTCCCTTGGTTTTCTGTACATAGTCTTAATCTTTAGACATAGCCCTTTATTTCTTGTTTCCTAGGTGACAGTATCAAAGAATATATGTTGAATTTGTTTTAACTGTATTTTAAGAATCTGTTGAGAATATAATATGATATTTCTCCTTGTATTTGTTAATGTAGTGTCACAGAACAGATCCTACAGGATATACATTTTGAGATATAAATTTGCCATGCAGAGTATTTAAAAGGAAATATTCTTAGAATTCAAACCCATGGACAAATAAAGAAAGCAGTACTGAGCAGTGAAAGAATCAGCTGCAATTCAGTGAAACAAGATTTTAGACATCCCATTGGAAGCTGTGGAGCTGTAATAGCCTTATAGAGGTTTCCTGAGTTGAGGCAAAAGTAACCTAAGATTCAATATGCTTCTAAAGTGGTTTGAATAAGGTGGCTCTCTTCATCCAAATGTAATTTCCATAGAGGAAGATAGCTAAGATCCCTCAGCCAGAAACAGAGTCAAGGACATAGAAAACAGACTTGTGTTTGCCAAGGAGGAAGGGACAGGGAGAGGGATGGATGGGGAGTTTGGGGTTATTAGATGCAAACTATCACATTTAGAAAGGATGAGCAGTGAGTTCCTACTGTACAGCACAGGGAACTATAGCCAGTCTCTTGGGATAGAACATGATGGAAGATAATACAAGAAAAGGAATATATATATATATATATATATATATATATATATATATATGGATCACTCTGCTGTATACTAGAAATTGGCACAAGATTGTAAATCAACTATAATTTACTTAAAAAGAGAGAGAGGAAAACAAAGATCTGTCAGCCTTCAATATTCCCAGCAGCTGGTTAAATGAGTACTTTACCTGAAGGATTGATACAATTAGGGACTTACCTCATACACACTTTTATACCAATTGGTTTACAAATATTTAACCAACCATGAATAATTATATTAAATAAATAAATATATATTATTCATATTATTCAAATAAATATGATATATTATTCTTTCTTATGCATAAGTGGAATTATATCTTCTAATATTGTGGATAGGATTGTTGCCTCTATAATTATGAAACTAATTGGTGTATAGTTTTCCTTTTTCATTGCTGTTCAAGTTTTCATATCAAACATATATGTTTCCTCATAAAAGGAGTTTGAAAATATATTTTCTATTTTTGCTCTCTGCAATAGTTTACGTAAGACTGGTATTATTTCTTCCTGAAAGGTTAAGAGGAATATACTTATAAAGCTATCTGGGTCTGAAGTTTTCATGATGAAAATATTTTTTAAGTTTAATAAAAATAAAGTAGTTTAAGTTAAAATAACAAATGATTTAATTTACATATAGGTAAATGTAAACATTCTAATTCCTGGAGACCCAAGTCATCATTCTCCACCAGTCGAAATAGGGACTTCTGTGTATCAGTTGTTAAAGGAATCTTAGAACAAATCCATCTCACATTGGGCCCAGTTGGCTCCCCAGCTCATCCTGTGATCATTTCCCCAGTTCCAGAATGCAACTTTGGAATAGATGTAGGATGCAGGATCTGCACGCTATTTTAATTGCCTGTGGTTTAAGGACTTAGAATGTTAGGAAAAACCAATTAGAAATCAATATATCATCCTTTACCTACGAAAAAATAGTAAATCAAAAGCCATGCCACATTTCTGGAAGGATTGTAGGGATTAGAACCACCATGAAGAAACTGAAGGATATGAAGGCAGGGATTCATAACATATCCCCCATTGAATTGGTATATTTGGTATGTGTAAAAGACAGGTAGATGTTGGAAAAAGATACTGGATTACTGTAAACTTAGGCAGGTTGTGTCTTCCACTGCAACTGTGATTCCAGATGTGGTTTTATTGCTTTAGTAAATTAACATGTTCTCTGCTACCTGGCATGTAGCTATTCATTTTTCAAACCTTTTTTTTTCTCGATCATTAGGCCTTTAGCTAAAGACCATTGTAGCCAGTTTGTTTTTGGCTAACAAGGCCAATAATATATCCTGGTTAACCTAATGTAGAGCTATATCAACTCTTCAGCCCTTTTATCATGATTTAGTCCACAGGGACCTTGACTGACTTTCCCTTCCATGAGAAGCCAGAGTAGGCCATTACATTGTCGATGTTTTGCTGATTGGACCTGGTCAGTAAGAAGGAGCAACTCCTGCAGACATATCAGAGATAGGAAATAAAACTCAAAAACTCTGGAATCTCTACATCAATGAAACGTTTAGGGTTCCAGTGGTGTGAGAGCATGTTAAAGTATACCTTTTAAGGTGAATATTAAGCTATTGCATATGTCCCCTCTTAGCACTACAAAAGAGGAAAGGCATTTTATGATTTTGGAGGCAACATATTCGTAATTTTTGTGTCCTCCTTAGCTTCATCTACCCAGTGACTCCAAAAGCTGCCAACTTTGAGTTAAGCCCAGAACAACAGAAGATTCTGAAACAGGTCAAAACTGATGAATAAGATTCTCTGCCATGTCAGGCATAAGATACAGCAGCACCAATGGTGCTTGAAGTGTCAATCAATGGCAGATATGCTGTTTGCATCCTTTGCAGGTTCCTATAGGTGAAGCACAATACACACCTTTAGGATTTTAGAGCAAAGCCGTCCATCCTCTGTAGATTATTACTCTCTTTGAGAAATGGCTGTTGTCCTGCTCCTGGGTATTGCTTGAGACTGATTGCTTAACCACGGATCACCAAGTTACCATGACATGTGATCTGTCCATCATGAAAGGCTGTGGTCTGGTACAAAAAGGCATAACATTGGACACGCACAGAAGCTCTCCATTATCAAAGAGCAGTGGTATATATGATACTGAGTTTGAGCAGGTCCTGAAAACATAAGTTATTTAAGGAATTGGCCCAAATCTCCATGTTCCCCACCAAGATTTTTTTTTTTTAAGAATAAAATGGCTCAATGTTATAGGCATGGAGTAATCAAAGGGTGTAAATTAACCAGGATATGGTTTTGCCAAGTACATGCCATATTGTATACGATGACATAAGAGAGAATGACAATAGAGAAAAATAGAGGCAGAGATATGGAGAGACGAAGAGAGATGGGGCGAGAAACAGAGAGACTGGATGCAAAATTATGATTAAGATAGTGGTTGGCAGAAATGTGTTTCTGTTGGAATAAGAATGTTAGTGAAGTGAGAGTGTGGGTATATTAAATTCATTAGTAATCATGAAAATAAAAGTGGTGGACAGAGTCCCTTGTCAAAGCTGTGAATGAATGAGGAGATCTATTGATACTAATAAGAGTAAAGTTTTTGTTGTTAAAGGCTGATGGTCTTTGTTTCCATGTAGTTGGGTTTTTGAAGGAGGAAGATGAAGATATATTTTGGAAATGGCCTTAATGATCATGACCAAGGAACATATCAATAATACTCAGGGCACTGAGAGGGCTACAGAAATAGGAGAAAACTATTAATGATTCCTCATTCCTCAGTGATTTGGAAACATTTTCTAAGGTTAGCATGTGCATCATGAATGAACTACTTGCATCTCTCCAAAACCACTGGTTTTTCTATGGACTTACAGTAGCTACTAAGAGTATTCATTTGATTTTCCAGAGTCTGTTCTTTTATGAGGTACAAATGTTTTCACTTTCTCCACATTTCTTAATTTTTTATTTTCTTGTGGCATGGTACCCTTCAAATTTCATTGCATAATAAAATTACTCTCTTTCTACAACTGAAAAATGGAAAAGTTCTCTACACAGTGCCTTTAGTTTAATATTGTTACTACTAAAGCATTGCTACTATTATAATTTTCATATTAAACTGTAGTTTGCTTTCTGATTTTATAACTGTTTCCATATTTATCCCAAATTATTGTTTGGTGTATTTTCAACTTCCATGAAAATTTCTGCCATATTTATATTTCTTAAGTAGCTGAAATGCATGTCAAAATTATATTGTCAATCATTATTACTACTGAAGTCTCTCAGAGCAGTTCATGTTACTAATGCTGTAAAAGTAATCGTTCTGAATCTAAGTTAAAGAAAATGGAGGAAATAAAATGGGAAGCAGATGGGATATTTTCTCTAGTTTGGAAGATAGGAAAAACTACATAATTTACTTTTCATACTTTATTCATTAATTTAAAATTTATTGAATACTTACTGTGTGACAAGGACTGAAGTAGGTAATGGAGTGATAAATATACACTCTTTCCACTTATATTGGTATTAATCCAAGTTTTTAGTTGCAAGTGACAGAAACTACTACAGTTCATTTAAATAGAAAATAATTTATTAAAACTGTATGGAATCAGAGTTCCCACTGTAGCTCAGCAGATTAATAACCTGACATAGTCTCCATGATGATGTGGATTTGATCCCTGGCCTTGCTCAGTTGGTTAAAGATCCTGTGTTGCCACAAGCTGCCACGTAGGTTGCAGATGCATTTTGGGTCTGGCGTTGCAATACCTGTGGCATAGACTGGCAGCTGCAGCTCTGCTTCCATCTCTGGCCCAGGAACTTCCCACATATGTGGTCATTAAAGGAAAAGAAAATTGTATGGAGTCACTAATTTTATTGAAGCATGGGGGCTACAGAGCTAGAAAGAACACCCAGCTCATGACAGACATCTATTACCATGAGACCGTCAGTGGAAACTGATCATCTGTGCCTCTGGCCTGTGCAGTGGAACCCACTGGATTTTGTAGTTATCCTTGCCCCTGCCTGAGATGATTCCCCACTGTTCCTGTATTTTTTTGTTTCTGGCTCCCACTTTTATACACCATAAGTACATCTGATTGGCAAAGTCTGCATCCTAGCAGTCAAGAGTCTGGGGGTGTGAGCAGAGGAAATGAATAGCTTCTTTACTGGGAGGGTCTCTTTCTCCAAATAAATAACTAGTGACCAAACAAATGCCAGGTAAGTGTGACACAGTTTATTCTTTCATTTGATTATGTTTTCTTCCCCTTACATTCTTATGATCGTTATGTTATGTTTTTTCCGTTACCTGTTTTTTTTTCAGAATCTTATGTTAATGAAGAATATTAAATGTATCTTGAACATTAAATACATGCTACCATATCATTTTTTGCTACCTCTACTCACGACTTACATATTGCTTATTTAATATTTTATTTTAAAGTAAGATGAATTTGAAAATCAAAGGAAAATAGTTAAAGAAAACTATATGAATTGATGCCATAAGTAGAAGGCTGACACAGTGTGCTACAAATTAAAGTTAACTCTGGAAACAAAACATTACCACATTTATTTCAACTGTATTGCCGATGGAATGTTTCTATCTTGTGACTTATCTCTTTCCTTTTTCATATTCCTTATGAGAAAATGCATTATTTCTTCCCTGTTCATTTTTTTTTTTTTTTGTCTTTTTAGGGCAGCACCTGTGTCATATGGAGGTTCCCAGGCTAGGGGTAAAATCAGAACTGTAGCTGCTGAGCTATGCCACAGTCACAGCAACACCAGATCTGAGCTGCATCTGCTGGATCCTAATATCCACTGAATGAGGCCAGGGATAAAATCTGTGTCCTCATTGATGCTAGTCATATTTGTTCCCTCTGAACCACAATGGGAACTCCTCCCTGTTCGTTTCTACCCCTTCTCCAAATATTATCATAAAGGGCATTGTTTTATTTCAAGGTGTATCATCAGAACATATATTAATGCCTGACAATTAATAGGTTCTCTGTCAGTATTTGCTGACTAAGGTAATTCAAAAAGTGAAAAATAATACAAAAAGAAAGAAATTTCTTTGTGTGTAATTTACTTCTTTAGTGCTGGGGTTTTGGCGCTATATACTTTTTTTTTCTATGCATATTTTGAGGAAAAATATTCAAATTATAGGAAACATTGACCCAAAGTATTTGACATAATATGTTCTTAGCACCTTGTGCAAAGTAAGGTAGAAATTTCTGGAGAATCTTTATTTTTTATCTATTTTTTCTTTCCTTAGCCACACCCATGGCATATGGAAGTTCTCAGGCTGGGGGTCAAATAAGAGCTGCAGCTGCAGGCCTACCACAGCCAGGGCAACACAAGATCTCAACTGCATCTGTGACCTATGTCACAGCTTGCAGCAATGCTAAATCCTTAACCCACTGAGCTAGGCCAGGAATCAAACTGGCATCCTCATAGTGATGATGTTAGGTTCCTGTCCCACTGAGCCACAATGGGAACTTCCAGAGAAATCTTGATATTTAGGTTACGTTCATATTTCTTTGATATTAAAAGTATATAGTCTATGGAGTTCCCTTCTTGGCTCAGTAGTTAGCGAAATTGACTAGCATCCATGGGGATGTGGATTCGATCCCTGGCCTTGCTCGGTGGGTTAAGGATCCATCATTACTGTGAGCTGTGCTGTAGGTTGCAGACACAGCTCGGATCCCATGTTGCTGTGGCTGTGGTGTAGGCCAGTGGCTGCAGCTCCAATTCAACCCCTAGCCTGGGAACCTCCATATGGGCTGGTGCAACCCTAAAATACCCCCCCAAAAAAGTATATAGTCTATTCATGTATTCCTTAATTTCCAAAGTATGAAATACCTACTTATATGAATATTTTATATGCATGACAATATTCCAAATCTATATGAATATTTAACAACTTCAACTTATCATTCCATCATTTATTTCTATAAGAAGAAAACATTAGTCGGGATTAAAACCATTTGTTTAAGTGCTCAGATGTGTTGCCTTGACTAGGAAAGCATTAAATAAATATTTTCTAAATAAAAATAAAAATATTTCTTTCTAAAGTTAACAACTTTAAAAGGCAATGATTCATGAATGTTTAGTTTTATGTTATTAAATTGTTAATCTTGCCACCTTAAAGAAGCATTTTACAAGTTTTTTGAAATGCATTATGCTATACTAATACTTTTTCTCTATTACTTATAGTTACTACATTAGCACAGCTGAATTTGTTAGGATATTAGGAACAATTAGGACAGTGAATATAAACTGTGTCTATAAAACTACGTCCATTCAGAATTAGAATATATGTTGATGAGCTTTAACTGAGCTGAAACATTGAAGTTTAGGGAACACTGAGAATAGTACTTATTTCATGAATTTAGAGCAAGTTGGCTATGCGTATAGAATTTCATGATCATTTTTCAGTAGAATTTCATGATCATTTTTCAGGGAACTTTAAGAAAAAAAACCAAAAACTACGTTTTGTGAATTTTTTCTCTCTGAATGGCTCTGCCAATCTCTTTAAATCCGGGTGTATCTGAGACAATATAATAAAATAACTCCCACACAAAGTATTGTTTGGATAACTTGCTTGCAATGTGGCAGGTCAAAATTAAATAATGGAAGGAAACCCTTGACAGCAGATGCCAGAGAGCATTGCTTCCTTATAATGAATGTCATAATTTCATAAAGATGTATAAAGGAGGGAAAACATCTTTACATATTAGTGTGTTACAGTCCCTTAGCGAGATTGTCACCTGATTAAGTGACCTTGTCTACCTTCAGCAAATCTTTCAAGTGAATTGCCTTTTTATCCTCAGATATGTTTTCCTATTACCCTTTTATCCATTCAAATGAAAGAACATTATTAAAGGAAGCAGAATATTGCAGTGGGTGTTGAGACCACCTGAAATTGGAGCTCAGCTGCTTACTTATAAAATTATTTAGCCTCACTTAGGTAAGTATCCGAATCTAAGACTCAAGGTAAAATTTGAATTTGCGAAATCATTTCATTTCTCATAATCTGTTTCCTTGTGTATAAAATAGAGATAACAAAAATTATTTTTTAAACTATAGTATAGTTAACCTAAGTGAACTCTAAGAAAATAAAACAAATGAATGAATATATTAAAACAGAAATAGGCTCACAGATACAGAGAACAAACTAGTGGTTACCAAGGGGTGAGGAGGAATGAGACGGAAGGGGATTAAGAAGTACAACAATTATGTATAAAATAGAGAAGATACAACGATGTAGGGTACATCTCAGGGAATATAGCCAATATGTTTTAAAAACTTTGGAGTATAGTGTAGAGGGATAACAAGAATTATTGGTAGGTTTGTTCTGAGAATTAAATGAGATGTAGCTTGAAAAGCATCTAGAATATGCCTGACACATTACAATTGACAAATCAACATGGGCTTACCTGTCTTTCGTTTAAGGCATGAAAGACTATTCCAGATTAACCAACCATGCACGCATATATCCAACCAGGATAACTATAATTTATACAGTTATTTATATCCCTACATGTGCATCAGCATTAGTTAAAGACTTTTCAAAAAATTCAGATGTCTAGAAATCAGCTCACATACTCAACAATGGTTCTTGATAAAATCCTAGCAACCAAGCAAGCAACAGTAAACAAAACAAAACAAAACAAAACAAAAACCTGCCTATTGGTTTGATGTAGAGTTTATAGCATTATTGTTTTGTTTTTTTTTTTTTTGGTATTTATGCTGAGCACTAAATTTGAACTATTTATCTTCCCACAAATTAAGATGCCATTTCACATAAGAAACAGCATCTCAGTATCTCAGAGAGGTTAAGCATTCTCCGTACATTCACACAGGTAGTAAGTAGTTGAGGCAAGCTGGGCTCTAGAGCCTGCAACCATGAGTCCCCTGTCTTCTCAGAGATATGATAAATTTGTCATGAATATGTGCCCAAAGGAACAGAATTGCCTAGCTGGACATTAAATTCATATTTTTTCCTCAGCTAAAAAAATATACTAGGTCAAATATGCTAGGTCAGTAATTGTTTGCAAAAGTTATTACATCAAATTTCTAAATCCAGTGCATTATTGAAAGTCTGATTTTACTTGATTTTTCTGCCACACTGCTTGATCTGATTTAAGCACTATGCTGCATAGATTACTCCCTGCCTTGTAAATCGTATCTGTGGTTTTCAGATATCTGCAAACTATAGCCTGCTGAACCCATCCTAGATGCCCTCAAGGGTTACTTCATGTCCAAATTCATTGTTATTCAACTTTACTCTTTATGCTGTTCAAAACATCAGCTGCCCCTGCAGATGCTCAATTTACAAACCTTCAAGTCCTACTTATCTCTAAAATTCTAAATGCACTTCTTACTAAAGTTCAGTGTATCATACTTTTAATGTCACTTTTTCTCTTTCTCTTATTTTCAACTTCACCACTAGTGCGTAGTTCTTGACACAGGATAAGTTGCTTAGTACGATATTATTTTAAAAATGAATAAGAAAATGAATAAATAGTATACTCTTGAGAGAATACTATTGCTTTGGATTTGAGTGTTTTTTTTGTGTGTGTTGTTTTTGCAAAGGAAGGAAAGTTAAGTAGGGACACTAGAATTTCTCCTTAAATTCTCAATATGGGAAGTACAATAGGAGGGTGGATAAAACCCACCATATTATCACAGACAAACATAGTTTTTTTAATAATTCCACAAATTTTATTATATTTATAGTTGTACAACCATCATCACAATTTTTTTAATAGATGTAGGTTGACTAAAATTTTTCGAGCATACGGAGTAATACTTTTTACTTCTCAAATATTTAGATTTCATGGAGAAATTCTCCTCCAAGTATATGTTCTTCATCTAACTTTTGTTTCTTTTTTTTTTTTAAATAAGGATTTTTATTTTTTCCATTATAGCTGGTTTACAGAGTTCTGTCAATATTCTACTGTACAGCGAGGTCACCCAGTCACACATACATGTATGTATTCTTTTCCTCACATTTTCATGCTCCATCATAAGTGACTAGATATAGTTCCCAGTGCTATACAGCAGGATCCCATTGCTTATCCATTCTAAAGGCAATAGTCTGCATCTATTAACCCCAAATTCCCAACCCATCCCACTCCCTCCCTCTCCCCCTTGGCAACCACAAGTCTGTGCTCGATGTCCATGATATTCTTTTCTGTGGAAAGGTTCATTTGTGACATATATTAGATTCCAGATATAACTGATATTATATGGTATTTGTCTTTCTCTTTCTGACTTACTTCACTTAGTGTGAGAGTCTCTATTTCCATCCATGTTGCTGCAAATGGCATTATTATGTTCATTTTTATGTCTGATTAGTATTCCATTGTGTGTATATACCACAACTTCCTAATCCAATCATTTGTTGATGGACATTTAGGTTGTTTCCATGTCTTAGCTGTTGTGAATAGTGCTGCAATGAAAATGCAGGTGCATGTGTCTTCTTCAAGGAAAGTTTTGTCCAGATATATGCCTAAGAGTGGGATTGCTGGGTCATATGGTAGTTCTATGTATGGTTTTCTAAGGTACCTCCATACTGTTTTCCATAGTGATTGTACCAGTTTACATTCCCACAAACAGTGCAGGAGGGTTCCCTTTTCTCCACACCCGCTCCAGCATTTGTTACTTGTGGACTTATTAATGATGGCCATTCTGACTGGTGTGAAGTGGTAACTTTTTGATTTGCATTTCTCTATTAATCAGTGATGTTGAGATTTTTTCATGTGCTTGTTGAACATTTGTGTATCTTCTTTGGAGAAGTGTCTGTTCAGGTCTTTCAGCCATTTTTCCATTGGCTTGATGGCTTTTTTTGCTGTTGAGTTGTCTAAGTTGTTTGTATATTTTAGAGATTAAGCCATGTCAGTTGTATCATTTGAAACTATTTTCTCCCATTCTGTAAGTTGTCTTTTTGTTTGTTTTAAGGGTTTCCTTTGCTGTGCAAAAGCTTGTCAGTTTGATTAGGTCCCATTTGTTTATTTTTGCTTTTATTTCTGTTGCTTTGAGAGACTAATCTGAGAAAACACTTGTAAGGTTGATATCAGAGAATGTTTTGTCTATGTTCTCTTCTAGAAGTTTGATGGTGTCTTGTCTTAGACACTTAAGACTTTAAGCCATTTTGAGTTTATTTTTGTGCATGGTGTGAGGGTGTGTTCCAGTTTCATTGATTTACATGCAGCTGTCCAGTTTTCCCAGCACCACTTGCTGAAAAACTGTTTTTTTCTCAGTTTATATTCTTGCCTCCTTTGTCAAAGATTAATTGACCGTAGGTGTCTGGGTTTGTTTCTGGGTTCTCTATTCTGTCCCATTGGCCTGTATATCTGTTTTGGTACTAGTACAACACTGTCTTGATTACTGTGGCTTTGTAGTGTTGCCTGAAGTCTGGAAGAGTTATTCCTCCTGCTTGGTTTTTGTTTCTCAGGATTTCTTAGGCAATTCTAGGTCATTTGTAGTTCCATAAATTTTTGAGTTGTTTGTTCTAGTTCTGTGAAAAATGTCATGGGTAGTTTCATAGTGATTGCATTGAATCTATAAATTGCTTTGGGTAGTATGGCCATTTTTACAATATTAATTTTTCTAACCCAGGAGCATGGAATATCTTTCCATTTCTTTGAATTGTATTTAATTTCTTTGATTATGTTTTATAGTTCTCAGCATATGTCTTTCACCTCCTTGGTCAGTTTTATTCCCAGGTATTTGATTTTGGGGAGTGCAATTTTAAAAGGTATTGTATTTTTGTATTTTTTTTCTAATATTTCATTGTTGGTACACAGAAAGATGACTGATTTCTGAATGTTAATCTTATATCCTGCTACTTTGCTGAATTTGTTAATCAGTTAGAGTAGTTTTTGGGTTGAGTCCTTTGGGTTTTCTATATATAGTAGCATGTCATCTTCATATAGTGACAATTTTACCTCTTTTCTTCCAGTTTGGATACCTTTTATTTCTTTTGTTTGTCTGATTACTGTGGCTAGGGCTTCCAATACTATGCTGAATAACACTGGTGAGAGTGGGCATCCTTGTCTTGTTCCAGATTTTAGTGGGAAGGCTTTCAGCTTTTCTCCATTGAGTATTGTATTTACTGTGGATTTGTTGTAAATGGCTTTTCTTATTTTAAGTTATGTTCTCTCTATACCCACTTTGGTAAGAATTTTTATCATGAATGGATGTTGGATTTTGTCAAATGCTTTTTCTGCATTTATTGAGATTATCATGTGGTTTTTGACTTTTCTTTTGTTAATGTGGTGTATAACGTTGATTTATTTGTATATGCTGAACCATCCTTTTGAACTTGGGATGAATCCCACTTGGTTGTGGTGTATGCTCTTTTTTATATGTTGTTGGATTCTGTTAGCTAAAATTTTGTTGAGAGTATTTTTGTCTATATTCATTACAGATATTGTCCTATAGTTTTTTTTTTTTTTATCTTTGATTTTAGTATTAGGGCTATGGTGGCTTCATAGAACGTCTTTGGGAGTATTCCTTCTTCTTCAAACTTTTGGAAAAGTTTACGGAGTATGGGTATAAGTTACTCTTTGTATGTTTGGTAGAATTTGCCTGTGAAGACATCTGGTCCTGGACTTTTATTTACAGGGAGTGTTTTTTATTACATATTCAATTTCATTTCTAGTGATTGGTCTGTTCAGTTGATCTGTTTCTTCTTGATTTAGTTTTAGCAGTCTGTAAGTCTCTAGAGATTTGTCCATTTCTTCTAGGTTGTCAAATTTGTTGGCATCAATTGTTCATAGTATTATCTTGTATTTTTTTATATTTCTGCAGTATCCATTGTTATTTCTCCTTTTTCATTTCTTATTTTGCTTATTTGAGTTTTTTATTTCCTTTTTTTTGGTGTGTCTGGCCAGAGGTTTGTTGATTTTGTTTACCTTTTCAAAGATAAACAGTTTTATTGATTTTTTCTATTGTTTTTTGAAACTCTATTGATTTCCCCTCTGATCTCTGTGATTTCCTTCTTTCTACTGGACTTTAGGCTTTGTTTGTTCTTCTTTTTCTAATTCATTTAGGTGATGGATTAAGTTGTTGATTTGAGATTTTTCTTTTTTGAGGAGGCCCTGTATCACTATGAATTTCCCTCTAATCACTGTTTTTGCACCATCCCATAGATTTTGTGTCATTTGTCTTCATTTGTCTTGAGGTATTTTTTTAATTTCCTTCTTGATTTCCTCATTGAGTCATTGTTTTTTAGTAGCATGTTGTTTAGCCTCCACGTAGTTAGACTTCCTGTAGTTAGTCTCCACATAATTACTTAGTCCATATAGGAGTCCCCAAGTCTCCTGCTGTTATTGTATTCCCATCAATTTCTCCTTTTACATCTGTTAGTATTTGTTGTAGGTATCTGGATGCTCCTATATTAGGGGTATATATATTGACAATTGTAATACCCTCTTCTTGAATTGATTCTGTTACCGTTAAATAGCATCTTTCTTTGTCTCACTTTATGGCCTTCATTTTAAAGACTGTTTTGCCTGATATGAGTATTGCAACTCCTGCTTTCCTGTCTTGTCCATTTGCATGAAATATCTTTTCCCATCCCCTCACTTTCAGTCTATATGTGTCCTTTGCCCTAAGGTGTGTCTCTTGTAGACAGCAGATTGTAGGTTTTTGACTTTTTATCCAATCTGCCACTCTGTGTCTTTTGTTTGGAGCATTCAGTCCATTGACATTTAAGGTAATTTTTGATAGATATGTATTTATTACTATTGTAAACCTTTTTTTTTCCAGTTGATTCTATGTTTTTACTTTGTTACTTTTTTTGGGGGGGTTGGATGACTTCCATTTATTTTATGCTTGAGTACTTTTCTTTTTAGTTTTTGTGAAAGTAATGCTTAGTTTTGATTTGCAGTTGCCCTGTTTTTTTAAGTATGCTAACCCCTTCCTGTATCTGCTTGTTTTAGCCTGATAGTTTTATAGCCTCAAACACATGATTAAAAAAAATCTATGTTTTCTTACTTTCCTTCCCCACATTCTATGATTTTGAAGTCCTTTTTTAACATCTTCGTGTTCATCCTTTTGCTGTTCTTTGTGTTTATCATCACTTTTACTTAGTTTATTTATTTATTTATTTTTTACTCTTTTAGATCTGCATGCTGACTTATTTAAGTGACTGCTTTCAAATTGTGGTTTCCTCCATCGTATTTCTTCTTATTATTTTATTTAGAGAAGCCCTTTAAGTATTTCTTTTAGAATGGGTTTAGTATCACTGTACTCTTTTAGCTTTTGTTTGTTGGAGAAATTATTTATTTCCCCTTCTATTTTAAAAGATGTTCTTGCTGGATAGAGTATGCTAGGTTGCAAATTTTTTCCTTTCAGAACTTCGAATATATCTTGCCACTCCCTTCTGGCCTGTAGTGTTCCTGTAGAGAAATCAGTTGATAGCCTTATGGGGGCTTATAATTAATGCTTTCTTTTGCTCTTGCTGCCTTTAGAATCCTCTCTTTATCTTTTGCCATTTTTCCTATAATATGTCTTGGTCCTATTTGGGTTCAACTTGTTTGGGGCCTTCTGTGCTTCCTGTATCTTGATATCAGTTCCCTTTAGATTTGGTAAGTTTTCAGCCATAATTTCTTCAAATATATTTTCAATCCCCTTTTCTTTTTTCTTCTCCTTTTAGAATTCATTTTATGTGTAGATTTGCCTGCTCTATATTATCCAATAGATCTCTTATATTGCTTTCGTGTTTTTTCATTTGGTTTTCTGTCTGCTGTCCTGATTGGGTGATTCCATAATTCTATCTTCCAAGTCACTAATTTGTTTCTCTGCATTATTCGTTCTGCTCTGTAGTGCCTTTCACTCAGTTTGTGTCTCTGCAAATGAATTCTCTACTTTTGCTGTGTTCCTACTTATATTTTCTAGTTCCTTTCTAAAGAATCTGCTTTACTGTTCATATCCACTCTTAATTCCTTTATAGCCTCATTATTTTCACAGTCTCCCTTTTGAACTCAATATCTATCAAATTGCAGAGGTCTGTTTCATTGTTTGCTACTTCATGTGAATTCTCTTGTTCCTTTAACTGGGAATGGTTTCTGAGCTTCTTCATCTTGCTTATGTTTTTCTTTTTCTGTGAGTTTAGGGAAGCCAAACTGTAGTCTTGGGGGGCTACATCTATGCAAGAGCAACCCTTTGTATTTTGTGGGGAATTACTATTTATTTTTGGCCTGGGAGTTTGAATATTTGCTGGCTCTTTCTTTGGTGTGAGGAAGCTATTATATTCAGGGTGCTGAGTGTGTTTCCGGGGAGAATGAGGCAATGGGTAGGGCTAGTAAACAGTGCCCTGGCTGCTGGGCTCTTAACAGCAGCAAGGACCTTAAAGAAGGTGGCACAGGTTGCTCCAAGTTTCAGGGCTCTGGGAAGTGGTAATGAGCTAACCAAATTTACAAGATGCCCAGAACATTTGGCAGTGGCAGCAGCAGGGTGTGTGAGTTACCAGGGGAGTGAGAGCAACAACAGGTGGTGCTTGATTGCAATGCCCTCCTCTGAGGTTGACTGGAGCCACTAGTGGTGCCTGTTCAGGAACCCCTAGTGGTAGCGGGCCATGCCCACCTCTGGAGTCAATGATAACTGTGGTGGTTTGTCCCTGCCACCTGCAAACCATGCAAGAAGCACCCTGTCTCACTTAACCCACATAGTAGGTGCTGCACAGGCTGGTCCTCATTGCAGGATCCTGGGAATGACAGAGATCAAGTGTGCAGGCACTGCCTAAAGCATTCAGCAGTGGCAGCAGCAGGGCCAGTGTGCTCCCAGTGGTGCAAGAGCAACAACAGGTGGTATTCAATCACAATGTCCTCCTCTGCAATGCTCTTGAGGTGACTGGGGCTGCAAGTGGTGCCTGTTCATGGACTCCTAATGGTGGCAGGCCATGCCCACCTCTGGAGTCAGAGATAACTGCTGTGGTTTGCCCCTGCCACCTGTAGACCATGCACGAAGCACCTTGTCCCACTTAGCTCCCACAGTAGGTGCTGCACAGGTGCTCGTACTTTGCAGGGTCCTGGAAAGGGACGTGATCAAGCGTCTGGGCAGTGCCCAGAGCTTTTGGTAGTGGCAACAGCAGGGCGAGTGTACTCCTAGGGGAGCAAGTGTACTCCTAGGTGGTGCTCTGAGGCAGCATCCTCTGTGGTGTACTCTGAGGTGGTTGGGGTGGCAAGTGGTTCTTGTTCAGGGATCCCCAGTGGCAGTGGGCCATGCCCACCTCTGGATTCAGAGATAACTGTGGTGGTTTGCCCCCACCACCTGCATACCACACAAGAAGCACCCCATCCCGCTTAGCCCATGCAGGAGGTGCTGCACGAGCTGCTCCTAGTTTTAGAATCTTGGAAAGGTACAGTGATCAATCTGGTTGCTGTCCAGAGTATTTGGCAGTGGCAGCTGCAGGGCAGGTGTATTTCCAAGGAGGTGAGAGCAATAACGTGTGGTGCTTGGTTCTAGTGCTCTTTTTTTCTTTTTCCAACCCCTGAATTGACTAGAGCCTCAGGTGGAGCCCACTCACAGGCCCCCAGTGGTTGCAGGCCACAGCTCTCTCTGGCCTCCAAGATGACCACCACAGGCTGTCCCTGCTGCCTTTGGATCATGCAAGAGGCACCATGTTGCACTTAGCCCCCCACTGCCCTTAGCCGACACAAGAGGTACCCAGCCACCCATAGCCTGCACAAGGGGTGCTCAGTCTCCTTTGGCCTGAGCAAGTGGCTTCTTGCCACCTGTAACCTGCCCCAGAGATGCTCTGCCCTCTGAGAGCTTGCTTACACATGCACAGGGAGATTCTTATGGCACCCCACCCCTCCTCCTCTCTACTCCCCAACAATGGTGACTTACTTCTCCTACAGGCTCAGACCTTCTCCTGGTTCCCTCTGCCATGGTGTTCCACACCCCAGCCCATAGCACACCATCCTACGCCTGTAGCACTACACGCCTTAGCCCCTTAGGCTGTCCCCACATAGTCAGCCCTAGTCTTCTCCTAGGGACTGACCTCCAGAGCCTAAGTCTCAGTGCCCAGACCCTGCCTGAGCATCCCACCATCTTGATCCCTAAATCAGATGATATGCGCAGCTCTCCCTCTACTTTACCCTCCTTAGTCCAGCTGCTGCACTTTTCTCAGTGACTTTGAGGTTCCCTCCATCTCGGCTGATCTCCCAGTCAGTTAGTTGGCTTCCCAGGATGTGTGTTCCTTTTCTCTTTCACAGCTTTCTCTCAGGAATGCTAGCCCCATCGTGGTTCCTTTTTTCTCTCTTCTCTCTCTCTCTTTTTCTTGTGTTCTAGTTGGTATTTGAAGAGTTTCTTGCCCTTTTTGGAATTTTAAGTTCTTCTGCCGGCATTCAGTAGATGTTCTATGCGAGTCGTTTCACATATAGATGTGTTTTTTGGATGTGTTTGTGGGAGAAGGTGAGCGCAGTGTCTTACGCCTCCACCATCTTGATCCCTAAATCAGTTTTTTTTTTAAATTATAGTTGATATACAATTTTTTGTCAATTTTTTATGTACAGCAAAGTGACCCAGTCATGAATATATGTATATTCTTTTTTTTTAATACTCTCTTCCACCATATTCTAAAAACATGATGCTGAGTTTATTGCTAAGTGTATCATTTCCAGTGCAGTTAGAGAGAAATAAAACACATTCTGCATGTAAAAGCAAGACAATTTATTTTTCTTCTTGGAGGAATTTAGAGAAATACCTAACCTGTAATACTTTAAACTGAATATAGAAAAATAAAGGTTCATTTAACCTCAGCTGTTTAATAGAGGATGGTATGGAGATTGGGTTAAAATACTCACTAGATATTTTTGCGAAAATGTTTATTTTTTCTGCCCGTGTATATGTTGAGCTCCTTGTGTGACTGTAAGGTTTATTTACTAATACTTGCTGCTGATTTACCCTTAATATTTATTGATTAGATACTTCCTAGTGCCTGTGTTCCCCCTTTTAATACAACAGATCATTAAGGATGAATTTTTCCTTATTAAAACTATAATTCAGTTGAATTCTACACAAATAAATACCTATAGTAGTGAAATTTTCCTTCTTTTGTGCTCTCCTCTCTTGCTTTGTCTCTGTCTCTCTCTCTCCCCCACTCCTTTTTTCTCTCTCTATTGAACAACATTTGATGACAGAGTTTATTAAAATAATTGATACTTGCTTTGAAATCCCTAACATGAATTGATTAATTTTTAACATTCATTCTTTTAACACACAATTTTCAATTCTTGATCATATAGAGAATTTTAAAAGTCTTTAAATATTACCCTTCCTCTTTCGTCAAATGATAAAAATCAGTATTCTAGTCTCTTTAAGCCCCCGAGGCAATTTTTCATTTGAGATATTCAAGATATAGATATCACTGAACAACTACAGTAAAAGAAGATCTGTCTGATTATATATATATATATATCTTCAGAAAACCTTGTAAAAATCCTCCAGTCTAACTTGGATTGCTAAGACTACTTGTCTGAATAGGAGAAAATGCATAAATAACTTCACAAGGATATTTTGCATTTTCATTTTTTAAACACTATTTATTCATTTAATATTATTTGCAAATTATTTGCTCTGAGCAAGTCACTGTGTTTATGGCCTGCACGCCATGAACAGCAATGATACACTTCTCACCTATATGGAGCTCATTGTCTAATGGGGAAGGATGGGCATTAATTAGAGAATCATGAATAGTTTTGGGATTAGAATTAAGATAAATGCAGTAAAAGAGAGAGGTGCACAGTTTTATGAGAGTTTAATCTTTCGTGCAGCATGCACTTATTGTATGTTTTCTGTGTGTCAGGCTCATCTATGCCCTGTGGCTGCAGGAATGAACCCCAATTACTCTCCCTTCTCAGACAGATGAAAAAATGCCCTGTTTGAGAAGGAATAAGTGAGTCAAGATCTGAAAGAAGTGCTAGATATAACCAGATGAAAGGGACAGGATTGGGAGAAAAAGTTTAATAAACAAAGATAACACTGTTTGGAAAGGCACAGTAGTAAGAAAGAAACAAAATGCCTGGAATGTAAAGTACAGAGTAGTCAAAGTTGCAGGTGGAGAGACTGGTAAAGGGTAGACTATGCAAATCTTAAATAGCACATTAAGGAGATCTGTCTCTATTCTGAAAACAATGGGAAGCCTAGACATTTAAACATGATGAAAGTTATTTTTCTTTTTGGTTTATTACCTTCTTGCAATATAGAAAACAGACAGGAGAAGGATAAAAGTGACAGTGGAGAAACCCTTCTGCATAATACAGAGCTTGGTCAAGTGAGAGACAGATTATGGTGGTTTGGACAAGGATGTTGGTATTGGGGTTGGGTGAACTACAGACATTTGTACTATATTTAGACAATAATGACAGATTTTGGAATATACTGGATGTAGAGAAGAAAGATGGTGTCAACTACAATCCTTAAGTTTAAAATACTTGCACTGCTAGACAAATGTGACCAGGATTCACTAAAAGATGGAACAGAAGGAAAGGATTTCATTTGGTGGGCTAGGGCAAGAAATTAAAATTTTAATTTTTGGGCAAGTTAAGTTTGAGAGGTTTTTGTATATTTAATTTGAGCTGTTATGTAGATGGTTATCCAGGCTTGTGATTTGGAACAGCTGTATAGGCTAAAGATATTATAAGCTAACTATGTGCGAGTGGCAACTAAAACCATAGAAGTAAATCAATGCAAGTGATTATCTAATAAGAGGAGAAGTTAACTGATAGAGGGTCATTGCAAAAAATTCCCACATGCAACGGCTGGGTAGAAGAAGACAATATGGCAAAGTAGACAAAGACATAGTAGCCAAAGATAGAGGAGCAAAGCAACAATAGTGTGAGCCATATGAGGCAACAATGTGGGAGCCATGATGGCCAAGGGAATCATGTTTAAAGGAAATGGGACTAGTTCACAGTGTTGAATGCCACTGAATGACACTGAGAAATGCCAGTGGGTTTGGCAACATGGAAGTCTGTAATTGAGCTAAGTCTTAAATAATAAAAATAAATTTTCAGGAGAGGGGAAAGAGAATGAATATGTTACATACAGAAGAAATACTATAAAATATGGAGATGAAAGATCTCATGGCATGCAGGTGAGTCCCATGTGTGTTTAAGTGAGGGGAGCTCAGAATGATGGTCGTTGATGCAGAACATGAAATGGGTGAGACAAGAAAGTGACAAGATTCTAAAAACACTGAAAGATACACCAAGTATTTCATGTATATAAATGATTGTGTTTGTCCACATATATATATATATGCATCTATGCTTTTTTGTTTATATATTCATTATATATTACTTAGTTCTAAACAGAAATTAAGTGATAGATCATACTGAGAGATAGATGTTAAAATAACATTAAAAGTTTGCAAAAACCAGAACAATAGCAAAACATAAGTGCATAAAGATACAAAAGAATAGTGATATTTGAACAAAAAAACAAAAAAGCTTTCTAGGATGGAACACTTTCTTGCCAGATGGTGACTAAGATGTTTGCTCAAGTGTTCTGGCAATCAATGCAAAAATAGATATATATCTATTTATGTGATTGAATAAAATTTATAAGCTATAAACAAATTTACAGTTTTATTTTGCTTGTAGCATTATAATCAAACTTGGGTGTTGTTACACTGTATTAATCTTTGCTTTTCCTTTCTATTTTACCCCTCATATCCCATCCTCAAATATATTCTGTCATATCTACCTCCAAAATATATCATAAAAACTATCAGCTTCTCTCCGTATCTTCTGCCACTATTTTAGTTGACAATATAAACTCTATACCAAGTGTGATAAACAGAATTCTAAGATGCTCCCACAACATTCTCACTTTAGATGTAATCCAAAATGATGATATAAGGATAATATTATAATTGAGGTCAGAGTATAAGACATTTTGTAGGTATAATATCCTTCCCTTGAATGTGGACACAACGCATTTATATGCTAGATCGTCACTGCTGTGATGAGGTTACTTCTTTTTAAGTTTTATTGAAGTATCGTTGATTTACATGGTTCTGATAATTTCTGCTGTACAACAAAGCGATTCAGTCACACATATACACATATCCGTCCATTCTCTTTCAGATTCTTTTCCCACACAGATTATCACAGAATACTGGGTACAGTTCTCTGTGTTATACAGCAGGTCCCCATTGGCCTGTCATTCCGTAGGTCGATCCCAAACCCCAAATCCACCCCCTGACCCAACCATAATTTTCCAAAATCTGAGAATCTGTTTCTGTTCTGCAGATAAGTTCATCCATATCCTTTTTTTTAGATTGTACATATGTGATATCATATGTTTGTTTGTCTTGTTTATCTTTCACTGACTTCACTTTTATGACAGTTTCTAGGCCCAGCCATGTTGCTGTAAATGGCATTATTTCATTCTTTTTTTCTTTTTTATGGCTCAGTAATATTCCATTGTCTTATGTAATGAGTTTATATAGCAAGGCTAAAATAATTTTACAGATATAATTAAAATAAGTTTGGTTCTAATTTAATCAAAAAGAAGATTTCTCTGGATGGGTCTGCTCTAATCAGATGCTCCCTGTTAAAGGGTAACTAGAGGTAAGAAAGAAGCAGTAAAGAAGTCTCCTATTGGTCTTACAGAAGCAATCTGCATGCTCTGAAGAGGACTATGTGGCAGAGACTCAAGGGCAGCCTCTATGGGCTATGGGCCTCAGTCCTGCAACCATAAGGAACTGATTTCTACCACCAGCTGGTGAGCTTGGAAGGAGACCAAGTTTTAAGTGACATCATATCCCTGACTGCATTTTTATGACCATGAACAGAGGATACAATTAGGCTGTTATTAGTGTCCTGACCCATGGATGCTATGATGTGGTAAACGTATATCGTTTTTAGGCTTTTGAATCTGTGCCATTTTTTTACTCAAATTTTGGTACTTGGAAGTGGCGGCAACTGTAACAAATATCTAAAGTGTTGGAGCAGTTTTGGAACTGGCCAATGGGTAGAAATGGGAAAAATCTTGGGGAGCATGTACAGAGAGCCCAAATCACTTTAGAAAAGGCCTATATCATCTTCATCAGGTTGCTCATTATAACCTGGACTTTAAGAATGCTGCAGTGCAGGCCCTGTAGGAAGTAAGGAACATCTTTTGTCACTGGAAACCAGAAGAGGGGGACTTGTTACATGGTGGCAGAAAGCTCAGAGAAATTGTGTTGTGCAGTTATACAGAAAGCAAAATTTATAACAAATCTGGATATATAGCTATAGAGATTATCAGTGAATTTTTATAAGTACTGACTCTTCTCTTTTTGATGTTGATAGTAAAATATGAGAGGAAAAAGACAAAGTGGAGGAAGAACTGTAAACACAAAAGAACCAGACTGGATAATTTTAAAACTTCTCTGCCTCTCCAGATGACAAAGATACTAAACATCATAAATGTCTGCAAAAATTATAGTATAGATAAAACAAAAAAACAAGTGTAGTATAGACAAAAGCCTATAGATTTTTGTTAAAACCTCAGATTGATCAAAAGACCAGGGTAGTCAGTCCCAGAAAGGATCTTTTCAAGAGATTAGAAATATGGCTCATATCTTCTTACCCACACCAGGTGCCTCTGGGAGCTTGAGGGTTTTGTTCCTCAGCCATTTCAGAAGAAGTCTAAGACAGAGTCAGGATCATCTCAAAAAAGATCTATGAATGTACTTTTTTCTAATGCAACAGAACCCAGTGGAGTATACACAAGACCCCAAAAATTTGGAAAAGTTTGTTTATGCAAAACACTGTCAGTTTAAACTGAAATAGATTGAGAGACTACAAAATGAAAGAAGGTTTTTGGACCCACAGTAATTCTCCTGGCAGGAAACAGGCTTTGGAAAATACTCACCTACAAACGTCTTCTACCTTTCCTGAAAAAAAGAGGAAGACTCAGAGATCAGAACCAAGACCCCAGAGGATTATACCCAGACGTTGAAAGCTAATGACGGAAAGACAGCCCTTATCCACTGGATTTCAGAACTCTTATAGATCAATGACTTCTTCTTACTTTTTATTTACTCCCCTCTGGAAGTGGAATATCTGTTACTGCTATCCTAGACTTTCCCCTCATTGCTTTTGGTAGTTTTAGGGGCATGTAAATGGACTTTTCAGAGATGCACAGAGAGAAGTCTTGTTGCCCCAGGATCTGAACCTGTACATTGTACTTAAGAGCTCATCCACACTGATTTAGATGATGATGAGATTTTTGGACATTGAATTAGCTGCTGCCAGAACAGTACACAAGCTAGGACATCTTGGAGGGAGTGAACATATCTTTGCATGTGGGAGGGAAGTGAGTTGTTGGGTGCTATAGGGTAGATTTTATTAGGCATAATTCTCAGATGACTCACAGATTTGAGCTCCCTAGTGTACATGCTTGTATAATCCCCTTCTTGGGTATGGCTAGAACCTGTGGAATATAATAGTAAGTCATTCCCATGATTAGGTTTTGTCCTGTTGAAAAGGCAAAAGGATTTTTGCAAATTCAATAAAGATCCTTGTCATTTGACTTTGAGTTAATCTAAAAGTGATTAGTTTGGGTAGGCCTGATCTAATCAGTTGAGTGGTCTAGAAGTCAGAGACTCCCCTGCTGCATTTGAAAAAGGAGACTGCTGTAACTTCTACCACTTCAAGGAAGTTAATCTTCTAACAAACATATGAAATTGGAAGAACACCCCCAGCCTCAAATGAAGCCCAACTTTATTTCTGCCTTGTGAAGTGAGACTCCTCACCAACGATCAAGCTAAAGTGTGCTGGAACTCCTGACTCAAGGAAACAGTGAGATAATTGTTTAATCTTCTATGTTTTTGGTACTTTGTTCTTTGGCAAAAAATAACAAATAGCAAATTACTATAATAACTTATTTATTGGTTTTGCCATGGCAAGCATCTATTTTTGTCCAATTTCTTCCTTATAGAGCAGCATATGTATACCATGAAAATAAAATGAGTATTATAGTTCCTCCTGCTTAAAAGTGTTTGATGGCTTTACATTGAACTGCAAATAAATGCTATCCATGAGAAAAAACTACAAAGGTCTGTCTTTCTAGCTTTTGCTGACCTGCCCAAATTTATTTATTTACTTCTTTATTTATTTTTATTTTTTTATATAGTTGATTTAAAATGCTGTGTCAATTTCTGCTATACAGCAAAGTGAGCCACTTAGACATACATATACATTCTTTTTCTCACATTATTCTCCGTCATGTTCCATCACAAACGATTAGATATGGTTCCCTCTGCTATACAGCAGGATATCATTGCTTATCCATTCCAAATGAAATATTTTGCACCTACTAAACCCAGACTCCCAGTCCATCCCACTTCCTCCCCCTTCCTCTCCCTCTTCCTCTCCCGGTTGGCAACCACAAGTCTGTTCTCCATGTCTATGAGTTTGTTTCTTATCTGTAGATAGGTTCATTTGTGCCATATATTAGATTCCAGATATAAAGGATATCATATGGTATTTGTATTTCTTTTTCTAACTTATTTCACTTAGTATGAGAGTATCGAGTTCCATCCATGTTGCTGCCAATTGATTTGTCCAAATTTAAATTCAGCTAATGTACTTCATGTCTTCAATGCTTCAAACACGAGTGACTTCCATTCAGTTATCTGATGACAAAGAAGGGCTTTCACACAAGTTATTCCCTTTTCTGGGAATGCATTTCTTAATTCAAGTGTTAAGATGATTTTGTTAATCATTTAATCCATTTTCTCTGCTAATCATGACCTTTTGGAGAAGCCTTCCCTCTCTCCTCTATGTAACTAGATATGCCTCAACAATAAAAGAAACTTTTCTATCCTCTTCATTTCTTGAACCACATAGCAACTTAAATGTTTCTTCATTTACTTACGTATTATCTGTTGCTGCACTGCATTGTAGCCATGTACCCTGTCCTTCTTCTGGCAACTGTATAGAAAAAAAAATGCATTTTAATTAAATGAAATCAATTTTTCAAAACAAACACCACTATTCCTAGTACTGAAACCAGAGAGACATGTTGCATGTAGACCTTAATAGAATGGAGAGTACATTGCGATGGACCATACCCTCAAAAATATCCTTAGAGTGACTGTAAAGTCACATATTTCTTCTAATGTCACATAACATAGGCTTCTGTTATGATGGCAAATTTCAGTTCTATAAAAGTGATTCCCCCATGCCCTGAGGTGATAATTAATACGATTCTGTGTAAGTGTCAAGCTTACTTATACTTAATCAAAGAGTGATTCCTAGTGAATCTTATTATACTTAGCCTTCATAAAATCTTTAATATTTTCTCATTTGAGATTTTTCATAAACCCTGGGTTCCAGAGAAAAATAAAGTTCTTTTGTATTGTTAAAAGTAAAATACCTGATTTGTAATTTAGTGATACTGTTAATATTTTTAAATGAAAATTTAAAAGAACGCATGCTCGATTCAATTTCTGTAAGAAAGTGAGTCACAAGGTATTTATACCCCTTTAAGTGGGGTTGCCAATAATATTGCGTAGATATCAATCTTTAGCGTGTACATTTTAAAATCAAAATTCAAGGAATCCCACCCAGATTCTTAACCAGGGCCCTACTGTCTGCATTATTAGCATGCACTCTGGGTAGTTATGATGGACTATCTCTTTCAACCACAATTTGAGAAGTGTTGCTACAGTACTGTTAGATTTTCTTAAATGTCAATAAGAATATAATTATTTCTTATGCAGAGAATGGTTTGAAGGAGAGCACCACGAAAGTCTGAAGGGCCAATTTGAAGTTTATAGTAATAGGAAAAGAGTGAATACTTGAACAAAGGAAGTTACTTTCATACAGCAAGAAATATATCTGCAATATTTAGGAGGTAAAATAAACATGAATGTAAGATTAATTTTGAATGTCAGCAATTACGAATAAAGTTATTATGTAAAAATAAAAAGGTTTCTTGGAAATAGGCAACTTTTAGGTTTGTATGTTACAGCACTGGTAGGAGACTGAATCCTAGCCTCAAAAGTCAAGACATCTTTAATACAGACTGTGGTCTGAATAACTATGAGGCCACTAATTTGACATATAGAACACTCAGCAATTTATCTTCCAATTCAGCCCATTTTTTTCAGTCTTTATTAATTTAAAATTCTCTTTTCAGTATTCAACATTCTTTGTATCACTTCTACTTCCTATTGAAAAGATTTTTGTTATTTAGAGTTTGGAAAGACTGGATGTTTTTTATTTTATTAATGGATAAATTTTACCGACCAATCACTATCTGAGTCCTGGTGGTTATTCAGAGAAGAGATACCTTGAGATTCAAAAGTATTTAATGTTAAATCAATACTTGTGAGTTACCTGGAAGGGTCTAGGAGTGATTGAGGGTGGAGGGGAATATTTACATAAGGAATAAACAAAAATCATTAGCCTCTTAACTGAAACTCTTTTTCCAAAATCAGCGAATAGTATGTGTTATATTCGAAAGGCAGGCATTTCAGTGATTGGAACCATAGTTTTAATCATTAGTAATACATACATGCATATATCTTTTTAATTTATTTTTAATAAAATATGACTATGAGAAAAAAAAAAAAGAGTCAAGAATGTCTCCCAGGCTTCATGCTTGAGTTGAGGCACACACCACTGTCAAAATTGTAGATGAGGAAACATGCATATTTTAGGGAAAAAGGAGATTACCAAAGAGTAATGTAGGAAAGAGAAAAGGATCAAAAATGTGATCTTAAATTACTCCACCATGCAACTGGGTGGGATGGAGGAAAATAGTGGGTAAGAGTGTGAAAAATAATTTTTAGGGTTCTATTCAAAAACCACTAACATTTAGAAGTTAAAAAAGGAAAATTTATATCTTGGATGTCCACTAAATAACCTAAGAGATAGTGTACTGTTGAGAATTACAAATTTATGAATGGGATATGTCACTAATATGGTATGATTGAAAGCTGATTACCTTTGAGAAAAAGGGATTGTATAGTGGAGATGTGAATTTGGTGAATATAACCTCACCCTTTCCAGGATATTGACCTGAAGGAAATGTAGGAAATGAGATTTTGCTGAAGAGACTGATGCTGGTTATAAAGTAGTAGAGAGTATGTGTCTGGATTGAGAGGGGACGCAGTGAAGAGAAGTAGCTGGAAAAATAAAAGTGTGTCAGCTATAACTTAATTTACTCTGGACTCCATATTAGACTCATTCCCTAAAGCTCTGCAGTTACTGCTTCTTCAGACTCTAAGAAGTGACTATAAGGAAGAAGGCATATAGATAAGGTTGTCTGTGACCAGATTTCAGTGGTGTTGAATATTCCAGTGAAATTTGTATTACATTGTCAGTGCATATCAGACATCTCTTTTAAAAGATAAAATATCAGATAAATTCTGTGAAGAAGCTGAATTGGAAAGAGAAGACTTTCTACAAAACAGCAGGCTAATTAATAGCTTTTTAATATCCCACCCATTCTTTCACCCCATTTTAAATAATGTTTTATAGAAGATAAGCAGTACAGTACATAAAAAAAGTCATCTTTGAATGTTTATAACAAAACATTTTCTAATATTGCTACTGGGAATTTGTTGAATTCTACAAGATTCTGGCATCACAAGAGTCAGATAAATTCATCAAGGGAGGATTTAGCTAGTTCAAAACCTGGGTCAGCATGGACTAAGTTGTTTTCAACAGCTTTAAACTCTGGCTTAGTTCTACCTTTTCTCATTTTGCTTTAGAAGTGGTCTCTAGAGCAGAAAGTAAAGGAAAATAGATATCCCAGTGGATTCCTTACAGAAAAAGCATGACAACTTAAGTCCATTTTTATGGATGAACCCTCCTGAGCTAGGAGAGAGATGTGTAAAGTGTATGGGGAAAATATAATGCTTATGAAGGTAAGCTTTTCAGAGTTAAGAAGAGCTGGAGCTGGTAGAAGTTCCTACATTGGTATAGGCAGTCTGAGTATTGACATTATATTTATAGACCTGAGTTTTCTCTTAAATCTCAACTGGGAAATTCCAAATTGAACCTTCTCTGTCTCTTTAAAGAGTTATAGGGCATTTTGAAAAAAAAGTGGAAGAAACAAAGAGGAGATAAAGAGCTAATCACCCTGTATGTCATCATAGAATGATTATAGCTACCTAAAGAGGCAGATGGAAATAGGCTAAATCTGGAGATCAGTGGTTCTGAGCACTCAGGAAACCTCCCCCTGGCCAGATGTTGCTGAGTTAACAAACCCAACTCAGAGTTAGCATGTCAGGACTGAGAAAACTTAGTGTACTAGGGCTGAGTTTTTGTTCAGACTGTGACTGAAGCACATGTTTACACCAGTTCCTTTCACTGAAGTTACCTTCAGTGAATTTCTAATTTTTTTTTTTTTAAGGCCTGCACCCACGGCATATGGAAGTTCCCAAGCTAGGGGTCGAATCAGAGATGCAGCTGCCAGCCTACACCACAGCCACAGCAATGAGAGGTGGGAGCCACATCTGTGATCTATACCAAAGGTCACAGCAATGTTGGATCCTTAACCCACTGAGCGGGGCCAGGGATCAAACCTGCGTCCTCATGGATACTAGTTGTGTTTGTTACTGCTGAGCCATAAGAGGAATTCCATCTTCAATGAATTTCTTAATCTGAGTAACAAAATTTACCAAGACAACACTTTTTTGGCATCATTCTTTGCACTAGACCTTCTTAGCAGTACAAGGGTCTTTAATTTCTGCCACTGTCAGTTAGAATAAACTACCCCTGGCTGTTATTGCAAGCAGTCCTTGATCCCATTGGTTTGCAGTTATATATACTAAGCCAAGTTTTCTGAGAAGGAAGAAGACACCTCTCTAAAAAATTCTCTTTGCTCATGGTAATACCACATCAAACAGGTACTCTTACACATGGAATCCGTCATGGCTCAGTCGTTAACGAATCCAACTAGGAAGCATAAAGTTGCAGGTTTGAATTCTGGCCTCACTCAATGGGTTAAGGATCTGGCGTTGCCATAAGCTGTGGTGTAGGTCGCAGACATGGCTCGGGTCCCACGTTGCTGTGGCTGTGGTGTTAGGCTGGCAGCTGCAGCTCCGATTAGTCTCCTAGCCTGGGAATCTCCATATGCCATGAGTGCAGCCCTAGAAAAAGCCAAAAAGGCAAAAAAAAAAAAAAAAAAGAATTTGATATCAGTACTAGGAAGAGCCGTGCACTATTCAGAAAATCATTGAAATATTCTTCTATCTCTCTTTTTATTTTTTTTAAATTGAAGAAGTATAGTGACTTATTAGTTTCAGGTGTACAGTATAGTTAATTCAATAATTTTATAGATTATACTCCATATGAAGTTATTATAAAATATTGACTACATTCTCCTTGGTAAATACGCAGTTCTATAACATTTATTTTTACTCCTAATAGTTTGTGCCTCTTAATCCCCTTCACCTATATCTCTCCTCCTCCCATCTCCCTTCCTGCTGTGTCCAGCACTGCAGGGCAATGGGGAATCCTGGAAGATGGAGGGCTCCCTATAACAAAACACACAAGACTACTTTACATTTAGAAAGTGGGGGACCAGAGGCACTCTGTTCCCAGAACAAAAGGTGCCTAGGCTTTAGCCCACATGACTTTTATTAAGGAAGGTGATGAGATTAGTGGGGAAGGTGACAAGATTAGTTTTAGTGGGATTAAGGAAGGTGACAACATTAGCGGGCAAGAACAGGCATAGGTAATGATGAGGTTATCTTCTTAGTGATATCAAAGGGGGTACCCTTAGGACATTCATAATAGCATAAATAGCTTGTCTTTGAAGGAGACCCTCCACAGATATTTGCCTTCTGCAGAAGTCAGCTGTTCAGTGTCTCCAACACCTCCCCTCTTGGAAGCACTAGTTAGTTCCTTGCATCCGTGAGTCTGCTTTTGTTTTACTTGTTTGTTTTATTTTTTAGATTTTATATATAAGTGAAAACGTGGCATTTTTCTTCCTCTGCTCAACTTACTTCACTAAGTATAATATCCTTAAAGTACATCCATATTATACTTCAAGTGGCAAAATTTTCTGTCTCTTTTATAGCTGATAAATATTCCATTTTATGTGTGTGTATATATGTATATATTATATCACACCTTTATTCATTCATCAGTTGGTGGACACAGTTTGCTTCCATAATTTTGCTGTTGTGATTAATACTGCTATGAACATTGGGGTGCAAATACTGTTTGAAATTAGTGTTTTTATTTTCTTCAAATAAATATCCAGGAGTGGAATTTCTGGATCATAAGCTAGTTCTATACCTCTCTTATTTCCAGTTACTATTGACAAATTATATAACCCACAAAGATCGCTCTTTTATTGTCCATTGCAATACCCATTGCCTTTATTGCTCTGATTCCAAGTCAGATTTGAACAATATCTGAAATAATAGGAATAAATGATAAAAAATTTTCCCTTTTCTTTTTCATACATTTACCTGACTTGTTTACATCTTTTTTTTCTTTTTGAATAGAAAAATGTGATAAAGATATCCAATGCAGTTGAAGTAAATTTCAGTCCCTGTGGAGTCACAAAGATGGCAAATGATGTGAATTTTTTTTTGTTTTTTTTGCTTAGGCCTTGCTAAACCAGATGTTTGAGGATTCTTTTTTCGAAATGTTAATAAAAAAACTTTTTTATCTTATAAACTTTTGTTTATCTATCTAGATAAATATTTTATAGTGATAAATACTGAAGTATTTGAAAGAAAAAACACTTTCATGAGTTGGGAGTTGAGCCATAGTTTTTTTTTATTTTAAAATTGAAAAAGCTCAAAATGTTGTGGTATTATAGCATTATACAGATGATATTTTCAAAGATCAGGCTATTGACATCTGTAGGAGCTGCAGCTACAGAGAGATTATTGACATAACTTCAAACCTGACATTTGATAAACTGTTAGTCACTGCTATGGTGAATAGGTGCTTTCAGATGCCGTCCATTAAACATAAATAAACTGATTTTCATGGAGCCATTGTGAAACATGTCAGGCATAAAGGTGGAGAGGTAATTGTGCACTGAAGTAGTTTAAGAGTCTTGCCCAACCAAGAGAATGTAGGCTACTGATGTGATCTTATCAGGTCACAGGTAATGTGAGCTGAACTTCAAGGAAACCAGCATGTTAGAAGCAGGTTAAACCATTTTCAGCCATGTGATGTGCAACTCTGTAGCAGTGATCTGTAACCCATTAGTAGACAATGCAAATTACACTCTTTAGTCAAGGATAAAAATAAGTCTTCTTCAGGGATGATCTGTATTTCTTGTCTCAGGGAATACATAGGACAATCATTCTCTGTTGTGTTAAAATGTTTCATTCATTCTTTTCTTAGAAACAATATTTTGGAGATGTATTAAATAACATAAGTGCAAGTACAATATACTCATATTTCAACACCTGTTCTAGAGGAAAAGAAATAAAGATTTAATGCAAATTTCATCAACAAAGCAAAACAGTATAGATACTGTGCATGTATAAGGACATTAATTGACACATAGAATTATCAAATTACTGCTATAATATTGTCCATTCTATTGTCCATTTAGAGATTATTATTTTTGTAGCCGGTATCAACATCTTTTGGAAAATCAAAAGGAAGTGCATAAACTTATGATTTTCCAGAACTGCTTTGTCCATAAAGCTCCATATTCAAAGGTATTTTTCTCTAAATATAATAGTATTACTGATTCTGGGAAGTATTTTAGAGTCTTGCAATAAGTCCCCATTGTAATTGGAGGAGGGAAAAAATATCTACCAGGGGGAAAAAACTACAATAGATTATCTTATTAAACGTAGAAGCAAATAAGTAAAGGAATGATAAATTCAATTTTATCCTGATAGGCATACTTGAGTTCCATCTTAAATTGCAGAAAATAACCTTATCAAATTTCTGGTACATACATAGAATCAAAAAGTCTCCTGAAAATTATCTAGTGCCAAGAAGCTTTATGTGTATATGAACTTGAATTCAATTGCTCACAAATCACTAGTTAAACAAATAATCCAGTCTCTAAATCAAAACCACCTACAGATTTAAGAAATGTGGATGATATAAGGACTGTCATATTTTGAAACAGTATTTTGACAAACAAGGATTGCAACTACTAATATTTCAAATGAGAATGAACTGGCATTACTGAAAGTTCAGCTTCTAGTGAGCAGACTGAGGAGCTATAAATTCAGGAGGGTAATAAAAGGTTGTCATAAAGGATCATCAAAAGAAGTCAACCTTTAGAAGTAAATGATAAAAGTTGCAAAAACAATTGTATATGATGTAGATTTTCCAAAATATTTTTTTAAAAACACACACTTGTTTTATTTCCAAAATCAGAAAGCTTTGTACATGTGTCAAGGTCTTTAATATTAGAATATAAAATATAATAAACACAGTTCAGGTGGAAAATTTAAAAATAAATGAAAAACTAAAGGGATATTCAATAATCATGAGTGAAAACAATGATTAGAGCAAATAGCACTTAATTTCATAGACTCTGAAATTTTTATGTGTGTTGGCAGAGTTCACACGTATTCTTAATCTTGGTATAATATTCATTATGTTGTGATGAGTCACTTCTATTTTTTCTTATTCTGATAAGATACGTAGTATGATGGTTCATTTGTTTCAGTAAAGTAAAAGTAACTGCTTTGAATTCAACATTAAACCATACTTGATGGTGATGTGATATAAGTATTGTTTTTTGACCTGCTTCCATACTCTTTTTTTTTTTTTTTTTGTCTTTTTAGAGCCGCACCCATTGCATATAGAAGTTCCCAAGCTAGGGGTCGAATTAGAGCTACAACTGCTGGCCTATGGCACAGTCACCGTAATGCAGGATCTGACCCGCATCTGTAACCTATACCACAGCTCACAACAATGCCAGATCTTTTACCTACTGAGCAAGGCCAGGGATTGAACCCTTGTCCTCATGGATACTAGTCAGATTCGTTACCACTGAGCCACGATGGGAACTCCCATACTTTTTTTAAAGATAGATGCCACTTATTTCAGAAACAAAGTTGAATCTTTATTTTTTTTAAGAAAAGCAAGCTAACATACCATTATCAAACTTTGTTTTTTCTCTCCACATTTTTATTGACTATTAGATCCAGACCTATTTGCTTATCACTATGGTGATTTTTCTAGCACTATAATATAAACTATTAGACTCATTTCTCTTTAATTGTTCCATGTATATTTCATAGAAGGCAAATTGTGCAAATAGATAAGAATAGAGCCTTTGTTGTTTATAGGGTGTTACATTTGAGTCAGGGAAAGTTATTGCATATAACAACTAAAATTTTTAAAAGACTTATGAATTAGAAGAATCCAAGATATAAGCCACTGATTTCAATTGCCACAGAATGTAGACAGGTTAAGTATAGCAGGAGAGAGATTCTCTGGGAAGCAGGTACTGAGTTAGAGTTAAAGATATAAAAGGTTTGTTGGGAGAACTACCTGCTGCTCAAGCTGTCAGGCAAAAGCCATAGGTTGTTCACTTGGACCATTGTTGTGTCCTTCAAGGAGAGTATGTACTCTGTGCTTGAATCACCTAGAATTATAGATGTGGGGATTGCAAAGTGGGTCACTGAGAGTGATCATAAGTGGGACCCACTCCCACTTAACCCCTTGGTCCTCAAACCCATGCATTCTTCTTATGCACAACATGATGCCATACAAAGTCTCTTATTCAATGTTTATACTTTTCCTAGAGGAGAGTGACTCATGCTGTCATGGCATTGTTTGTGGGCTGGACTTCATCAGGCCTTTCCATGCTTTGACTGGCATCTTCTAGGTGGTGTAGTGTGTGAGAGGCATAGCAGATCCCAAGGTCATGGACCAATACTCATAACCGTATCAGGTTAAAGTACTTCCCTGCCCTGCTCACAGTCTGGTATAAGTTCTTTTTTGAGGGGGGCCTAAGTGAAGCATCTTTGATTCTGCCTCATTAAGTAATCTATTTGATTTATGATTTCTCTCCTTTCCAGAAGGGATGTGAGCCCAGTCATGATATATGATGAAATACATTAATAAAATTGGGATGTAAGTTTTAAAATGACTTGAAAGGAAAGAAAGAAGAAGCCAATTTTTTTCACCATAAGGGCAAACATGTTGCTATAATTGAGGATTAAATATGGCCCTGAGCTTCCAGATAGCCATATCGAAATTAGTGATGGCATACTTTCCATAACTCTCCTCCAGAAAGAGAGCAAGCAATCTCTCAAGGATGGTGGCTTTTTGTTCCAGCACTGCACTTTAAAGTTTACTTCTTATGTTACCATCCAAAGAGGAAATCTATTAATAGAAGAAAGAATATTCTTCATTGCAAATATTTGACAATAAACATGTTTGTAATAGGAAATTTTTAGCAGTCTCAGTTAAAAAGTAGAAACAGAGTTGTTCTAAAATTATTAAGGAAATGAATTAATAATTTTAAAACCTCTAAAGAAGTAAATCTCTAAGTCCAAGTGTTTTCACTGGAGAATTCTACCAAATGTTTAGAGGAGAATTAATATCCACTCAACTTAATCTCTCACAGAAAATAGGAGAGAACACTTCCTAATTAATGTTCTGAAGCTAGTATCAGACAAATATCAAAACTAGAGAATGACCGTAAATAAAACTGACAGTTCCGTATCCCTGATAAACATAGACTTAAGATTCCTTAAGTAAATATTAGCAAAAATAATTCATAAACAAAAAACTATGAAACTTTTAGGGAGAAAAAACAAGAACATATTTGGGATCTAGGTTTAGGCAACTAGATATTAGACTGGACACTAAAATCACAACCAGAAAATGAAAATTTGATAAATTAGACATCTATGTTTAAAACTTTGTTCTGTGAATTAAAAGGGTGAAACATAAGCTACAGATTAGGATAAAATGCTTAAACCTTATATCTAATAAAGGACTAGTATCTAGACTATATGAAGAACTATCAAAACCCAGTAAGCAATTCGGTTCAAAAAACAGCAGAAGACATGAATAGACATTTTATGAACAGGATATACAGATGGTAAATAAGCACATGGAAAGATATTCAATATCATTAACCATTAAGAAATGGCAAATTAAAACCACAATGAGTTTCTATACCAGACATTGCTGATGGGATACAAAATGGTACATCCACTCTAGAAACAGTTTGACAGTTTCTTTAAAAAAATTAAACATATAGCTACCAGAAGACAAATATGCAATCTTGAGAATTTTCTCCAGAGAAACTATTTTAAAACTTGTCTACAAATGTTTATATCAGCTTTGTTCATATTTGTCAAAAATTTGCAGTAACCTCGATGTTTATGGCTAGTGACTAGTTAGACCGTGGTGCATCTCCACCATGGTGTACCACACAGCGGCACACAAAACCCCCTGACAGGCAACACCCTCTGTTAATACACTGAGAAGTGTTCTCATTGGGAAATACTAAATGTTGTATACTGTACAACCCCAGGTGTGTAATGTTTTTAAAGTGACAAAATTATATGAATAGAAAACATATAAGTGGTTGCCAGGGTGAGGAAGGATAAGGGCAGGTGTGAAGAGGGGCTACAGTAAAAGGGCAGCAGGAGGGATACTTGTGATGATGCAAAGTTCTGTGTCTTGCCTTGATCAAATCCAATATTTTATATGTAACATTGTACCTAGTTTTGCAAGGTGATAAAACTGAGCAAAATTAGATAAAAAATATTACATATTTCATCTGCCTATGAATCTACAATTACCTCAAAATAAAGAATTTTAATTTAAAAATATTTTCCTTGGGAGTTCCTGTTGTGGCTCAGTGGTAATGAAACCCACAAATATCTATGAGGATGCGGGTTCAATCCCTGGCCTTGCTCAGTGGATTAAGGATCTGGGTGTTGCCATGAGCTGTCGTGTAGGTCACAGATGTGGTTTGGATCTGGTGTTGCTGTGGCTGTTGTGTAGGCTGTCAGCTACAGTTCTGATTTGACCCCTACCCTGGGAACTTCCATACGCTACAGGTGCAGCAGCAATAAAAAAAAGGAAAAAAACAAATTTCGTTAATATACCCATTATAGTCTAATGGTATTAAACCTAAAACACTGTGTTAAGTAATTTTCACATATAAATTAGTGTATATATATATATATATATATATATACACACACACACACATACATACATATACATATATATATGTATGTATACATATAGTCATTAATATGTGAATATATATTCATTTAAAGATAAAGTTACTGGAGTTCCCGTCGTGGTGCAGTGGTTAACGAATCCGACTAGGAACCGTGAGGTTGCGGGTTCGATCCCTGCCCTTGCTCAGTGGGTTAACGATCCGGCGTTGCCGTGAGCTGTGGTGTAGGTTGCAGACGCGGCTCGGATCCTGCGTTGCTGTGGCTGCGGCGCAGGCCAGTGGCCACAGCTCCGATTAGACCCCTA
>PVHT020000140.1:3028822-3082850 GCA_004024745.2 Catagonus wagneri | reverse complement strand
GTGGTTAACGAATCCGACTAGGAACCATGAGGTTGCGGGTTCGATCCCTGCCCTTGCTCAGTGGGTTGACGATCCGGCGTTGCCGTGAGCTGTGGTGTAGGTTGCAGACGCGGCTCGGATCCTGCGTTGCTGTGGCTGCGGCGCAGGCCAGTGGCCACAGCTCCGATTAGACCCCTGGCCTGGGAACCTCCACATGCCGCGGGTGCGACCATAAAAACCCGCGGCCATAAAGTGACAAAAGGCAAAAAAAAAAATATATTGCTATAACTATTATGGGACTCTAGGCGGTATTAACATGGAAACTATTATTTAATTTTCTCTGACACTAAATTATTGAGTTATAGTGGCCCATTGCAAAATCTGTATTTCATAAGAGATAAAAAGGACCTGGAAAACAATTCCAGAGAAGATATATTAAAACAGCTAATCTGGTAAACAAGATTTGGACATATAGCATAAAAAGAGATTTAGTTGGTACCTGGGGCTGGGGATGGTCGAAGGGGGTATTTATTTCCTAGACTTGTCCTTAAAGTATATGAAGAGTTATTATGGGAGGTAGCTGTTCTATATTTCTTTTGACAATATTACAGGAGGAAATGGGATTAAACTCAGGTGATTTATGTTAGGTGTCAGGAAAACAGAAGCAACTAGGAAAGGTAGTTAGAACATTTCCATTATTGGCAATCATGCGCTGAGTACATTCTCTGTAATTATTATACATCTGACAGCATTCAGTGACAGGAGTTTGCATAAATGAAATTTCAAGCCTCCTTTTGTGGCTCTATAACATAATCATTGTGAGGGTGTCTTCCTTATCGAATGTGTCTACTAAATTAGGTCATGGAGAGTGAACTATCCTTCATGGTTCTAAACACAGAAATTTCTGAGTGAATCAACTATGTGATGTCTCTTTTAAAGTGAGCATATTTAGAGATGATAAATTGCATCTGTACCTGTTGGTGGATTAATCATTTCTAGTACTAACACTATCTCTTGTAGCCCTCCTGAAAAAAAATGCCAAATTTGGTTCAGATGTCAACACACATGATACCAGGAGGGCAAGAAAAAGTGATTTACATAATGACGTGAAGGATAACAGCAGGATTCTCAGGCTAGTCTGAAAATGGCTTCAGAAAGCTAGGGGAGACTGACCTGGGATTTTTGTTTTTTTGTGGGGTGTAGGATAAGAGATGGGGCTAGGATTCCCACTGAGGGCTATTCAGGAGTATGTATTGTTTGTTAGGACGTCTCTCCAGGGTCCCCTGTAACTAGGCCTCTCTTGTGCAATGCTGGGCTTGCACTTTTCTTAGAATGTCCAGCCTGCTTATTCCTTCCTAGCTTGCCCTTTCTCTTTCTGACAAGCTGTCGTGCATGCAGTTCATGAAATATTTAAGGTCCATTTTCCATGCTTACAAGATCATGTGAGAGACTATGGAGGAACCAACATTTTAATTTTTATTTAACTTGAAGTAATTTTTAAACTTAAACTTAATTAACCATATGTAGCTACTGGCCACCTTATTGCAGCTCTAGGTTTCAGGCATTTCTACTGATTCTGAGATGCCTGGCACTATGGTCTCCGTGTTTGAAACCACATCACAGATGTGCCTTACTAGGGGAAATCTGAGTAAAGTAACTTATATTAAATACTAAGTATCGTTGCCAGAAGAAATATTGTCAAAATCTTGAAGCCCACTATTCATAGGATTCTGTGTCAGCTTTGGAAATATCTGAATCCAAAATATCTTGGTGGGATATTTTATGATGATTGCATCCTAATTCAACATGAAAATATTGACTGAGATTTGTATGTTCAATTTCCTCTCAGATGTCTGGCTAAGTGAACTTTTTCTGTCTGAAATTACCACTACTGGCTCTAGGAAATCATAACAATTTTGATTCTTCACATTTTATTGACAAGCTGATATTGAAACTACTCATCTCAGCTGTTTCTTGTAATATATGTTGGCTAGACTCTTTCTATTGCTGTCTTTTTTAGAAAAATTAGTCACAAATTAAGGATGAACTTTGCTTATAACAATTACAGAGAAGCAGATGAAGGATACTATAGTATTTGCATGTTATCATAATTATGCTTTAGAGTAATCGATGAGATATATTTGTTTATTGCTGGCAACTAATGCATTACGAGAAATAAAATCTTTCCATTGTCTAATGTGCTTTTTTAGATGTATGTAATACTATATTTCTTTCCTCTTATGTTTCTTGTTACATGTAATCGAGTCATGATAGATTACATTTGACATTTTGGTTCTGCTTGCCATGTTTTGCTGCTTTGGGTATAGAATAAAAAGTAGCCACTAGTCCTTTGTTGCATAAAACTCTGTACAACACAATTCTACTGACAAGCTCATTAGTCACTGTGTGAGGGAAAAGCTATATTTTCACATTTGACATTCAAAAGTAAATCAACACTTTCCTAAGTGCCAGCCGGGTTCCAGCTGTAAAAAGTAAGATACTTAAATTCATCCTAGAGACATTAGGATGTTCATAGATGTGTACACACTTGTGCATACACAGACACACCCACCCACACACACACACCATTACACAGAAGCACTAAACTGGAAAAAATGATAATTCATGACTTAGCATCTAAAATTTGTTTGAATTGTGGAAATATTGACACAATTTTTAGAATTGTTCTGCTGACTTTGTTAATAAAATTTAGGAATAAAAAAGTTTATGTCGAAGTTTCCTAAATAATCAATGAACAAGCTCAATTATCCTGAAAAAAAAAATCTGATATATAGTTAAGTACAAAAAATTGACTTGTAAAATACCTGTTCATCGCGTCATAATCATCAGATAGTATGCACAACATTTCTAGGTACTGATCATTCGATTGAGGAAATGTACTCTCTGCTTAGGTGTGAAAATCTTTCTTTGATGAGTCTCTGAGCCGTGCTGGAACCTTTCGACATCTCCCAGTATGAAAAGTAAAACAAGACAAGGAAACTGCTGGAGCGCCTTTTTTCTCAGTTGAAACAACTCATGAAAATAATTTGCTTGTTTAGTCTATTTCTGGAATATCACTTAAAATGAACCTCATGGAGTGAAATATCTTTTCCCCCAAATCAAGACAAGATCCAAACAAAATAAAACTATTTAAGGTTAAAGAAAACAATATGCTTGGAAACATGTTTGAGAATAATGACTCAATGAACTGTCACGGTAGACTAGAAAATATACTGCAGGAGATCCCTTCCCAGCACAGCAGAAACAAATCCGACTAGGAACCATGAGGTTGCAGGTTCAATCTCTGGCCTCGCTTAGTGGGTTAAGGATCCAGTGTTGCTGAGAGCTGTGGTGTAGGCTGCAGACATGGCTCAGATCTGGTGTTGCTGTAGCTATGGTGTAGGCCGGGGGCTACAGCTCCGATTAGACCCCTAGCCTGGGGACCTGTGTATGCCACGGGTGTGGCCCTAAAAAGACAAAAAAAAAAAAAAAAAGAAAGTAAATATACTATAGATGTAAATATGAAAACTGAACATAGTAAAGAATTCAGGATTCACATTCCTATATGAAATTTTTGGAAAGGACAGTATTTTGTTTATGATTCATACATACAAATAATTGCATATTTTATATATGTGTATATATAATTAAATATATATATATTTGAGGTTCTAGAATCCTCTATCATCAAAATTATTGCAATTTTTATTACATTTTTTAAAGAGTGAGACTGTGTTTTGTCAGGGTTAATCAAATGTAAACATTATGTACATTAGATGAAGTATTGATTCTTTTAAAAGAAGATAGGGAACTTCCATATGCTATGGATGTAGCCATAAAAAAAAAAGATAGGTTTTATTCCTTTTCATTTGTCCTTTCATATCACACAATAAAACAACAATAAAAGAAGCAAAATACAAATGTGCTCCTTGAAGTGTCTCTGTAACAAGTTATATGTTTATGTCTTTAAGATATATTTGCTATCTTTACAAGTACTTTAAATTTGAAATTTTAATGCTACATATGGTAGCTGACTGATATATATCTTCCAAGAAGAGTGGTAGTTAATGGCTTATTTTATGCTCCAGAAGAATTAACAAGGATTTTGAAATCAGATAAAAGTTTGAACATTATGTCCTTCTTTGATTTGGTATGTAAACTTCTAAAACTAACCAAATTTCTCTGCAACTTGCTATATTTGTTCTTAAAGTGGGACTAATTATGCCATCTCTCACATGTTTTCTAATGGTTAAATCCTTGACTGTAAATTGGTATGTTAATATCAGTTTCTTCATTTTCTCCCCACAAATATTTCACACATAAAAGAAAAAACTGAATTAGTTTATAATTGTCCTCAACCACACTTTCTTTCCTCTTTTATTTTTACATCCTATTTATCTCCCAACTCTCTTATCTCATCAGTGCTGACTTAAATTATATGGAAATGCTTTTATGTTGCTCACAGTATGAACATAACCATGAAAGGACTCTGTTGGTACAAACCAGGAAAAACAAGAAAAACCATGTTGGGCAATGAGAGTGGGTGATGGGCAGAAATAGAGGAGAGAAGATGGCTACACTTAAACTTCCACAAAGCCACGTGAGCTGCCAGATACCTACTAAGTGAAAAAATAATAAATATGTAGCTTTACAGGCATATCTTGTTTTATTATGCTTTGTTTTATTGTACTTTGCAGGCACAATTTTTTTACAAATTGAAGATTTTTGACAACCGGGGTTGAGAAAGTCTATTGGCGCCATTTTTTCCAACATTTGCTTACTATATATTTGTGTCACATTTTGATAATTCGTACACTATTTCAGACTTTTTCATTATTACTGTATCTGTTATTGTGATCTGTGTTCACTGATCTTTAATGTTACCACTAAAGGTGAAAGCTTAGATGATAGTTAGCATTATTTAGAAATGATTTTTTAATTAAGGTATGTACGTTGTTTTTTCAAACATAATGCTATTGTACACTTAATAGACTACAGTAGAGAGTAAACGTAAATTTTATATGCACTGGAAACCAAAACATTTACGTAAAATACTTTGTTGTGGGGATCTGGAATTGAACCCCCAGTATCTCCAAGTTAAACCTGTGAATGGCTGAATACCATAACATTTCCTCTAATTACTACGTTAGCTACATCCCATAAGTTTGCTGTGTTATCTTTTTGTTTCCATTCATCTCAAAATATTTTCTATTTCTCTTCTCATTGCCCTTTCACTCCCACTAGGATGAATACTCAATTATAATGAGGAGAAATAGTAGTAGTAATTGTAATGACAATGTTATCACTTATTAAGTACCATCTACAATCAGGCACAGTATCAGTTACTTTTTTTTAAATACGTTTTAGCAGTTCCTATGCCAGGAAGGTGATATCAAGCTATTTTCAGAATAGAGGAAAGTAGATGCAGAGATCCAGAGTCATAAGTCAAGCCTTATGGAGCCAGCTTTCTGTCAGTCTCTCTTAAGCCTGAATTTTTCTTACTCTCTGGTGATTTTTAACCTACTTGCTCATTAGAATACCCTGAAAAACCTTATTAAATATTGATATTTTGATTGCTGTACATTGTTTAAGACATAATAAGACTGTAAGATTAAAAATAATATGTAAGATAAACTTCACAAATTTATGGACTAAATGTTTTATTATGTACTTAATTTCCTAAACTTGTTGCCTGCTAAGCTCAAACTTCTACCCTAATAATATCAAATTCCTTTCATTCCCTGAACATGTGATGACCTCTCAATATTTATTCTTTTGCGTGTTTTGTATACTGTGTAGAAAGCCTCCACTTAAGTGAAAGTCTCCTTTACATGAAAAAATTTTCTGCCTATGTTTTCCTCTAAGAGTTTTAGAGTATCCAGCCTTAAGTTTAGGTCTTTAATTTGGAGTTTATTTTGTGTATAGTGTTAGAGAGTTCTAATTTCATTCTTTTACATGTAGCTGTCCGTGTTCCCAGAACCACTTATATATTCTTTCCTACTTTGTCATAGATTAATTGACCAAATATGTGTGGATTTATTTCTGGGCTTTCTGTACTGTTCCATTGATCTATATTTCTGTTTTTGTGCCAGTACCATACTGTTTTGACGACTGTAGCTTTGTAGTATAGCCTGAAGTCAGGGAGCCTGATTTCTCCAGCTCCATTTTTATTTCTTAAGATTGGTTTGGCTTTCAGGGGTCTTTTTAGTTTCAGTACAAATTGGAACAGACTTTTGCAGAAATCACAGCAATATCTTTTTATCCACCTCCTAGATAATGAAAATAAAAACAAAAAATAAACAAATGGGACCTAATTAAACTTAAAAGATTTTGCACAGAAAAGGAAACCATAAACAAAATGAAAAGACAAATGGGAGAAAATATTTGCAAAAATATTTGCAAATGAATCATCTAACAAGGGGTTAATCTCCAAAATATAAAAAATTCATACAGCTTTATATATATATATGTATATAAATAAAAAAAGGACAAAATAATTCCATTTGCAGCAAGATGGATGGAATCAGAGATTCTCATGCTAGGTGAAGTAAGTCAGAAAGAGAAAGACAAATACCATATGATATTATTTATATCTGGAATCTAATATATGGCACAAATGAACCTTTCCACGAAAAGAAACTCATGGGCTTGGAGAACAGTCTTATGGTTGCCAAGGGGGAGGAGGAGGGAGTGGGATGGACTGGGAGCTTGTGTTAATAGATGCAAACTATTGCATTTGGAGTGGATAAGTAATGAGATCCTGCTGTATAGCACAGGGAACTATATCTAGTCACTTATGATGGAACATGATGGAGGATAATGTGGGAAAAAGAATGGTGTGTGTGTGTGTGTGTGTGTGTGAGAGAGAGAGATAGAGAGAGATGGTCACTTTGCTGTAAAGTAGAAATTCACAGAACACTGTAAACCAACTTTAATGGAAAAAATTTAAAAAAATGATCAGAAGACAGACGGATGGCCAAAATGCACATGAAAAGATGGTCAACATTACTAATCATTAGAGAAATGCAAATTCGAACTACAATGAAGTATCATCTCACACCAATCAGAATGGCCATTATCAAAAGTCTGCAAATAATAAATGCTGGAGAGACTGTGGATAAAACAGAACCCTTCTACACTGTTGGTAGAATGTAAGATGGTGTAACTCCTATGAACAACAGTATGAAGTTTCCTTAAAAGACTGAAAATTAAATCACCATATGACCCAGCAATCCCACCCCTGGGCATCTATCCAGAGAAAAACCATAATTTGAAAAGATAATGCATCTCAATGTTCATTGCAGCACTATTTACAATAGCCAAGACATTGAAGCAACCTAAATGTTCATCAACAGAGGACTGGATAAAGAAGATGTGGTACTTATATACAAGGAGTATTACTCAGCCATAAAAAGAATGAAATAATATCATTGTCAGCAACATGGATGGTGGAGATTATCATAATAAGTGAAATTAGTCGGACAGAAAAAGATAAATAGTATATGAGATCACTAATACATGAAATCTAACAAAAATGATATAAATGAACTTATAATGCTGAAACAGACTCAGTGATTTCAAACCAAAATTATGGTTACCAAAGGGGAAATGGGTGGGGAGATAAATTAAAAAGTTGGGATTATATACACACTGCTGTATATAAAATACATAAGTATTTATTTATAAAATACGTAAGTATATACACACTGCTGTGTATAAAATACATAAGTAATGACCTACTGTATAGTACAGGGAAATCTACTCAATACTACTGTATAATGACTTATAAGGGAAAAGAATCTGAAAAGAAATGAATATATGTGTGTGTAAAACTGATACTTTTCTGTATACTTGAAACTAACACAACTTTTTAAGTCAGTTATATTCCAGTAAAATGTTTTAAAAAATAACCTGTCCATTGAGTAATTTTTATTTTATTCTGTTTATCTTAACAGCCACCACACAAAAACAGTTCTTAAATGGTTCCATGAAGGAAAAAATATTTTTATTATTTAGTTTATTAGTTTTCATAATACTTGGATTTCTTATAATTTATTAATTTGTTGCATTTATAATCAATTATGTATTAAAACACATACAATCCTGCACAATACAATTTTATACAACTTCATATATCTTATCATACTGACTTAAAATTAACTCTTTTCCCTAGATTTCATGTTTCCCTTTTTCTCTAGTGTAGTCCCTAGCCCTTGGAAGTCATGCAATTAATGTCATGCATGAATGGATTAATGATACAATAGCATCAATGAATGTTCACATATTTCAGTATTCTGGTGGATATGAATTAATTCTTCAGTTCTTTGAAATAGAGGACTAATATGAGTTCTTGTTCAACTTTGTGGCCAAATAAAACTTACCAGAGTAAAAATTCATGACCTGGTTATTTCTTTCCTACTCTTTGTGATTTTTATTCTTCACATGATTCCTCTCAGGACTAGAAAGATTTAAACTGGATATGAATAATCAATCTCATTTTCTTATTGGGCCCAGTGCTCAGGTTTTTAACACTGATATAGGAATGTGAAAGCAGAGAACCTAGATTGAATTTTAAGTCAGCTCACCTGTAAATTCCATAGAGCTTCTGTTTCAGGGTTTTTCCTGTGTTTATGTTCTTTCTCTGTAACCTAAAAAACTTCTTACATTCAAAAAGGCAGACAGAAATATGTACTTGTAATTGCAGATATTCCAGATAATTTTATTTAGGTATGTTTAAAATTAATTCTAAATGAATAGTGTACTGTTTGTTTTTATAATGAAAATATATCATCAAAACTCCTTTATCTGGCTTAGCCTTTTCCATTCTTGAAAGGAGTACTTTGTTATGAATGGATGCCTTTTGGATTAAGTTCAGGACTGGGCTGTTTTCAGAAAATTACCTCCACTTTGGCTGACATCCAGGGTTATTGGCATACTGTAATGACATTGTTGTACATTGGCTATCCATATTTTTTCATGATCAACAATTCTGGCATCAATTTAAATGTCTTCAGCAACATCCTGTTACCCTCATCTTACAGCAAGAACATTTTTGGAGCTTCCAAAATTTATCATGCTTTTTTTTCTGTGTTCTCCCATTGAAGATTTAATAGAGTAATATATACATACCATTTTTTTTCTAGCACCAACTCAAGGTAGTGGATATTTTCCTATTTTATTTTTTATGTTTATTTAATTTGTTCTTTCTCTCTAACTTTTTTAAGGCAGAGCTTATTTTCATTTTCCTCATATGTGCATGGCATTCAAAGTGTTAATTCACAGTACCATTAGCAACCCCACCCTTTTTTAATACTTTAATTGAGTAACGCATAAAGCATTCAGTGCCTTCAATTCAATCACAACCACCAAATTGTACAATTCCATAAAGGACCTCTGCTCTAGTAGTTTTCTGGAAATAGAAGAAAGAGAATATCATAGGCTATCAAAGGCTTCACAAATTTTAAGTTACATAAAGGTAATCTGAGTGATTTTCTGAAAAAGTAGATATCTGGAGCCTGTCCCCAGAGATTTTCTTTCTGAAATTCTGGGATGAGGTACAGTCATTTACATTTTAATTAGCTCACCAGATATTTTTGATACAGGAGATATGAGTTATTCCACTGTCTTATTCCAGTGACTTAAATTGCATTACATTTGTTGTCTCTGGTCTTAAAAGGGATCTTTCTCCTGAACTCTCTGGTATCTCGCTTTTAAATCTGTATATGCTCACCCATATAATTTGTTTTACATTTTATTCATGAGCCACTGTCACAGAACTATTTCTAAATTAGCTTTAAACCTTTCTTTTGTCACTTTTCTGCTATCTGCTTGACTAACTGATGCCAGCGTTTGTAGAGCTAAGATTTGCCTACAACTCTAATGGGAGGGAAAAAGATTATAAATTGTAATAGCCAAAGACAGTCTCTGAAAAATAGTTATAAATTGCACAAGCCGGAGACAGTCCCTGAATATCATGTTGTGACTGCCATTCTTGAGCAACTCATTTCCCATCATTAGAAGTTTAAGAGGTATGTAGGATTCAGGTTTAGTGTTTAAATCATTTTTTGAATGTAAAAATAAAGTCTGTTTTGGACATAGGACTATTTTGTGTTACAGTTGAAAGGAGTGTCTTCCATACTTAAAGCCTAAATGGGGAAATTTTCCCTGTCCTTGTTCAGGTGAAGTAGATGGCTCCTTGTACTCAGATACTTAGGAACTAAGTCTTATAAGGAAATTCCATTGTGTAACCATGCTTTAATTTCAGCTGGGGGCCCAGGATGGGGGAGAGGTAGGAGGGAGTGGTCCTCTATCTTACTTTCTTTGGTGGAAAGATATGGATATAAACTAATTTTTATCTTGAAAGGCATAGAAGACTCTAAGAAAAAGGTAAGGCAAACCAGAGGGTAATAGGAAAGAAAGCAATTAGAGTCAAGCCAAGGACAGTGAACCTGAGTGGAGTATGGCTGAGGATATAAGCCAAAATGGTACAGCTCAACAGCCAGACATCCTGAAAAATGAGGGGGCAAAGTGTGTACTAATACTTGGAGAGCAGGTTCAGGATTGCATGCAATGTGGCTTTATCCCAAGGAATGAGATATGAAAGTTCTTCCAAAGCCTTCCAAAGGCAAGACTTTTTGGTCTACAAAACACCACCTTTTCTCTGTTAGTCACATCTTTACCTCTTCCATTCTCTTTTACTGTATTTCAAATTAGTTAAAGCTTCTTCTATCTGAGATGAACCTCACTTTACTGGTTTTTACCTCTATAGTTGGTAGGAGTTGAAAAGTGAAAACTGTTTCCTAAAGGCATTCAAGAAAAAATGTCAAAAGATAGAAAATTCTGAGGTCTATCAAGTACATTCCTATCTCAATCCTGACTATAATAATCCAATTAAAAACAAATACATTGTGAGAAAATTACTCAAGTTTAGATTAGAAAGAATAAATACATCTTACTCACTATGTTCTACTCAAAACACATAATATACTCACAATACAGGTGGTATTAAGAAATTTAGAAAGTTCCTGTCGTGGCTGGAGCTCCCGTTGTGGCTCAGTGGAAATGAATCTGACTAGCATCCGTGAGGACGCAGGTTTGATCCCTGGCCTCTCTCAGTGGGTTAAGGATCTGCCATTGCCGTGAGCTGTGCTGTAGGTCACAAACATGGCTCGGATCTGGCGCTATTGTGGCTGTGGCATAGGCCAGCCCCTATAGCTCTGATTCAACCCAGAGACTGGGAACTTCCATATGCCACTGGTGCAGCCCTAGAAAGAAAAAAAAAAATAGTATTCTGTAGTGTATAAAGGATATATAAAAAAGATATTTACTTTAACCTAGCATGTTAGTGTACAAAGTCTATACTTTCATTCATAGCAGTTATTAAAACCTTAATTTAATAATTGCCTGTGTAAGTATTTTGTTAATCCCATCTCCTTCCCTCCAAATTCTTTGATACTTTAGAATCATGGTGTGTGTGTGTATGTATGTGTGTGTGTCTGTTATTACACCATACCAACTAGGAACTAACATGTGAGTTACTCAATGAATAGCTATTAATTGAATAAATGAGTGAATAAAGAACATTTAATATCTAATCTGTTATGGTGTTTCCCATCTCAGTTAATGCATATACTCACAGAAAAAGTTTAACTTAAAGCCATTAGTATTTCCACATAGGATAATTGTAATCCTGCCACTTAACTTAGACTTCAGCTTTTTAGAAAAAAATAAACTCTGTGGAGTTAAGATAAATTGAATAAGTAAAGCTGAAGATTATAAAGCTATAAATGACTAGCCTGAGTATTCTTTTACAAAAGGATTATAAGTATTGTGAAAAATCATGTTCAATTTCTTAGTGAATACATTTAACAGAGTAAGAAACAAATTTCATCTTACAATCCAGGAAGCTCAGTGTCCAAACACTGTGGCTGCTAGAAATAAGAAGGTCTTGAAGTGGAGCAGAAACAAGATGTGAAATGTGTTGAGTCAGAATGTAGTTTATGGGAAATTTTTCCAACTATTACACATGGAAAGTTGTCAGCGGAGTTCATTCTCATTAAGTCCTAATAAAAATGGAGCTGACTCCATTCAGATAAGAAAACATAAAACTCAAGGTGTGTGTCCGCTACACTTCCTCTTTGACAAACTGATTAATGAATATTACCTATTCAAACAGTAATGAAGGTTAGACCCTCTACAAGAAAACTTGAAATATTGGAAATTGTAACATAGATTTTCTCTAATTTGAGATATTCTAAACCATTATCTGAAATTTTTGCGAAGATTTAAAAAGTATAAATTAACGAAAAGAACCAAATTTATATCAACAATGCTAGAGGACAAACTAAAGTATTTTTACTTCTCCTTACCAAAAATATTTTGCTATATTTTCATATGCAAGGCTGGTTAATAAAATTATGCAACCAAAAATAAAAGCGAAAAAGCATTAAGAACTGAATCATTCAGGAGTTCCTGTTGTAGCCCAGTGGTAACCCCACTAGTATCCATGAGGATGCTGGTTTAATCCCTGGCCTCCCTTAGCGGGTTAATGATCCAGCACTGCTGCTAGATAGGCCATAGACACAGCTTGGATCTGGAGTTGCTATGGCTGTGTGGTAGGCCAGCAGCTACAGCTCTGATTTGACCCCTAGCCTGGAACTTCCGTATGCCACAGGTGTGGCCCTAAAAAGACCAAAAGAAAGAAAAAAATTTGCATCGTTCAGTTAACTAATGAAAATAGATACCATTTTTCTAGATACTGTGGTGTTTTGGAATTTGTCCGTTTTGTAAAATTTTTAATTTGTTGTAATTTTTCCTCATTCTAAAGAAATAGAATTTGCCTATAAAGTTTGTAAGCTTTAGGTCCCAAAATATCTATGGACATCTCAGGTTAGCAGGATTTATAGACTTTCAGTTGCACATATGTTTGGATTACTCACCAGCAGCCAAGCATGTAGAATTTTAGTAGTCCCATCAGACTAAAACATTTGAAACCATATCAGAAGAATAAAGAAATAAAAAAAAATTTAGAGGACTACTTATATTTCCCCAAATTTATATGTTGAAATTCTGACTTCAAAGGTGATAGAATTAAGAGTTGGAAAATTTGAGGGCTGATTAGGTCAGGAGGGTGGAGCTCTCATGAATGGGATTAATGACTTTATAAAAAAAACCCTACGGTGTGCCCTCAGGTCTTCTACCATGTGAAATTTCAAAGAATGCCATCCACAAGGAGGCCCTCAACAAACACTGAATCTGCTGGCACCTCTGTCTTGGAAACTCCAGGCTTCTTTGCTGATCACTGTTCTGGTTTCCCTTGTATGTGGATAGGTTTGTAGGCTCACCCTTCTGTAACCAGACACTGAATTTTGGAGTTACTGAAAGTTCAGAAACAGACCCTCGTATGACTATATTTCACTGCCCATTCTCATATCTATGATTATCATCCAAACATGAATGACTCCAAGATTCAAGTCTCTTGGAAAGAATATTTCACTGGGCTGCACTTTTCTGCTTGACTTATTTTTTTTTAATTTTTAATTTTAATTTTTTAATTTTATGGCCACACCCATGGCATGTGGAAGTTCCTGGGCCAGGGATTAAATTTGAGCCACAACTGTAGCAAGGCTAGATCCTTTAGTATATTGCACTGGCATGGAGATGGTACCTGCACCTTCACAGTGACCCTAATCACTGTAGTAGGATTCTTAGCCCACTGCACCAAGGCAGGAACTCCCTGCTTGACTTTTTATTTTTTAAGTATACTCAGCTTCTAATTTTTATTAATTCCCACTCAAAGACAAATTAACATGTAAAATATACGTAAGTCAGAAATCCGTGTCACTTTTGAGGCCTCTCCTTTATATTCTCACACCCAATCCTTTAACAAGATTAGTCATATTTTCCCTAAGTATATCCAAACCCTGTCTATTTCTTCTCAAATCTAATCTTCCTTCAGTCATCTCCATAGTCCCCAACACCCTAACTTTTTCTCTACATTAGCGCCCCAGTGGGTATTTTGAAAGATAAATCTAATTGAGTTGCTTATTTTTAACACTTTAAGGCTTTTCATTGCTCTTAGAATAAAAACCAAAATACTTAACATAGTCAAAAATGTCATGTAATGTCCGATCTGTGCTTAAATCTGCACCTAGCTCTTGTACTATACCCACCCCTAAATTGTGTATTGAAGTCACATGAACTACATTCAGTGTCTCAAAATTACTTTGCTCCTGTCACAGGGCCTTGCATATTATGTTACTTTAGTCCAGAATGTTCTTCCTCCTTTGCTTAATGAACTACTACCAATGTTTCGATTTCAACTCAAGCCCGATTTCATTAGTGACGTCGTATTATATGATCATGATTTTATAGATACCAGTGTAGGTATGTAGATACATAGTTATATAGTTGTATATAAACATAGGTTTTATATCTTTATAGGAATGGATCACAGATAAATATACACTTAGATTTATAGAAATATAGAAATTGATGGATGAATGCATAGATATATTGTTCTATACCTTAACAGGAATAAATGGGATTAAAATTATGACCACTGTGTTTAAGAAATCATTCCGGAAACTTTGCATCCATCCCCAGAATACAAAGCATTGAACAAGAGAATAAGTAAAATCTTCACACCATTTTTAGAAAGACCATATAGCTCTCCTTTGGCTGGGATTCTCTAATATGCCCTCCAGAAACTGAATTGTAGGTTAAAATCAGCCAATTATCACTGAGCAGGGGCCTGTGATCATTCACTTGCTGAACTGTCTCAAATAGATATTGTTTGGACATTGAGTTTGATAGGGTATAATGAAATGCCTTTCGTCTTTCTTGCTTTTTCTGTGGTTCCCTTAAAATGCATGATACATTGCAGTTGAAAGACCCAAATCTGGAAAAGTTACAATTTTTTTCTCAAGTTTTCAAATCTACTATAACAATTTAGACTCTAATAGTATTTATATTAAAAGGGAGTATGGGAGTTCCCATTGTAATTCAGCAGGTTAAGAGCCTGACTACTATCCATGATGACGCGGATTCGATCCCTGGCTTTGCTCAGAGGGTTCAGGATCCCACGATGCTGCAGGATGTGACTTGGATCTGGCATTGCTGGTATTGTGGTATAGGTCAGCGGCTGCAGCTCCGATTGGATCCCATATGCTGTTATTGCAGCCCTAAAAAAGAAATTAAAAAGAAATAGGGAGTGTGAGTCAATGTTAAAAACAACAGTAAACTTGGCAACAAATTCCCCATGAGTAGAATTTATTGCTTACAACTATGGATGTCTTCCTTTCCCCCATATTTAAATTGCCAAATGACTTTCCAGAAAGGGTATGGTAAATACACATTTCTACCGGAAGTAATTAACAGTGTTGTTTCCACATACCCTTGCCAATATCACTTATTATTTTTTACAAATAGAAATTTGACAGTTGGATTATTATGAATGTTCATATCAATTTCTTTGATCAATACCAAGTTAAATATTTTTTGCACATGCTCATAAGCTATTCATGTTAGTTCTATTGTGAATTCTCAATTTAAGCTTTTTACTTATTTTTATCTGTTGCTTACACATATGGGTTCATTTTGTCAAAATTGTCAAATTCACATCTATGAGAACCAAAGTAAGGTCGCTACCTTACCATGCACCTTAACACTAATAACCCTAACCTGACTTAAAAAGTTATTTGATTTGTCTCTTCTTTTTTCTGAACTCACCTTTTGCCACTACTATCAACCTAATCACTTTGCTCCAAGATGCCAGCTTTATTTCCTTCGTTCCCTCGATTTTTTTTTTTTTTTTTTGTCTTTAGTCATTTTAATGGGGCCACACCCATGGCATGTGGAGGTTCCCAGGCTAGGGATCTAATTGGAGCTCCAGCTGCCAGCCTATGCCACAGCCACAGCAATGCCAGATCCGAGCCACGTCTGCAACCTACACCAAAACTCACCACAACGCCAGATCATTAACCCATTGAGCAAGGCCAGGGATTGAACTCACAGCCTCATGGTTCCTAGTCTGATTTGTTTCCGCTGAGCCACAATGGGAACTCTCCCTTGATATTTAAATAAATGTGCTCTCACTGCCATTCCTATCACAACTTGCATAGCTCTTCCATACAGATGCTTTCCCAGATCACCCAGTTTACATTAGTTACCCAGTCACACCTTGTGACATCACTTCCATCACTTCTTTAGCCTCTGACATTTTTGCTTGTTTTTTAGCATATTATCTGTATCCTGTACTGATTTGTAAACCCCTTGAATTCATAGGGCTTTTGTATCCTCACTGTGTACCCAACCTCTAGAAAACACGTGCTTAACAAATACTTGCTTTATGAATGAGTTAATAAATTTTTGCAAGATTTAGATTATCAGTGAAAAGCAAGTTATTCTTTTTCCCATATATTTAAGTCTTTTTTGAATGTCTGCCTGGGTCTAGCTTTGTTCATATGAAATAAGCACAATTCAATTTATTTTTATTTTATAATTTTTATTGCTTTTGTGAATGTAATTTGTTTCATTTTGGGGGAGGGAGCCTGAGTATTTAATATTGTCATTGGGTAAAACTAGGCATTTGAGCTTGTGTAAATTGTTTAACAATCGTAACCCTCAACTTATCACTTACAAGTTTAATAATAGTATCAACCACATGTTTTGTGTATGTTTTAGAATTAGATAATATGCATAATGGTTGTTAGTTTATTGTTGACTTTCTCATCCATATATTCTGTTTCTGGGAGTGGATAAGACCCAGTTGGGTGCAGCAGGGGACCAGGAGAACTTAGCAAACTTCTACCAATTTAAGTCAAAACACATAATTCACTATACTGAGAGAATGAAATCTGTCTGCAGTCCCTGAATTTCCCTTCCATAAAGCAAGAGACCCCCTTTGCAATAAGAAAGTCTATGTGGACTATGTGCACAAGTAATTTATTTACACTGGTGCCTACCAATTTAAAGACAGACACAGTAATACTGCAGTATCAGAGAATTTACTGCAGTATCAGAGAATTTCCCAAGTTCTTTTTTTCACATTTACATTGCCAAGCTTTCGCTTATTTATATTTTTCCTCACTATACATACCCTTTTTGAATTTCACCAGAAGATTTAGCCATTCTTCTGGAATGCACATATTGCATGAAAAATCTACACAAACATTTCTATTATGGGGTAAACTCAAAAATGTGACCTATCCGTACTTCACAGGGCTAGAAATATAAAGCCACTTCTATTTATTGCATATAAACAGACTCTTTACTATGATGCACATCCTTGTATACATTTCTAAGATATTCAAACAAAAAAAAATTTGATTCAATAGACTAAAAGGCATAATAAGTCAGCGGAACTAGCATGACCAATAGGAATTCCAGATTTGTTTAAACTATTGTTTTTAAGAAACAGTTAAATAAAGTAATAATTTATGGAAGGAGAGGTTAGTTAGACACATAAGCAGCATGAACGAGGTGTTAGCATGTTTTCCTCAAATTTTCTAAAATTCACAATAGCTACTTACTGTGAATTGATTATAAATCTATTCTTGTAAATTTAACAGTTTATAAAGAGAATTTTTAATCAGCAAGAGAAACTTTAAGCTGTTGTCTATACTATTTAAGAAAATTGGCTGTAAGTCAACACATAAAACCTGTTTTTCATGTGCTGCATAAAACAATTTTACCTACATAGTTTATTTCTGATAAATGAGTTTAGACATATTCCTCTCCCCCGAGCAATTAGCATATTTAAAATGCATACAAAATCTATTCTGGGAGTTTCCCTTGTAGCTCAGTGAGTTAAGAACCCAGCGCAGTGTTTGTGAGGATGCTGGTTAAATCCCTTACCTCACTTAGTGGGTTAAGGATCCTGTGTTGCCACAAGCTATGGCATAGGTCACAGATACAGCTTGGGTCTGGCATCGCTGTGGTGGTGCTGTAGACAGGCAGCTGTGGCTCTGATTCGGCCCCTAGCATGGGAAATTACATATGCCACAGTTGTGGCCTTTAAAAGAGAAAATGTATATTCTGTGTTTGCCTAGTGCATTGCATAGCCTAACTATTCTATTCCTTTAAAAATTTGATTTATTGAATTGAGATATTTTTAGTTATTAATTTGACATCATGGACGGTGGGTCGACTGATAGTTTTCCACAAAGATTGTGTGTTTGAGCTAATGTAAAACTAGTGTAAGAGGAAAACTAATGAGCAACATAACGTTTAATTCAGAAGATTCCTTGACACTATGACATATTGATTTTTTTTGTTCTAAAGTGTTTTTAAAAGCAACCAGAATTAGAATTATGACATATTGAAATGTGTCTCTGATAAACTTTGACAGAATTATATTAGTTCACACCTACATTATTTTCTATATAGAAAAATAAAATAAATATACTCCAAAGTCATTATTCTCTTTCTTTTGTAATTTCATGTTACGAATGACTTCAGTGTTATTTTGCTTCTCTGTATTTGCTCACTAACAGTTAGGAATTCTTTGATCTTCGAGGCTGCTATTGTGTAATTCATCAAAGGTTTTGAACCTGAAAGTAGAGAAGAAGAGATTGGCTTCTGAAATGTCAGTCCATCCACTCTAATTTTGACCGAATAAGTTTCTAGATATTGTAAAATTCATTTTAAAAATCTTTTTGCTCAATTAAGTATGTTTTGAACACAAAAGTGCAGTTTAATTGCTAATTACAAATGACAGTTTCGGCATATATACTTGGATTTCTTCAAATACATGATTTAATGGACTTTTCCTATAATGTTAGTATAATTAATTATATTTCTTTTACTATTAAAATTAATAACAATGCCAAAAATGTCATACTAATTCTAATCTACTGGTCTGAAATTAAATTATGCTTGTTGAATTTTGAAGACTTTGGGCATTATGAATAATGCATAATATTTCATGCCAGAAGAGTTCTGACACAGGTCATTCCAAAACCTTGGAAATTCAATGTTAGCCTTCACTCTGTGCAAGCAGATAGTTAGCTAAGGATAAAAAATGAACTTGCAAAGCAAATGTCATTCTAAATTCAAAATACTCTTAGTGTGTTTGGAGATCCAGCAGTGCTACTTACCAATGATAGAAATATTGTATCGCTTATGCTACTACCAAGAGAGTGTTTATTTCACTGCCTCATCTAAGCTTAACTAAGCTGTAATAAAACTTTTGCAGAAGCTACTGTACTGAAGCCTTAAAAACCTCATTGTCCTGGCGTTTGGCCTAATGGTAGTTAAGAAAGACAGAAACAGGAGTTCCCGTCGTGGTGCAGTGGTTAAGGAATCCGACTAGGAACCAACTGTGAGGTTGCAGGTTCGATCCCTGGCCTTGCTCAGTGGGTTAACGATCCGGCGTTACCATGAGCCTTACCATAGGCTGTGGTGTAGGTCGCAGACTCCTCTCCTATCCTGCATTGCTGTGGCTACGGCGTAGGCCAGTGGCTGGCTGCAGCTCATATTAGACCCCTAGCCTGGGAACCTCCACATGCTGTGGGTGCAGCCCTAAAATGACAAAAGGGGGGGGGGAGAAAGACAGAAACAGAATTTCTTAGTGTTTCTCCTAACTCTTTCTGTTTCTCATTCTTTCCCTTACAGATCATATTTTCAACTGCCTTTACTTTTCAGTGCAAATCAGTGTTGTTTAAATAAATCGGTGTTGTTGAAGTGTGAAAATCCATCCAGCAGCATTTAACACATTGGAGAAAGTCTCTCTGATTTTTCTCTTTTCAGCGGTATCAAAATAACATGGAGTAAATACTACTATATTATGGGAAATATGCTGATACAGAAACCACAAGAATTCTTCTCTAGAAATAAATTGAAATTTCCTGTAGTGTTATTGTCTCCAGTGAATCTTCTAAGATATTCTTTCTATACGTGTTCTAATAAACCAGTTTATTTTTAGTCAGAGCAATCAAGAGGAGAATGAACACAAAGTGTATTATCATTGGAACACAAAATGATACAGTGTAGCCCAGATCCATCCAGGCTTTTAAAGCAAAAATAAGCAATAGAATGTAAGGTACAGATATTTTTGGTTCCATTTATTAGAAAAAATTTTGAGTACATATTATTGAGCTGCTGTTTCCTCTGTGGTTCTCTTTTCTTTTTTAAAAAAAACCTCATTCTATTATTTTAATTTTTCCATAATTTGTTTCTTTTTCCATGATAATAAGTTCTAATAATTTTATATAGCATGTTTTTAACCATAAAGAATGTATCTCTGAAAAGTTGGAAGTATAGTCACAGTCCTAATGAAAAACTGGGTTATTATTTTGAATGCCATTTGATCCATTTGCAGGCACTCAGAACAATTTAGACTTCATTCATTTAGTCTTCTCATGCAGGGCTGACACCATGTTATTATCCGGCAAAGCGATCTTTTACAAATCCAAAAATAAGTCCTGACTTGGTGAATAACTGACTCCTAGCACATATTTTCAAAAACTGTAAGGTAATTGCACTCACATGGTTGACACATGCTACGACACATGCTACATAGTAGCCCTCTGAAAATGAATACTAGTTTAATAGACATTTTATTTCTGTGTTTTCATTATATTCTACTTTTTGCTATTAGTTCAGCATTGTCTATAGTGCTAGAAAGAAAATATCTCTCTCTTCCTTGTCTCTAAGTTTGGAAGGGAAATTGACTTTTGTAGTAGTATATTTTCTAACTTTCTATAACTTACTAACTTTAACGACACTTAAGTAAAAACATATCTTGATGAATATTTATACAATGATGGTAACATTTAAATTTTAATTTTGTTGTAATTTGCCTTTAAATAAAACACGAACAAAATAACCAGTGAGGTAATAATACACACAAATATCTACCCTCCCACCACATACACTGGCATATTGTTACTTGCCATGGAGTAAGAAAAATAGTATCTGAAAATGTTGAAATAGGACTGAGTTTTATTGCACAGGTGGCATTCCTGATTTTTTTCAAAAGACAGTTAAACGTCATTCTTTAAGGGTAAATAAATCTTAATTATAAATTATACTATGTTTATTGTAACCATGTGAAAGACTTTATTTAAGGTATTTCCTCTTTTTTTTTTTTTTTTAATGGTCACACTTGTAGCATATGGAAGTTTCTGGGCCAGAAACTGAATCCGAGCTGCAACTGCAGCAACACTTGATCTTTTAACACACTGCCCCAGGGCCGGGGATCAAACACGTGCCTCTGCAGCAACTCAAGCTGCTGCATTCTGATTCTTAACTCACTGCACCACAGCAAGAATTTATTAAAGTTTCTTGTTCCTATAATAAGGATATATCATTTAGGAATCCATTGATTAAAAAAATAAGCATCTATTACTTCTTAAATGGGAAAAACTTAACAGACTGATTTCTAAACAGGACAATAAATTCACGGATTCATTCTTCTTAGGTTACATGTATCAGCTGACAAAATTCCTAGAGTGCCATTATTCTTGATGTGAGATTGGGGCAGATTTAGATATAACACTACTCCTTCATCCTCCCTATTCAGTGCTTTTCTTCTTGGGACCTTGGGAGAAGAAGGGTTTTGTGGTTTTCATCTTCTATACTCACTTAAGGAAATAGTATTTGCATATCTCTCATTTGCTTGCAGAACACATTCTTGTGTTCAATGCCTTGGATCTCTGTGTTCCCACAATCTCAGGTGTATACTTTTTGTTTGTTTGTTTGTTTGTTTGTTTGAGATGTGTACTGTTTGGAATAATCTCACTTACAGAGCTGCACATTGAAAGACCAGTTGTTCTCTTAGGTTCCTGTTCCCCATTATAAATTGTCATCCTGTTGGCCTATATGGCTTGAGCATCAGTTACTACTCATTCCTTCATGCAGCATACATTCTTGAGCACAGTGTGTGTCAGGCACTGAGTATATAAAATCAAATAAGTCATGGGATCTACCCTGGGAATTCACAGACTAGTGTGAAATAAAATAAATCGGTAGTTGAATTTCAATGTAATAGGTATTGGGTCATTATAGCTGTGGTAACTGAGAGAAGGGTCATCTGGCTTATTTTCCTTTTTGACATAGTTATTAAAGCTGTTTATAAAGATATCAAAGTACAGGTAACACATTAAACTCTTTTCAACTCATAGAAGTTATTTTCAAATTTGTTTAACAGATCTTCTGGGGATACCATGCAGAGAAGTATTGATAGGGCAAAAGGGACTTGAAAATGTCATGGGCCCAGGGTAGGGGTGTAAGAGGAGAACTGTTCCGAAGAAGGATATATCAAGGATATTCTTAGCATAGGAATACTGCAGAGGCATTCTGGAAATATTTGAAAACCCAAATTAGTTACTTTGGCTCTGGTCTCTTGCTCTCATGTAAAGCTTGCATAGGAGTATTTACTCTTGAAAGAGCAAGGAGTACAAATCTTGCCTGTGCTTATAGCAGAAGAGCTGTTTACACAGTGCAATCAGATTTCTTGCCCATGACCTTTCTTAGAAGTTATATTAGGGACTTTGTTAGATCACTGTGCAGCTAGCAGCTCATCAATCTGGGGGGTGGACTAAGGTAATATATTAAAACCGGTAGTTGCCTGACACATTCTATCAAAAGAAAGGAGCTCATTGCATCATTCATCAGTGTTTCTCATGCAATGAAGCAATTCTTGTAGCTGGTACCAGTAAAGAGTCTAAAGCATCTAAAGAACTTAGATACAGAAGATGGGGGAAGGCTTTAAATACCTAGGCCTGGAGATATTAACAAAGAAAAGCAATAATGCAAACACTGAACTGAAGATTCTCTTCAGTTCATAGTTGGAAGCACATAAATTACATGGTCATCTAAAGTGTTAATGGTAAATTCTGAGGGGACACATTTCCTGACGTGCAATAACTGTAACTTTCAAGACTGTAAATGAACCCCTGTGAATAGAATCTCGACAGTTTAATAGCATAGAGGAAGGATGCAAATAAACAGATACCAATAAAAGAAAACTCAAACTCTTTATTTAATAAAAAAATATACAACAGCCCTTCTAGTTATCACCTTTTAAAAATAGACTTTATTAATCAGGCCTAATCTATTTTCTGAACGCTACTAAAATGAGCTTTGGGAAACCTCCAAAGAGAGTTTATTTTCTATGGAAGTGGTACCCAAAAAAGTTTTAAAAACTAATTAAAGAATCAAAAGGAGAGTCCATCATATCTTCCACTCTGCAGAGTCTCGGAAGTTCCAGCCCTTCAGGCAGTCCCATCTCATACCAGGTACGGTTTGAAATGTCATAACAAAAAATGGACACAGAAGCAGAACAGACTAGAAGTGTGTACCAAAGAGGAATCAGTGGTTTGTGTTTTTGGTAAAGATCTGCATCTACAAGAATGCCATCCTCTCCTTGAGACTCCAGTTTCCTCAAGAGATTTTAAATCTAAATTTAAGTGGTATGGAAAGCAAACACATAAAAAATAAATACATCAAAAAAAAAATCCTAGTGCCTAAAGCAATTGCCAGATTTTTGTATGTTTGCTTGGTTTAACATTTAGCTTATATATTTGATATTTGATTTTACTCAAAAATTCACCTGTATGTGAAGTTTGAATGATAACCATGATAATAATCAAGTCTACTATTTATTGCTTGCCAGCTATGCTGTACAAAACAGCTGGTTATATTTCATTCTTCATGCCATTCCTACAAGGTACTATCGCCCCCATTTAACAGTAGAGAAAACTGAGGTAATTAGAAGTTTTAAAATCTACCAGAGTTATACAGTTGGCAAGGAAAAAATTGCGAAAAAAAGTCTATCAGTTTCTGAGATCTACATGTTTTGATATTTCATCCTGTCCTACTTCGTGCCAGAGAATGTGCTTAATATTTTTATGTGTGAAACTGTCTTGAGAACTTGCTAAACTCTGTAGAGTATATACTAATATGTCTGCGAAACAGAGGTAAATAGAAGTTTTGCAAAATACCAAAGTACACTCAGAAAGTTTATGGCACAAATTGTACTGGCATTCAAGTTAGTGTTAATGCAAATCCCTACTCAATTTAATACCATATATATCCTCTAAAAAATAAATATTAAACCGAGATAAATTAGGTTTTGAGTTTTTGCAGACAAGACAGACTTGACTTGAAGGAGAGTATATTATCTGGTATGGCACTTCTTTTTTATTTCTCTGGAAGACCTACCTGTATATGGATCTGAAGGGAGATCACATGTATTTTACTCTGCTGACATTCAGTCATCCCTGGTTTGGTTCTTGAATCTGGAAGTCTCCTCTTTAGGTAACCTCCATAGGATGGTCACAGTCCTATCACTCCAAATAGGGCACAGTGACTGACACTTCTTTCCTTAGTACCCACTCTCAGAGAAACCCAGAGAAAAACACACAAAGAGTTTCAGTACCAAGAGTCGTGATGATTCTCAAGCAAGGTGACAGAAAGAAGCATGGATTCCTAAACTCCAAAATATTAGGAGGAGGGCCTAGAGGACCCCAAATGTGTGATTTTTCCCAAGGACACTGGGAAAGGATAGGCATCATTGTTGGCATCATAGCAATACCAGATCCAGGCTACATCTGCAACCATGTTACAGCTTGCAGCAATGCCGGATCCTTAGCCCACTGAGTTGGGCCAGGGGTTAAACCCGCATCCTCATAGACACCATGTTAGGTTCTTAACCTACTGAGTCATGACAAGAACTCATTAAAATGTTATTTTAAAAACAAAACAAACCTATGTATGGATTTCTTCATATTAAGGCTTTTCATTGAAGTGGTAACAAATATATAACAACTTCCTTCATCTAATAGACACAAATATTAGAGATAGAGATATCTTGTTTCTCAATAGAATTATCATCATACGTTTTATTGGTAAATGTGATTTTTTTTGACCATTCTAAATGAGGAGGAGGACGTGAAGCTTTAGGTTCTGCCTAGAGAGAAGACCTATGACTATGCAACCTCTGTGCCTTTCTTAGAAGTTCAGTAGGGCACAGCCTACTGTCTGGTGTCTTCTCTCCCATTTGATTGAATTGTTCCTTACTCTGTGCCCGAGTTTGCCCTCCCCAATTGGGCTCTGTTGGTTCAGATCATTCTATTTTAGAAATCACAGTTGTGGGATAATTAGGCTCAATACAATATTTATTGATATTCCAGGGTAAAATGGTTAATTTAGAGATTTAGCTTCAGGCGCCCTAATCTCCTCTTGCCATGAGTTACTGTTTGCTGAATCCTTCTCCTTACTTCACTGACCACACCTAAATCCATTCCTCTGAATTCTCAGTTGCCTGTAACTCTATTGCTGCCTTCTTTACCATAAATCTCAAAAAAAAGTAATAGGTATTCATTACATATCCTTGAATGTATAACAAATTAATTATCACCACTAATCACCACTTAATTTACTGCCCTCTTACACTATTCAAGGCACAGAAATGGGGCAACAAAGACTAAAACATACTTAGGATGTGATTTCTGCTCTCAAGATGTTTATAATATGGAGTAAAAAATTGTAGAAAATGAATAAATTCACATTTGAATCATGATTCCCCTTCAAAAATGTGCACAGTAAACATCTGAGGTTAATCATTTTGTCTACAATTTACAGATGGGGCAGGGCTCTTGGAAAACTTCATTGGCTCAAGGTTTATATAACTAACTACAAAACTTGAACCCAAATCTATTAATCTCCAAGACTTCTGTGTTACCTCTTCCATAGCATGAATGACTTGATAGTATGCAAGGGGAGATTAAGTCAGACACTTCAGGGAAACTAATACTTCAGCATTATAAGTTGTGGGAGAACGGCGATTCTTTAGTGTAACATGTATTTGAGTTGATTAGGCTTTAAGGTGTTTGAATGGGCCAGTGCGGCACCTATTTGACTAAGAGTAAATAATTACGTTCTAGCAAACCTCAGCAAACAAGTAGGAGAGTATTAAAACAGGCCATCAGTAGTAACAGTAATCACAGCATTAGTAGCATGAAGAGTGGTATTAAATGTGACGACATTAGAAATATTATCCATACAAAGTAATAGTAGGAAGCCTGCTATATATCAGCTACTGTGCCAAGTGTCTAGCATTTTGTTATCTAGTTTGAGCCTAATAATCGTACTTTATGGTAGACAAGTGTAATGTTTAACTTATCTGTCACTTGACTAGGATATGGTACCTAGTTGTTTGGTCAAACATCAGTCTAGATGTTATAAGATTATTTTTTTAAATGTGATTAACATGCAAATTGGAATCTGAGCACAGTGAATTATCCTCCATAATGTGAATAAGTCTCATGTAATCAGTTGAGCACTTTAAGAACAAAGACTGCGGTTTCTCAAAAAGGAAGGTATTCTGTCTCCTGACAGCTTTTAGACTCAACTGAAACATCAGCTCCTGCCAGAATTTCAAGCCTGCCAGTCTGGGCTGAAGATTTCGGACTTGCCAGCTTTCCACAATCACAGGAGACAATCCTACAAATGAATCCCTCTCTCTTGATAGGTAGGTAGATAGATTGTTTGAAGATAGATATATAAAATTGGCTCCGTTTCTATGGAAACTCCTGACTAATACAATTTCATTATCATTGAAGATTCAAAGTGAACAGAGTGCATCAGGTATTGTATTTGTCTTCAATTTGTTAGCTTATATGCAAAGAAAATCCTTGTATTTCAAGAATCAACAAAATAAATTATGGGACTGTACCACCCAAATTATGGACAGCTGCGGTGTTATAGCCCTGTCTGGGCAACCCTGAGAGACAGTGGTGAAGAGAGATCCTCCCAGTGGCAGAACTTCAATCTGTGCAGCTGGTTACTCATTTTGTTTTGAAGAAGAAATGGCCAGATGTGTGCTTATATACTGATTCATGGGCTGTGGGCAGTGATTTGGTTGGATGGTCAGGGACTTGCAGGGGATGTGATTGGAAAATTGGTGACAAGGAGATTCACTGAAGAAGTATGTGAATAGACACATATGAATGGGTTAAAAAAAACATGAACACATTAGCATCCCCTGGAAATACTCACCAAAGGGTGACCTCAGGAAAGGAGGATTTTAATAATCATTAGATGACCCATTCTGTAGATACCAATCAGCCTCTTTCTGTAGCCACTTCTGTTATCACGCAATGGGCTCATGAACAAAGTGGCCCTGGGGGCAGTGATACACGTTATGCACAGGCTTGGCAGCATGGACTTCTAGTCCCCAAGGCTGACCTGGCTAAGGCTGGTGGCTGTTGAGTGTTAAATCTGCCAACAGCAGAGATCAACATTGAGTCCCTGACATGGCATCATTCCCTGGGGTGATTAATCAGCTTCCTGGTGGCAGGATGATTACACTGGGCCACTTCTATTATGGAAGGGACAGTTCTCACTGAAACAGACATGATGGACAGGGATTTGACTACACTGTCCACAAGGCTTCTGCCAAAATTATCATCCATGAACTTAGAAAATGCCTTAGTCGTAGCATATCACGTAGCGCTGATTCTCATCAAAAATTCACTTCACAACAGCTGAAGAACAGAAATGTGGCCACGCTTGGGGAATTTATTGGTCTTGCCATATTTCTCGCAATCCTGAAGCAACTCCTTTGACAGAATAGTGGAATAGCCTTTTGAAGACTCAGTTGTAGTGTCAGCTAGGTGGCAGTACCTTGCATGGCGGGGTAAGGTACTCCAGAAGACTGTATATATACTAAATCAGCATCTAATATTTTGTGCTATTTCTCTCATAGCCAAGATTCATGGGTCTGGGAATCCAGGGGTAGAAATGGGTGTGACACCACTAACTGTGATTCCCAAGGTCATAGTTCCAGTAAGAGAAGGAAAAAAGAAGATGGATCCACAGGTGGCAGTTGCGTTTGCTAGTGGGAGGGGGAAATATGTTCATTTTGTTGATCCTTGAAGGACAAGGACACTCTTCTAGACAAATTAGCAAACTGAAGGCTAATATGCCACTTGATGCACATGGTTTACATTGAATTTTCAGCAATAGATAATGAATTTGTATTTGTTGGAGTTCTCTAGAGAAAGAGAAATAGAATGTATTTATGTGTATATATACATCTACTGTAACATCTGTAATACAACGAATAAAACACATAATCTATACAGTATAAAGATTATATATAACATCTATATAATATACACACAATGTAGAACACCTATATAACATCAGTGATATAATATCTCTGGGGGAGTTCCCTTCGTGGCTCATGGTTAACGAATCTGACTAAGAACCATGAGGTTGCGGGTTCGATCTCTGGCCTTGCTCAGTGGGTTAAGGATCCGGCATTGCCGTGAGCTGTGATGTAGGTTGTAGATGAGGCCTGGATCCTGAGTTGCTGTGGCTATGGCGAAGGCTGGCGGCTACAGCTCCTATTAGACCCCTAGCCTGGGAACCTCCATATGCCGCGGGTGCGGTGCCACATAAAAAGGCAAAAAGACAAAAAAATCTCTGGGTACAACACTAATAATACATCTATGTACATGTATACATAGATAATCTTTACCTGTATCTATATCTATCTCTCCATATACAGATATATTATATACTATGTATGTATACTTATATATATATGTAGAGAGAGAGAGAGATTTTAAAGAATTGGCTCAAATGATTATGTGGGCTGGCAGGTCTAAAATTTGCAGAGCAGGCTAGCAGTTTAAAAATTCCAGAAGGGGGAGTTCCTGTTGTGGAACAGAGAAATTGAATCCAACTAGTATCCATGAGGATGCAGGTTCAATCCCTAGCCTCACTCAGTGTGTCGGGAATTCAGCATTGCTGTGGCTGTGGCATAGGCTGGCAGCACTATTTGGATGAGACCTTCCTAAATTATGGAGAATAATGTGCTTTTTAATAACATGCTTTTCTTATATTCTGCTGATTTAAATGCAACTGTAGATTGTCATTTGACCGAAGAACTGGATACCAAAGCCTATTCAAGTTGACACATAAACTTAACCATCAGTACGAAATGTTTTTTATATCCCTTTAAAAGATGTGAACACTGAGACTCAAATCAGTCAAATAGCTTTCCAAAAATCATATAATTTTTTGAATGAATTAGGATTAAAATCTCTTTGTATCTAATTAAAATCCTATAATTCCATTCCAAATGGGTTATAATTTTTTTTCAATTTTATTGAAGTATAATTGACTTAAAATTTTGTGTTAGCTTCAGGTGTAGAGCAAACTGAATCAGTTATAAAATACCTATTTATTCATTCTTTTTCAGATTCTTTTCCCATGTAGGCCATCACAGCGTACGGGGTAGATTTCCCTGTGCCATTCAGCAGGTTCTTGTTACTTAATGATTTTTGTATACAACAGTGTGTATACAACACTCCCAACCTCCCAGTTTATCCCTCCCCTCAACGTTGCCCCTTTGATAACCATAAGTTTGGTTTTGAAACCTTTGAATCTGTTTTGTTTTATATCCACTGATCATATATTATTAATGTCTTAAATGTTAAAATTTAGTCACGATTTTATTTTATTTATTAATTTTTGCTTTTTAGGGCCACACTCACAGCATTTGGAGGTTCCCGGGCTAGGGGTTGAATCAGAGCTGTAGCCGCTGGCCTTTGCCACAGCCACAGCAAGGCCAGATCTGAGCTACGTCTGTGACCTACACCACGGCTTAGGGCAACGCCGGATCCCCAGCCCACTGAGCTAAGCCAGGGATCGAACCTGTGTCCTCATGGATGCTGGTCAGGTTCGTTTCTGCTGAGCCATGATGGGAACTCCTAGTCACCATTTTGGTAACAATGAAATGCCTGTCTCTGTTTCATGCCATCATGGTATCAGGATCCTTACCTCCATAGCAGACAACATCCATGTCTTCCTGATGAAGGCTGATATTAATATCAAGTGATATAATGTATAGATGAATAATCAAAGCAGGCATATTTGATAAAGGGTTAATATCCAAAATATATAATGAGTGTCTATAACTTGAAAGCAGAAAAACAAATAACCTGATTTTAAAATGGACAAAGGAACTAAGTAGATATTTCTTCAAAGAAGACATACAAATGACCGACAAGTATATGCAAATGTCCTCAGCTTTACTAACCAGGGAAATGCAAATCAAAACCATGTGACATATCACCTCACACTTGTTAGGAGCATTTTATATATGTGTGTATGTCTACATATATATATATATAATATTTATATGTACACATATCTTAATATTTTAAACTACCTTATGGTTTTTCACAGTATAAAAATATCATACTTTTAGTGTATTTATAACCTATCTATTTTCCTAAAGGTGATTTTTATTTTTCATGTAAATGCAAACTTTTTTTTTGTTTTTCTTCATGTATATATATTTAAGTGATGGCAAGGATGTGGAGAAATTGGAACCTTAGTGCACTGTTGGTGGGAATATAAATTAGTACATCCACTATGGAAAAGTTTGGCAGTTCCTCAAGTAATTAAAAATAGAACTACCCTATTATTCAGGATTCCTATTTCTAGGAAGAGGAATATCCAAAAGATTTGATGTCATGAACTCAGAGAGATATCTGTACTCCATGTTTATTGTTTGTTGTAGCATTACTCACAATAGCCAAGATATGGAAGTAATTTAAGTCTTTGTCAATAGATGAGTAGATGCATAAAATGAGTGCTTTATACATGTACAGCTATCTGGATGTTACTCATACATCAATAAAATGGCTTAAAGACAAACAAAATATGCTATGGGTTGGGGGTTTGAGAGTACAAAAGTGAATGAGATGTATGAACTACAGTAGACTCAAGAAAGTTGGAAAAAAAAAGGTAGTACTTTGGTTTAACATTTTAAAGTGAAAATGCTTCTTTTATTTCCCCTGTCATTTTTTTCTATTTCAGTAGCACAAAGTATTGTATGTGAAAATATTAAGAATTAAATGTTCAAAGGTATGTTTAGTTATTTTTTTTAGAGTCACATTACCACTTCAGAAAATATTTATATACACCCATACATCTTTCAAAACTTTTAAACCAGCTTATGGTTTTTCACAGTGACATAATTTTAGTGTATTTATAACCTAGCTATTTTCTTAAAGGTGATTTTTTTTCATGTAAATGTAAACTTTGCTTTGCTTTGTTTGTTTTTCTTCATACTTTGATATGTCTGAGTTCTATGTGACCTAAGACTATATGTGTATATATATATGTAGAGAGAGAGAGAGAGAATGAGAGAGAGAGAATTGCACCCTTGGCTTTACTTTTGACTCATAAATTATTCACCAAAATTCCTTTTCCAGGATGGTCTTTGAAGGTGCTATCCTGTGAATAAGTAAGTTGAAATTTTATGGTAGAAGGAATGATTTTCTTTCTCATGCATTTGATATAGAAAACTTTAAAGGTGTGGTTTTATCCTTTCAGAATATGCTCTGACCCCATGATGTGTGGTATAGAATTATGAAGACACAAATGTTCTGCTGACATCTTTCCCTAAAGTGGCTATACTTTGCTTTACTTTCTCATATTATATAGAATTAAAAAGTCAGTTGTGTTTCAAATAAAATTATAGTTTTGTAATCAAAAGAACAAATAGTTATCAGTTTTCAAATATCATTTACATATTTTTTAGTCAACTTTATTTTGATTAAAATCAATAAAAATCAGTCAGTATATGTGTGTGCACATGTGCAAAAAAACACTCTAAATTTAAAAATTAGAAGTGTCATTAGCAAGCTAGATTTTCAAATTGAATCTTCCTATTTTATTAACTGCTTCCTACATATATTTCTGGACTACCCATCATAGCTTCTGTGACCCTAGGTTTCATTTTTAAACTTGAGATATGCTCATATTGTCGAGAACCACTATAAAGTGCTTTGGATATTATTTATTGAGCATGTAATATCTTACCAAAATACCTGTATGTTAAATATTATATTATGTGTTATTAATGGGATAGAGATAGCATATAGTTCTTTCAAATTTATCTTTGTTCAAATAAATAGCAACATAGTTTAAACTTATTTTAACAGCTATGTGTGTGTACAAAAAAAATCATGTCTAAGCTTATGTGTATGTATGTGTGCATACATATATACACATACATATATTCCATATGTATGGGATGTTTTCAGCAATGCTTTTAATGTTATGCCTGAAATAATGTAGCTTTTACTAAAACGTCAAAATTTGACATTTCTTAGGCACAAAGTACTAATAACTAGCAGGAGTGAGTGAGTTATCAGACCATTACAGTGGTCAGCCACTCTTAAAATCAGCCATGAGTCCCCAGGACATAGGCATTACTATCTGTCAGTGTGACTTGACAGAGAACAAAAATTCCAGAAAGACTCACAAAGAACTTGAGTTTAACTTGAGGAAGTGAGGACACCAAGGGAACTATTTCAGGAACCTGCAGGGTGTATGCTAAATTTGTCTTTTGCCCCAGGTAATCACCAATTATGTATGCTATAAATGCAAGCTAGCCTGTCTGCTGAGGGATGAGATTAAAGGGCTCTGGGAACATCTCTCCATGCACTGAGGTTTTTAAAGGGCTAAAAGGCAAAATGGTATCAAGAAAGAATAAAATAATTAAATAATAAAGCCAGAAGGAAAAAAATTCCAAGAAGAAAGAGACAACATCAATAAAAATAGTATGTGATAGAACGAAAAACTCACAGAAGAAAATATGAAAAGAAAACATGCATCTGAATTCATGATGTTTAAAGAATGAAGTGAGGGTATTATTTTATTGTTATAATTATTTATTACTATTATAAGAATTCAACGTTTTATATGCTAATAAAGACACTGGTAAAGACAAACAAATGTGGGAGTTCCCATCCTGGCTCAGCGGAATTGAATCTGACTAGCATCCATGAAGACACAGGTTCGATCCCTGGCCTCATTCAGTGGGTTAAGGATCTGGTGTTGCCGTGATCTGTGGTGTAGGCCGCAGACACAGCTCATATCTGGCGTTGCTGTGGCTGTAGTGTTGGCCAGCGGCTACAGCTCGGATTTAACCCCTAGCCTGGGAACCTCCAAATGCTGCAGGTGCAACCCTAAAAAGACAAAACAAACAAACAAAAAAACACAAACAAATGCATGGGATCTTTTTGCTAAGCAATATATTCCTCCATTCATTTGCTCATTCAACCACTTAATCTATTCTATTAATTCAAGTATTGCCAAGTTTTATTGGTACTGCCTTGCTAAGGATCATGGGCTTGATTTGTAGATTGACAAAATAAATGGCATGCTTTTTTTTTATTGTAGAGAATACCTGAAATAGGACAGAGACAGTCAAGACTTATTGAACTGCAGATTTTGAACACTCTCTTGATCTGAAGTATTTCTCTAGTGATTTTTATGATCCTGTACAGCAAAACAGTGGAAGTTAGATGCATTAAGTACTTTATTATTTTTAGTCTAAGTAACAATTTTGGAAGAGAGAATAGGCTAGAGCAATGAATATTTGTGGGGTTAAAGTGTTTGTACAATGAATTTTAATAGTAAAGAAGCCTACTCTTGATAAGAAAAGAGAGAAAAATGAGGTGGGCAGAAGAATCAAGTGATAAACCATTTTAAGAAAAATTGGAAAGGAGGAAGAAATATGAGAAAACACATTTTTGAAATTATACATTATAAATGAAATCAGGTATACCAAATGGAGTAGAAGTGGTTATGGTTTTACACAATAATTTTTAAAAGAATGTAATATGAATAGTGCTAGTAATACTACTTGCAAATAGTAGTATATGGATAGCTTGTATGTATACACATATATATATTTATATAGAAAATATAATTAATTCTAATATGAGGAAGGGAAAATAATTTTATAGCTGTAGGTCTAAAGATTGGTGTAGAATAATGGAGGAAAATAATTTGTTTAAAAGAATCTCATACAGAAAAAATTCCAAGAAAGTAGCATTTTATATTGTAGGGGTTATTAGAATCAAGAAGGTATTTGTTGCTTTACTGAAAATAAACAGGTAATTTTATTGTGGAAACAAAATCTTAGAGAACATTAAATTTTAAAGACAGTTTTCTAATTTTGATTATAAAATATGTGCATGTTAAAATATATTTGAAACATTTGTCTTCACGCTCCTATAAAAAGTCTCATTCTGATGAATGATAGCATACACAAATCATTTAATCGTATAATTAAATTAAGACACATATATACTTATATGCGTATTGATAAAGCAATGTATATAATTTGATTTGAATCACAAAGTTGGTTATTTGGACATAATGAGTAACTTGAGTTTCTGAGAGATTTCAGTACTGTAGGCCTTTTTTCAAATATTGAATATTGTACATAGCAATATATGTTTCAGGCATTCCTTTTGTAACACAGTGGAAATGAATCTGTATAGTAATCATGAGGTTGAGGATTCGATCCCTGGCCTCGCTCAGTGGGTTAAGGATTGCAGTGAGCTGTGGTGTGGATCACAGATGCAGCTTGGAGCCTGCATTGCTTTCACTGTGGCGTAGGACGGCAGTTGTAGCTCTGATTCGACCCCTAGCCTGAAAACCTCCATGTGCCATGAGTGCAGCCCTAAAAAGAAAAAAATATATATATATGTGTGTGTGTGTGTGTGTGTGTGTGTGTTTCAAGAAGTAACATATTTGTTGGGGTATTTTGGTTGAAAAAATATGACTAGTCCTGGAGTTACATGGACAGCAGGTTAAGAATCCAAAGAGTATCCATGAGGATGTGGGTTCAGTCCCTGACCTTGATCAATGGGTTAAGGAACTGGTGTTGTCATGAGCCGTGGTATAGGTAGCAGATGCACCTTAGATCCAGTGTGGCTGTGGTGTGGGCCAGCAGCTACAGCCCTGATTGGACCCCTATCCCAGGAACTTCGTATGCTGCAGCTGCAGCCCTAAAAAAAAAAAAAAGTCACTGGTAACGGTAAAGTTACAAACCAAGGAATTGTTATGATAACCTCTGTGATAGGAAAAGGATGAAGTGTTATGTGAGCACATAGAAAGTACAACTCCCTAGGCAAGTGGGAATCATAGAAGGCATAGGGATATGTAGGCTGTGGTGCAGCCAAGCGATGGAATTGGGGCTGAAGCCTAGCTGACACTCTCTGGTTAACCCACTCACACTATGAGAACCCGTGGCAACTCAGAAGAAGGAGTAGCTCTTGTCATTTCCTGTCCAGAAGGTGTTTTTTTTTTTCTATTTTAAATAATAGAAAAAAATTGCTCCAAAATTTCTAACATTTTTCTTTATCTACATCTGTAAATCTCCCTTTTATAAAAATGAAAGAGACTGTATTGCTTTAAAAATTATTGAAATGTTGTATGAATATATCAATTTTATAAAGAAGGCAAATTCCTAAGTGTCCTACACCTATTGAAAAACACTAAGGACAAAAATAGTGCATTCTCAAATATGCAATAAGAAGCAGAAAGGGGGAAAAAATGACCTGGTCTGGGGATAATATTTTTAAGTTTTGTGATAGAGGAAAAATATAAATTCTCAATATTTCAATATCTCCTTTTTATACTCATTTTCTTCACCTGTAATAATGTTCATGATTAGTGTTTATAGTATTAAGAGATCATTGAAACCTAGATAAGCCAAGACAGAAGTAAAATAACCTAGCTACTTTAAATATTTTTTACATTACTATAACCAGATGATTCATACCCCAGCTGTAAAAGGTTTCTACAGGCAATATCCAAGTTCTATTGTTCATAAACTTTGTGAAATACAGGGAAAATAATTGCATACCATGATCTCTTAAAACATATAAAAGTATATTTTGTAAACTATAGACTAACAAATCTGATGTTGATTTCAAGGAAAACCATAGCAATGTGTGTAGCATTAGGCTAAAGAATGGGACTAGATAGTGGGACAAAAGTAGATTTGACCTCTGCCTTCATGATTTAATAGTTATATGGTCTTTGTAAAAATTGTCTCTGCCTGCTAAGCTTTGCTTACTTCACATACAAAATGGGTATGATCATAGTTTCTTCCTAATGCAGTTGTTCAGAAGACAAAAAAAGGGAAGCACCAGGACATTGCTTAGAATAGAATTAGCACTCAAAATATGATTTTGTTAGTAGTAATATTAATATGTAAAACATTTATGAATGTATAGGAGAGTAAGGAAATTAGAACTTCCTAACAGTTAGTATTGAGGTCACTAAATATGTCATTCTAAATTGAACTTAGTTCTGTTTTTGATAGAGTTGCTAAATCAATAGATTAAAATGAAAAATGAGGCTATTTGCACAATGCATCTTGATTTCACAAAGTCATTCAAGAAAGCCTTTTATAGCACAGAATTTTAAGGAAAATAAAAGTGTGTTATTTGGATGGAAGTTAAGAGTATTTGTAGATGACAAAACAAATACATCAAAGTTACTTTGATCACTAAAGTTAGCTAGAAAGCTTTTTTTGTTCCAGGAGCATGTTGAAAAGATAGTTCATGTTCTAGATAGTTCATGCTCTAGATAGTCTTTTAATCAGCAGCTTGAACTTAGGAAGAAATGCCATGCTAATAAAAACATAAAACAATGAGAGGTTAGAAACCATGGCTAATATGATAAGAATTGAGATATTATTGTAACTCAGAAAAGAAAGTGGTGTAAAACAAAGTACAAATTGTTATAACTGTAAATAGGAATTACTACATTTAGATTTTAAAAGGAACTGATTATACCATAAGAGGACAAAGTCCCTTTAAGAATAGCAATTTATGTGAACAAAACATACTTTGGAATTTTTGGTTAACTGCAAAGTCAGCATGATTTAACAGGATAATGTGATTCTAAAATAACATGTAATTAGAGATAACATGAATGAAATCATAATATTTTATTTAAAAAGACTCTATTCTAACCCCTTTTGATAACTGATAAAGTGAATGAAACATTTGGTATAATGTCTGACATAGAGTACCTGACAAAAATTAATATCCTCTTGTTTACCAGTGGAATATTCAAAGATTAAGTGTGTAGTGATTTAGAGGAGTAACTCTTGACTAGTGAGGTACCATGATATAAAAGAGTGAGAGAAATGTAGTTTGACAAAGTAAGGTGATCTCTAGTTGTGATTCCTAAGGGAAGATGATTTGGTATTTTTCCAAAGCATTTCAGCATTTTTGGTGGGGTAGGGAAACTGGAAAGTAAGTTAGATCTGCCACATCTATATAATTATCAGGAGAAGACATGGATTGAAAATGCTAAGGACTGTGTTTTTAAGAGGCAATACAGGGATACTTTTACTAGGATTTGGGAGGAGCACATTTTAATGATACATATGCATTTTTAATATGTCCCACAATTAATTAAAATATAGTGCCATAAAAATAGGGAGTATCACATACCTGAGCATACACATCTTCAGGGCTGGCTGGCCAGCTGTTGTGGGTCTCATGAGAGGAATCCTATAGCTGATGAGCATGAGGTTACCCCATTGTTTGAATGGCCCCAAAGGTCCTTCCCATTTCAGATACATCTGGAGGAAAAAAACTCCGCTAAAACAAACAGGTATTTGGAAGTCTTTTATGTGTCACTTGTGAGTACAGTAATCCTTATTCCTAACCCCATATTCCACAAAAAAATAATAGGACTAATAGATGATTGTGTTCAAACGGGAAACTAAAGAGCAATGAGGATGCTACCTGCTGTACTTCACACACACAGAAATGAGGAAGCTGAGATAGTGGGTCAACATGCCTCTGAGATGTCCAGTGATCAGGCAAATTTCCCCACCAATGTACCTATCATCTTCCTTAGTAGAATGTAAGCTTTTTATTGAAGTATAGTGTTTATAACTGATGTACCATCAGCGATGGACATCATTAAAAGCAATGATTTTAGTTGTCTACAATAAAGTTAGAGTCCCAAAGGGTGCTGGGGTGTTCCCTTCAACCTTCCCTGCCTCTTAAAGACCTGGCAGTCATATTTGCCTTTCTAGAAATTGAAAAAAGAACATTTCATAGTTTAAGTACATTAGCAATTTTAGGCCTAATTTTTTTTAAATTTAAATACTTCCCCATGCAAAATAATTTCATGCTTTAAAGTCATTTAAAAGCTTAATTATAGGGATAGTTATGTCTTTTTTCCTGAAATTTCTCCTATTAAAATACAGATAATATTTTTACTAAGTGAGAAATACCGATTATGAAGATTGCAATTGGTTACAACTGAATAATGAAAATTAGAAAAAAATTACATAAGTGAATAATGAGGCAAGAGTTGTATATATATTAATTTGATATTGCCCTTAAAATGTTGTAAACTATAGCCATTGAAAAAATTTGAAAGGACAGTGATTTTTCTCTCCTTCCACATGTGATATTAAACCAGCATGAATTCCGCTCTTGCCAAAACAAATAGAAATATGAGGTGAAAGCTGTATAATATAAAATAAAATTATATTGGACCCCCTCAGTAACTATTGATTTTATTGTCTTTTCTTTCCTTTTATGCATGTTTTTCTTTTTTGAGCTAAATTCCAGGAGGTGTCCTCAACTTTATTTTCTAACTTAAAAAATTAATATGATATGAATTATATAATATGAATATTAAATATAACACAGAATAATAGATGGGCTCAAACAAAAGAAATGAAATAGGTGGTGTGATAAACTGAGATTTTCCTCTTCATAATGCAGGTTCCTAACAGTGCCATTTCTCAGGAAAAGAATCACTGACATTAAATTTATCTACTGATCTATGGAGGAAATAAGCTCATTTCTCTATCTGGGACTCTCAATTGAGAAAATAAATTATTATTGGTAAGGAACAAAAACCTCAGGACTCTATCTCACATGGATATGAAGTCCAGTTTACAATATTGAAGTGAAACTTGAGTCTTCAAGTCCACAAATTAATATATATTTTTTCCAAAATAGAAAACGAGTTATAGGGAAATTGAAAAGGACATTTGCTGTATATAAATATGTCTACAACTCAGTAAGCAAAGCTATCATAGGAACAGAGGCACTGAGATATTAAATATAATACATTTCAAAGTGATAAAGAGGTGAATATATAAGAAAATAGAAACAAGAAACAATAGAATAAGAATATTTTCTGAATTTCAGAAGCGGAGGAAAAAAAAGAATTTTGGGAGACAATATTCAAAGTAGTTTTGCTGATACTTTTTCCAGGATAGATAAAATTTTGAACCCTCTGAATAGATAAACTCAACATGTTGAAGACTGTGAAGTTCTGTCTTTAGGATACCAAGAAAGTATAATTGCTATGCAAAAATACAGTAGCCAGCTAAATTATCATTCAGGAGAGAGACTGGAAAATAATGTTGTATGTGTGGAGGTTGGGTACATTTTATTGAATCCCATTGGAAGGAAACAAACAACAACTATATAGTCTCATTTTTGCTTTTGTTTTAACCTTAATATATCTTCAGTGAGAAGGAAACGGGAAACTTGAATTCAAAAGGAAAGATTGAGTTTTAAGAAGCAATGTTGAACAAATGTTGATGTACATGTTGGTTAAGCTAAATAATCATTGACTGAGAATTAATGACTAAAATAATGTCTATGTTGCAGAAGAGGACATAAATATAATAAAACTGGAGTTCCCACTGTGGCACAATGGGATCTGCTGTGTCTTTGCAGAGCAGGATAGACATTTGATCCTAGGCCCCAGCTCAGTGGGTTAGAGGATCGGGCATTGCTGCACCTGTGGCTTGGATCTGATACCTGGCCAGGGAACTCCATATGCCTTGGGGCAGCAGCCAAAAAAGGAAAACAAAACAAAACAAAAAAAACGCTAAAACTAAAATACTGAGTTGGAGTTCCTGCTGCAGACAGTGGATTAATGATCTGACGTTGCCACATCTGTGGCTCAGATTCAGTCCCTGGGTTGGGGAACTTCTGTATACTACAGGTGTGGCCAATAAAATAAAATATAAAATTTTTAAAATTGGGTAGTAAAATCGTAATAGTTCTAACAAAGATACATAGGTATAGTAATATTTAAATTTTTCTACATTTCGTAAGGAGGGCAATTTTTAAACATTTATAACTTAATGTATATTTTATAATTTAAATGTAACTATTAAAATAGCAATAAGAAATTTAACTTAGCATAACAAGAAATATAATTTTTAAAAAGTACACTAGAAAATAAAGACAGGATAGAAGCAAGGGCAACATGAACATTAAGAAAACACACAAAAAGCATCAGTAATCATAATAGATATCAATTTACAAAGACAGATTTAGAAGTATAAAATTAAAAACAGAATCTACTATACTTTATAAGAAGTACACATTTATGATTGTAACTCAGAAAAGCTGAACTTAAAAGGCTGGAAAAGTTAATCCGTGCAAATACTATTCTAAATCGAGTAAAAATACTATATTAATATCAAAGGAAAATTGAATGCAAAACGTATTATAGAAAGCTAGTCATTACATAATGGTAAAAGGAACATTTTATTGGAAGACTTAGTTTATATACCTTGAAAAGCCATACCCTCAAATTGTACAAAGCAAAAATTGGCAGAATATTTTAAAAGGACAAGTCCCTATGGTGGGATAGGGTAACACAAATAGATCAAATAGAACAAGCATAATTTAAAATTTGAAACACACAATTAGTAAGTTTTATTTAGTAAACATATATAGATCCCTGTAGTCCCAAAATAATTAAATAATAAGCATTTGTTGTAAGTATCCATGAGGAACGATACTGAATTAGGGTGGGATTCAGATGGCATAGGAGTAAGACATGGCACTCAACTTCTCCCACAAATATACCAGAAAAAAAAGCCATCCACTATAGAATGATTCACACAGAACATCTACTGAATACTGGCAGAAGGCCTAATCTCCCCAAAGGGCAAGAAACCCTCCACATAACTTGTTATAACAGAAGGAAAAAAAAGAGAAAGAGGGAGAGATGATGATGACAGGTATGTAGATAGATAGACAGAAAAACAAACAGACAAAGATTTATTCTGAGGAACTGGCTCTTGCAGTTGTGAAGACTGAGAAGTCTAAGATCTGTAGTAAGCAAGCTGGAGACCCAGAGTATAGTTCCACTCTGAGTCCAAAGTTATGAGAACCAGGAAAGCCTATGGTATGAGTTCAGAAGGCAGAAGACCAATGTCCCAACTTGAAGAAAATCAAAGAGAGGAAAAGAATTCTTTCTTATTCAGCCTTTTTTCTATTCAGACCTAAAATGATTGGATGAGGCCTACCTACACTTGGGAAGACAAACTGCTTTGCTGAGAGTACTGATAAAATATTGATCTCATACAGGAAATCTCTCATGGATATATGCAGAAGTAGTGTTTAAACAAATGTATGGTATTATGTACCCCAGTCATGCTGACACATAAAATTAACCTTCATGACACATTATAAGCAAACTGTTAGAAGCCAAAGATAAATTTTCGAAAACAGCAATAATAGAGTGATCCATAATTTATATCTTTAGAATCCATGGAGGCCAGAGTCAGAGGCAGAACATAACCAATGTATGAAAGAAACAAAAAGTCATTCAAAAATTCTATACCTGGCAGGACTATCCTTCAACAACGAAAGAGGACTAAGACATCCCTAAATGAAGAATAACTGAGAGGATTCACAGCAAGAACTTCCCCATAAGAAATTCTGAAGGGTTTTTAGTGAAGGACATTTGCTCATAACTCAAATCTGCATGAAGGAGAAAGAGTACTAATTAAAATGATTATAGGAGTCAATATAAGATACTGTAAATGATTTTGTAAATTTTTTAACTTATGTGATTTAATAGACAGATTGATAAAGTGACATTTGTAAGTATGTGTTGGTGGGAATATAATGCATAAAGGTATAATTTGTAGGGTAAAAAACCCACAATGGGGAAGGAATAGAACCAAAGTATATAGGAACATATATATTTTTTGTATGCTATTAACATTATGTTGGTATTAACTGAAGTAGATTGCTCTAAGTTAAGATATTAATTTTTCTCTCCAGTGCAACCACAAGTAATATTTATTTTCCTTCTTTCATGAGTTATTCCCTTTATATACCATAATAAAAAAAAATCACACAAACACATATACATATGGAGAGTGAGAATAAAAATGTTCCAAATAAGTTTTACTATTTATTATTTTTATATGAGTTAATTCTGAAATTAGTTGTATAGTAACTAAAGAATTTAAGGAGTCCAGGATTGCATAAGCCTTCAGGTAATTCATGTACTACTGAAATATCAGGATTTTCATACAAAAATGACTGAATTACACTTTTATGTTATATCTCTAAAACTAATTTATCTCACTTTCAGTACTTCAAGTGGATTTTTCTCATGCATCATTATTTTACTGATTTTAGTAAAAATCCATTGTGGTAGAATGTAGAAGGTTGATTATAATTTTAGTAAAATAAATCTCTGAATGTAGTAGAATTTCTCAGTCTGAAGACACAGAGAACACTGTAGTTTCCTCTGAATGTTGACATTGTTGTATGCATAACATTTTATTTTGAAATTTTATTATGGCCAAATGTTGAGTGAAACAACATACAAAATATACCAATGATCCTAATTACAATTCCTAATACTGAATGTGTGAATAAAAAGCTATCTATTCACTAAGCCTAGTTAGTCATATGGGATGGTCCACAAAACTGTGAGCTCTCTGAGGAAAAGTGCTCTTTTTTTTCTGTCTTTTTGTCATTTTTTATGGCCGCACCCGTGGCATATGGAGGTTCCCAGGCTAGGGGTCTAATCGGAGTTCTAGCCGCCAGCCTATGCCACAGCCTATGCCACAGCAATGGGGACTCCAAGTCATGTCTGTGACCTACACCACAGCTCATGGCAACACCAGATCCTTAACCCAGTGAGCGAGGCCAGGGAACGAACCTGCAACCTCATGGTTCCTAGTCAGATTCGTTTCTGCTGCACCACAGACAAAAACTCCGTAAAGCGTTCTTAGTATTCACTTACTTTCCTTGCATCTAGCACAGAAGATAACACATCACTTAGCATCTAGCACGTTACTTAGCATCTAGCACAGAAGATAACGCAATAAGCTAGGTACTAATTATGCATTTAATAAAAATAAAGTAAGGTGGTCAAAATGTTAATTTAATGTTTAATAAATACAATCAGTTTTATTTTCAATATGGAATATATACTCTCTTAAGATATTCTTAAAGATAATTTTCTTAAAATAGTACATAAATACTTTTAAAATGACTACCTAGTCAAATGCTGTAAAGGACAAATATGGTCTATCTTATATTTTTAAGGTTGATTTTGTTTATTTCTCCATTTTCATTTTTAGTGAATTGAGCATGGAAAAGAAAGCATATACCCCTAAATCTCCTGAAATATCTTTTGAATTGGGAAGGACAATTGTATCTTTCTATTAATAGAAAATATTCCATTTTCAAAACTATTTAGTATGCTTTTTAAGAAAAAGAAAATATAATGAATAAATGTGAGCCAAAATATAATATAAATATTAAAATTGTTTGCCCTAACAATTTATTAGTGCCCTGACATTAATTAAAATTTAAAGTGTCCACAAATCTATTAAATTACATATTGCAGTAATTGCGTTAGTCATTTTAACAAGCTTTCTTTTATGCCATATTTTTTCTTTTTGTTTGCATATTATTAACTTTAGTCAAAAAAACTTTGTTTTTATTATCTTTTTTAAAGACAGTCTGTAATACAAGGTTTGAAATACAAACCCGATGGCATAAATACATCGGCTCGTTACAGTAAACTTATATGAATGTTAAGCAGCTAGTACATATATAAATGCTGAATGGCAAGATCTTGGGCAATTTGCAATAGCCTAATTGATACCAATCATATACCACAAATCAAAAAAGAAAATGTATGTTAAGGGATCTTGACTCAGGGATTTTCAGTCTTTTGAATAATTTTTTTGGGAGCTTGGAGGGATTTAGTTATGAAAAAAATCAGCCCTGAGGCACATTATGGGATGATATTTTTTAGAGTGCCTCCTTTTTTTTTTTTTACTTTTTCCTGTGATCATAGTTTATTTAAACAAGTCCTCTCTTATGCTGATAAGTGATTGCTCATGGAGTTCAACAGAACATTAAAAAATACACATTTGTATTTAGTTAAATAAGATAGGTTATATAGCCATAAAGAGGGAGAGAGGAAGGAAGAAGCCTGGATTCTGGAGTAACACAGTTTTTCATTGCACATAACATTATAATTAATGTATAGGAAAATTGCAGTTTAAGCGAATGAACAGATGATACATGGTTATAGTTTGTAGCATTTGTCCTAGAATTTAAGGGATAAAATTCTTATAGGGCATTGTAGAAATTAAGACATTTATAACTAAGAAGTTGCATGAGAAGATGTATAGAAGTAGGAAATTTTAAAGTACGTGTAAGAAGAAAATGTAAATTTTTCTGTCTGTAACATAGGGCAGAAGTAGATAGGAGTGAAGATTAGAGAGCTTTGACCGTCTGCCTAAGGAGGGTGGAAGCTCACAGGAGATGCAGACTTCCTGAAATGGATGGGAAAGTATCCCAGGGCCTCTCATAAATTGAACATTATTAAAAGTAATAATATAAGTAGGTGCATACATTTTTAAATGGGAGTGTTTTATGTTATGACCACCAATGTCCTAAAGAAAATAGGAAACAAGACTGGTGTCAGTAATTTCCTATGGAAGGAGGGGGAGAGTTGCTAGGACAGTCATGGTTATAATGTTTCGTTAAGGTGAGGAAATTAAATGAGTATTTCAAGGCAGAGTTTGAGGATATATAAGTGTTTGCACATGCTGAAGGGGGTACTAGGAAGGAACTAGAGGAGAGGAAGCTGGAGAGAGATCCCAAAAGGATGGCTCTGAACTGAGGGCTGGAGATATCCAGGGGAAACGTTGCCTCACAGTTGACAAGTGCATAATGAGGATAAGGAAAAAAGGTAAATTGAAGATAAGAACCAATGTTAATGACATACATAGAGTGCCTATATGTCTGGTACACATATGTCTAAGAGCTTGACTTCCTTTGTCAGGAGTGCTTGCACCAACCATGCAAGTTTGGTATTATCAACAACAATGACAAAAAGTGAAGCTCACAAAGTTTGTTATTATTTTCAAAATCACACGCATAGTAAATAGAAGACTAGAAATGCATCCAGTGTGTTTCTGGCTCCAGCCATGAGCTCCTTTCATTGGTAATAGAGAAAATGAATTTGTGGGTGACCCAGCTAGAATGAGTTCTGAATGTTAAAGTGATAATTTTCTATGTTGAGCCAAAAATACAAATTTTATAATACATTTTAAATAATTTATCCAACTATTTGCAGGTAAATTTACCTAGTTTAAGACTGTATGGTTACTGACAAACAGCTTTGTAATATATTTTTCTTGTCTCTTGTGAAAGAAAAAAAAAATTTTATAAAGATAAGTTATTCCCCATGTATTTTTCCTTGTTGTTACTTGTAACAACATTAGAATCATATCTTTACATATCATTTCTTCTTCCTTTCCATAATAATACCAGTGACTCAAACAATCAATATTAATACCACATTAGATTCATTAGCTGAAGCTTTGTATTTCAATAATTATACAAAAACAATTTCTAGAAAATTGCCAGCTTCTCAATAGTCATGTTTAAGCCAATTTTCAAAATTCGTTTTCAGTGTTAAACTGAATATAGTATTCATAATGCCTCATCAGAAATGACTCCTGGAGAAGTGCTTTTTATGCTAGAGTTGGAATCAGAATCATCTGGAAGGTATATTGGACAGCAAATTCCTGGGTATGCCCTCAAAGATTTTCTGAGTTGGTCTTGCTCGGTTAGGGCTCAAGAATTTGCATTTCTAACAAGTTTTCAAGGTAATGCTAATGTCACAGATTCAATAACTCCACATTGAAGATAACCATCTTAGGGGATCACTGTTCATATATTTGGAATCAGGACAATCAAAAACCAATTTAAGAACTTATCCTTCTTAACCTGAGGTTCATTTTCAGCTTCTCAACTAAGACTCAAGCTTTGGTCTCAGTAAACCTAGTTGGTGCTTACCCAAGGTCTTTGAGCCGTTAACTGAACCTCTCTGATGCATTTGGATGGCTTGTGACAGCTAACAATTTGATTGAACTGTTTCAGTAGACCTGTGGGTTAAGTGGACAGGCTGCTTAACACATCAAGGGCACAACCTTTCCCGGTGAAAGTCTACTTTCCAACAAGATTCAAATACAACTAGCAGCCAAATTTCTCATTTCTTTGTAAAAGTTCACTAGCAAATCTTTATGTAGGGATAAGGTTTTAGTTCCAAATTGTAATTTTCAAGCTGTCAAAAGAGAAGTAAACTTTACTGACATTTGGGGATTGTAGTAAAATAGACCGTGTGCTCTGTGCTGCGTGTTTGCTGTATTAGAAACACCCTGGTTTCTGTGTTTGTAAAATGGTGTTATAAATAACTTGCCCAAGGGTCGGGGGGGGGGGGAGCAAAACACATTTAAGATCTACTAAAGGTCAGGATACATGCGAGCCGTTGGGGATACATGATATTATCAGGTGTCTTAGAGTTTATCACTTATGCCAATAGTGTTACCTCTTTAATTCATATTCAAGATTAGCATCTATGTTGATAGCACAGCTTTGACATAATAGTTTTTACTCTCTTTTGGAAATAAATATCAAAATTCAAGAAACCTTAAAATCTGATATACTTACACTCTCAAGACCTCAAATGTTTAATCACACAAGAATCTTTCATCCTTTGTTTTCATTGATATCATATTTGAAGATAAGCAGAAAGGAAAAAAAAACCTTTTTTAAATGCTGCAACAGTCTAATAGAGTTTCTATGTTTTTTTAATCTGGCTAAAGATGGAGTAAGCAGTTTAACTCAAGATGAGTTTAAAGAAGATATTTACCTTGGCTTTATAAATTTAGAATTCAGAGCACTAAGTTCAGTTAGAAGTCTCTACATCTTCCGCAATGAAAGACCATTGCCTTTAGGGATAGGTGAGACACAGCACTGCAGCAATCTACTGTTTTACTCCACTGCCATTCTGCTGACTGGTTGTTAGTCTTAGGACAGCAAGGTCAACTAGGTGAATATTAAAGTGTCCTAATCTTGGCTGTGTCTCAAGATTTGGTTTTCCTTGAATAAGCCTCTCTATTCAAAAGGCTTCCTCAAGTTTTATGGATACTTGCTCAAGAACAAAAGAGGCACTGCTTTCTAGGACCTGGGGATCATGAAGAGTAATGGCTAGAAATGTTCCTGCTCAAAGCTTGTACAAGCCTAGAGGTAGAGGTGGGAGAGTCTTGTGAGGGAGCCTGCAGGATCATGGCTCCCCTGCCAGGCCTTATGCTTTGTAATTAGCAGTAAAGAACATTCCTGCTCTTGCACCTCCAGCACTTATGCCTTTCCACCCTCCTTCCACAATCCTCTAAGTATAATTCTTCCTATTTATCTCAAGCACAAATTCCCCACACTCTCAGGTCATCCCTCATGACCCAGCAACCACAGAAATAGAATTATGACCAAGAAAAATTAAAACAGCAATAAAACTAATAGTTTTAAGAGAAAGATTGGAAGGTCACTTTTGGGACCTGTTATTAAGGATCAGAGTAGACATTTTCAGGAAGCAGTTGCATCCATGTAATTGGACTGTGGGAAAGAGGTTCCAGGTAGAAATATGGATTTGGCAATTGACAAAAGATAGATGGCATTTTATAGGGCAAGACAGGAAGAAGGCACTAAGGGAGTGAGAGTAGAAGGGGAGAGCAAAGTGTGAGCCCAGGTTACTTCAATATTAAGAAATCAGGAAGAGAAGGAACCCGAAGGAGAATCTGAGAAGGAGGCTAGAACAGGTTTTCTGTATCCACACTTAACTGTTACAGTCTACTCTTAGCAGTCACAGGGATCTTGTAAAAGGTAGCCTGAATCCAGGCACTTCTGCGCTCCCACTTTTAACAGCTTGCCCTTTGCTCAGAGTAAAAGTCAAAACAACACTGATGGTCTGCAGGGCCATTGTTACCTACAAACCCCATTAACCCTCTGCCCTGCTATCATCTTGATTTCCTCAATGTTCTTCAATAGCCAGTTATACATGATATAAGTGACTTTCTTCTAGAATTTTCCTCCTCTGTCTGAAAGTTCACCTCCTAAGTGCATATTTGGCTACTTCCACCTCTTTCTGGTCTTTGCTCAATGTTCCCTTTCTGAAAAAAAGTACCCTTTGTCCTCCCTCTTTTTTTTTTAGCTTTTTTTTTCTATTGCTTAATGAATTTTATTACAATTATAGGTGTACAAAAATCATCACAACTCAACTTGATAGTATCTGTTTTGTCCTCCCTATTTAATGTTACAAGTTGCCTCCCACCCATTCCCCTATCACTCCAACCTCCTTGTTATCTGCTGCTCCATTTTACTTTTTTTTCATAGAACTTGTCACCTCTTACCAGGCTACATGCTATATCTGTTTATTATGTTTCCTGGGCTTTGAAACTCATTTTAAATCATATTTTGTCAGTGTTTGCTTATGGTAGAAGTGGCAATGTTGGGTGGTAATTTGTAATAAGATAATATATGGGAAGCAGATAAAAGACTGCTTGATCCCAGAGTTGGCATTCAATACATGTTAATTTTCCTTTTTTTTTGCTGTTTCCTGACAAAAAGAAAATATCTATAAGTGTCATGTAACATAATAGAACATAATACTTTACTAAATAGAAACTTCTTAAAAACATCACTTTTATTCTTTAAGTCACTTTGTTATAATTCAGTTTCATCTCTTCAGAAAGGCTGTTTGTGATCTTACTAAGGTAATGTTCACACATACACACACACACACACACACACACACACATACCCTAGACAGAGAATATACCATTCATTTATAGAGGGTGGTATTGTGCATAGTTTTTAATTCATCATTCTGTCAAGAACTGTACCTTGCACAAAATAGGCTGTGATTAAATAAATGTCGGAATTTAGCCATACCTTATGTGTCTATGGGAAAAATCAAATCATTTCTAGTAATTTGGTAAATTAAGATAATCTCAACATTTAACTCCATCGAGCAGAGGTAGAGGGCATTAGCTAAATTAATAATGACTTAAACAACCATAAGCTATGTTGAAAGAATTAATGAACTTTCGAATACTGTTTACTTGGTCCGTGTCTTTATACAGATTTGGGATGACTCTGAGAAATAATGCAATAAAAACTTCTGGCTAAATCACTAAGTACTGTGAAATATATCTATAGGCAGTATTGTAAATAGAAGTACTTGTATTCCTGAGGCATTTCTACTAGTTCCTACTAACTGAATTACTTTCAACAGAGTCACCTAGGAAGTATATGTTACAATTTCAGAATTCAAGTTCTAGCCCAGATTTACCAAATCAGTGTCTCTGAATAGAGGGCAAAGAACTGTACAGTAAATAAATCCCTGTGTAATTCATTACATCCCATTTCTGTAAAAGAATAGGATAAATGTATTCTGAGAGTATCCATGTTGCTGGAGAACTTAAAAACACACACACACATTTCAGAAGTCTTGACTGAGTGTGATATTTCAGGGTAGGATTTCAGAGATAAGTATTGAGAAATTTGAAATCATGCTGGTAGCCAGTCATTTATTTTTAGAAGAAAGCAACAGCAAATGCAAAAAGGAATTTTCCTGTGTGTGTGAGAGAAAGAATGAGAGAAAGAGGTTTTTTTTTTGGTCTGCTTTTCAGATTCACCTGAAGTTAATTAAGGTGAAGCTTCTTTAAAAAAAATGAAGTAATAATGTGATTCAGAGCTTTGCTTCCAATTTCTAAAGCTAAGCTCTATATCTCCTTGATGTTTAATTTCAGGTACTCTACAAAAAATAAAAATAATTCTAAAAATATTGGAATTCTGCTTTCTAAACATTGCCAAGCATGAAAAAACAAGCAACCTTAAAACTCTAACACAAATAATTCTAGCCATGTGGAACCCTTTCTTGAATCCTCTTTCCTTGGCTAATTTTGTACAAATATCACATTTTGTAAACACATGTTGACTCCTTCTTCAAATTCAGTCTGGTAGATCCACTATGTTCCCCATCAACAATTCCCTAATGTCCTGTCTAACAACTGTCAAAAAACAAATAAGGTTTGTGGGTCAGAACTTGCTTAGAGAATATTTTTACTGAGTTCTCTGGCTCTCTGCTTTGTTTTCATGATATTCGAAGAAATATCCTTTTCCCCCTAATTTATGTAAGGTTGCAATGGCATTTTATTTAACATTTTAGAAAGCCAAAACTCTATTGATGCTTTAAAATACAATGTAAAACATTCCCTAACCCATTATAACTGTGTAGTGTTACATGGTTGCATAACCTGGAAAGGCATTGCCCTATAGACCTGTGATTTGTGTACTATTATGTATATATGGTATACTTGAACAGTTAACTATTTTTAATATTAATCAGGAAAGGTCCCATTAATCATGAATATTTCAAGTGTCTAATTGTTTATTATTTATTAAAAAGGTGCTAATTTACTGATAGCAATGTTGCAAGTCAGAAATAGTCAGGCTTAAATCACAGCTGAAAGCCTTTGTTCTGTTATGTAAAAAGGGAGTAAGCTATTAATGCTACTCTTAAGGATAGCTTAATCTTAAAATATGGCATATATTAGTATGATTCTCTAATTACACTTACATAACATCAAACCCAAATTATATAAATAACAGTTCCCTTTTTTTTTTTTTGGTCTTTTGTCTTTTTATTGCTGCACCTGCGGCACATAGAGGTTCCCAGGCTAGGCGTTGAATCAGAGCTGTAGTTGCTAGTCTACACCACAGCCACAGCAACATGGGATCCCAGCTGTGTCTGCAATCTACACCACAGATCATGGCAACACCATATCCTTAACCCACTGAGCAACGCCAGGGATCAAACCTGAATTCATGGATGCCAGTCAGATTTGTGTCCGCTGAGCCACAATGGGAACTCCTAAATAACAGTTCTGATAGAGCATTTAAACTTTGAGTAGTGATGGATATGTACCTGTAGGTTTGTGCATGTAAAACAGCAAGTCATCTGCTGCTTTGGCATTGGCAGAATACTATTAGACAAACATGAAACAAAGTAAAACTTGTTTGATAGTGCCTTTAAATGGGTTGAAACATGCTGAAAATCTACTGAGTTCATTCTGTAGATTTGTCCATGCTTTTTTATTGCCGATTTTCTTACTCCTCTTGACCTAGTTGACAAATACCTTCTTTTCACTTCAGAATAAGCCATTAGCTGATTAAAATAAAAATAAAGTTTCTGTCTTACAGGATTAGGCAAAATTTCATGCAAGATTAATTGTAGTTATTGTCATCAAATATCGCATCCGACAAGTCCCAGAGCTGGCTCTCTGCATTTAATGACAATAGTTTTTCTGTCTTTTATTGCAATTTATTGTGTATTATGTTATTCATTGTTATATTTCTATAAAAATATAACACCATTCTTATTGTTTTACTGTGTCTGAGTTTGGTAGGGTGGAGAATTTGTTTTTGAAGTTAAAGTTGCAAAGTTAGAAATCAAGAATGTTTACCAGGTAAAACAAATGTGTCTGAACGTAACTAAGATTTAACTGTGTATATGCAATATAACATTCTGTCCCAAATAAGAGCATCCTGAAGGCACTTCTCTACAGGAGGCGTTTTTCTAGGCAAAATATTGCATGTCAGTACAAATCAGGTCAGGTTCCCACCACAGCAGGCATTAACCTGCAGGAACCTCTCAAGCACAAGGACATTTTTGACCAGGTCAGTGCCTGTGTATGCATGTGCTGCATTTCTATATATTACCCCAAGTGGAGCAAAAAATGTTTCCTCTTCCACACTTCTGTAGGTTCATGAATCAGCTGGGCTTTGTGGCGATGAAGAAATTTTTTTTTTTAGAGTGAATGTAAGTCTTTTTAAAAAATACTTTCTTGATGTGATTACAAGTAATATCTTGGCAGATTCATTATGACAGTTTGCTTTCCATACCTATTGCTATAATTTCTCTTTAGAATTTTTCTTAGACTATACTGCAAATAGTCATACAGCGTAAATACATAAGCAGTACAGTCCAAAGACTGTAGTTACAGGATGTTTTATGTATGTAGAGGAAGAGGTAATTATTAGAGGATGGGTAATGGGAGAAATAAGGGTAAGACAAACAAAAAGTATCCTCTTATATGTCCGTTGGGTCATTCGTAGCCTTAGCTCAAGGACACAAATGTGCATACTGCCTCTGGATGAGTGAAAGCATACTTATTAATTTCCCATTGCTGCTGTAACATGTTAACTGCAGACTTAGTGGGTTAACACAGAGGAGTTTTAGCATCTTCCATTTAGGGAGGTCAGCAATGCAAAATGGGTATCACTTGGCTATAATCAAGGTGTCAGTGGGGTTGCATTCTATCTAAAGGGACAAACTAGCTTTCAATGGGACAAATATTTACTAGCTTTTTATTTTTTTGATCCTGTGAAGTATGGTAACAATTCAATTAACTTATTTTTTTTTCTTACTGAAAATTAACTAAGATGATTTTAATCTGCATACATGTAAGTTTGTATACGTATATATGCATTACAGCCAAAATAAAAAGGTGACACAGAGGTAATGAGAAATACAAACTGAATTAGAAAAATAGCATTTATTTAGAAGTTTTATAAAACTGCTGTTGGTTGGAGAAAAACAAATTGTTCTTTGGTTTCTCATTAAAAAAACAATATCAGAAATTCAGAATATAAAGGAACTACATAAATAAATTAGAGGAAGTATAGAGTGATGAAGATGGGAGAAAGGAGAGAAAAGAGAGAAAAGAAGAGAAGGGGAGGGAAATAAAGAAAAGAGATGCAATTAATCAAAATTGTTTACCAAATTTTGGATAGAATTAATGAAAACATTATAATTACATATAGTGGGGTATATGTAATTCCAAGGATCAAAAAAAAAAAAAAGCTAGTAACCTATAATCATTCTGTCATTGCTAAAGTACTTTGAACTCCTGTTATGCTTTCTGTGGTGGAAAATAATTGAAAGTATAGTTCTCTCATCTTTTTCTGAGGGGGATTTTATCATGAGACAGAGTTTACCAATAGGACAAACATTAATACTTAAGATATTAATTGGGAGTTCCTGTCATGGCTCAATGGAAATGAATCTGACTAGCATCAATAAGGATGCAAGTTCAATCCTTGGTCTTGATCAGTGAATTAAGGATCTGGTGTTACTGTGAGCTGTGGTGTAGGTCACAGACCTGGCTCAGATCTGGTGTAAGGCAATGACTACAGCTCACATTCGACCTCTAGCCTGGTAACTTTCATATGCCATTGTTGTGGCCCTTTAAAAAAAAAAAAAAAGAAATCAATCAATGCCCAAGACTCAGGAAGGGAATTTCATGGTAATAAAGGGGTTAGTGTAATGACTGCTATGATTATGATTTTTTTATTAATGGATTTTATTTCAATTATAAGTGTACATAAATCATCGCAAGTCAATTTGACAGATTTTGTATCCCAAATCCCCAGTGCATCCCCCCACCCCCCAGATTGTCTTATTTGAAAAACCAAGGTTTTCCAAAGTCTGTGAGTCAGTATCTGTTCTGCAAAGAAGTTCACTGTGTCTTTTTAGTTTCCACATGTAAGCGGTAGCATTGGGTGTTGCTGTCTAATTGTCTGACTGGTTTCACTTCGCATGATAATTTCTAAGTTCATCCATGTTGCTATAAATGTTGGTAATTCGTTCCTTTTAATGGCTGAGTAACATTCCATTGTGTGTATGTACCATATCTTCCCTATCCAATATTCTGTCGATGGGCCTTTAGGTTGTTTCCATGACCTGGCTATTGCATAGAGTGCTGCAATGAACACTGGAGTACATGTGTCTCTTCGAGTCATGGTTTCTGCTGGATAGATGCCCAGGAGTGGGATTGCTGGGTCAAATGGTAATTCTATTTTGAGTTTTCTGAGGAATCTCCATACTGTTTTCCACAGTGGCTGCACCAATTTGCATTCCCACCAACAGTGTAATAGGGTTCCTTTTTCTCCACACCCTCTCCAGCACTTACTGTTTGTAGACTTTTTGATGATGGCCATTCTGGCTGGTGTAAGGTGGTACCTCATAGTGGTTTTGATTT
>PVHT020000140.1:2999393-3025327 GCA_004024745.2 Catagonus wagneri | reverse complement strand
CTCATTTCCTTTCAATCTTTTATCTCTTTTCTCTTCTGCATTAGTGATTTCCACTAATCTGTCCTCCACCTCACTGATTCGTTCTTCTGCCTCCTGTATTCTATTGTTGGCTGCTTCTAAGGAATTTTTTATTTCAGTGATTGTATTTTGCATCTCTTCTTGTTTAATTTTTACAGCTTGTATTTCTCTGCTCAGTGTTTCCTGTAAATGATCAATCTTTGCCTCCAGTCTATTTGCAATGCCTTGCATCATCTTCAGCATCAACAGTCTAAAGTCTCTTTCTGGAAGGCTGATAATCTCCTCATCACTGAGCTGTTTTTCTAGGCTTTTCTCTTTCTCCCTTATCTGGGTTAGAGTTTTCTGTCTTTTCATTTTTGTAGGCTTTTGGTGTGGTGACCTTTGTGTCGACAATAGAGTTGTAGCCTCTCTTGGTTCAGGTGTTTGCCTCCCCTGTAGCTAAAGTTGGTATGTAGGGGGTTTGCTGTAGGCTTCCTGATGGGAGGGAGTGATACCTGCTCACTGGTAGGTGGGGTTGATTCCTCTCCCTCTGATGGGTGGGGCTTTGTCTCTGGATGAGATTAGAGGCTGGCTGTATGCCTGAGGGATCTTTAGGCAGCCTGTTCACTAATGGGTGGGGCTGAGATCCCACCTGAATTGTTGTTTGGCCTGTGGCTTCTCAGAGCTGTTGGGAGGGACCAGATTTTCCCAGAAATGGCCACCTCCAGAGAAATGCAGGCTGCTGAATGTCCCCGAGAGCTTCACCTCCAATGTCCTTCCCCAACAACAAGGCACATTCACCCCTGTTTTCCCAGGAGATCCTCCAAGAATTGCAGTCAGGTTCCACCCAGATTCCTCTGGAGATTGCTTTGCCCTGGGACCCAGTGCACGTGAAAGTCTGTGTGTGCCTTTCAAGAGTGGGGTCTCTGTTTCCCCCAATCCTGTGGAGCTCCTGCACACAAGCCCTGCTGGCCTTCAATGCCAGATGCTCCAGGGGCTCTTTCTCCCTGTGCCTGATCCCCAGGTGTGGGGATTTGACGTGAGGCTCAGAACTCTCAGTCCTTAGCTAAGTCTCTGTGATGCAGTTACTTTCCAGTCTGTGGGGCTTCCCACCCGGGAGGTATGGGGCTGCTTCTATCGCATAATCGCCCCTCCTACCTCTTGATGTGGTCTCCGCTGTGTCTTCTGGAGCAGAGTATCTTTTTTGGAAGTTTACAGTCCATTTGCTTGAAAGTTCCTTGGCATTTGGTTGTATTTTTGCTGTTATTTGGGAGAGAAGTTGAGTTCCAGTCCGTCTATTCCGCCATCTTAATCCAATCTCTGATTATGATTTAAAAATAAAATGGGAGTTCCCGTCGTGGAGCAGTGGTTAATGAATCTGACTAAGAACCATGAGGTTGCGGGTTCAATCCCTGGCCTTGCTAGGTGGGTTAACGATCCGGCGTTGCCGTGAGCTGTGGTGTAGGTCGCAGATGCGGCTTGGATTCTGCATTGTTGTGGCTGTGGCGTAGGCCCCCAGCTGTAGCTCTGACTCAACCCCTAGCCTGGGAACCTCCATATGCTCTGGGTGTGGACCTAAAAAGCAAAAAAATAAAGTGAAATAAATAAAATAAATAAAAATAAAATGATTTTTAGAAAATAATTAGTATGAAAAATTATATTAAATAAATTCCATAAAACTGGATTATATTTATGAGTATGAAATGGAAATCTGAATATTATTGATGAACTAAGTTTAAACATTTTTATTGCTTCAAATAAAGGTTAAAAATAATCAGAACTAGTTTATTCCTTAGTACTGGCAGATTTTAAGCAATAATTTTATTGAACTAAAACAACCATAAAGACTAGTATACAGGAGTTCCATCGTGGCTCAGTGGTTAACGAATCCGACTAGGAACCATGAGGTTGCAGTTTCGATCCCTGGCCTTGCTCAGTGGGTTAAGGATGCGGCGTTGCCATGAGCTGTGGCGTAGGTTGCAGATGCGGCTCTGATCCCGCAGTGCTGCGGCTGTGGTGAAGGCAGACAGCTACAGCTCCTGTTAGACCCCTAGCCTGGGAACCTTGACATGCCGCAGGTGCAGCCCTAGATAAGGCAAAAAAAAAAAAAAAGACTAACATACAAGAACAATAGTTGTTGATTTATATGTAGCTACAACAAAGAAAAGAAAATTGGAGTCTCTTGGTAGCTCAGCAGGTTATAAGGTACTGGCATTGTCACTGTTGTGGTTCGGGTCATTGCTGTGGTGCAGGTTTGATCCTTGGGCCAGGAACTTCTGCATCCCTAGGGTGTGGCTAAAAAGAAGGAAAGAACAAAGAAAATAAATACATATAGCATCGGAAGTTCCATCATGGTGCAGTGGAAATGAATCCTACTAGAACCCATGATGATTCAGGTTTAATCCCTAGCCTCGCTCTCAGGGTTAGGGACCCAGCGTTGTTGTGAGCTGTGGTATAGGTTGCAGATCTGGCTTGGATCCCTTGTTCCTGTGGCTGTGGTATAGGCCAGCAATTATAGCTGTGATTAGAACCCTTGCCTGGGAACTTCCCTATGCTGCAAGTGCAGCCCTAAAATGCAAAAAAAAAGCACTTAATAGAGGAAAAGTTTGTATTTATATAGACAAACATTTGACAAAGTTAAATAAGATATCTTTATACAAATATACATGAATATACAACTTACAGTAATCTATTAGGTGGTCACAAAAAATTTTAAGAAATAAATTCCACTAGGAAATTTTTGTATGTGATGTTATATTTTTATAACATGCAATTATCATTTTATATAGAGCGATTAAAGTGGGTACACAGATGAGTCAAAATCAAACTGCCATGAAAATCTGTAAGACATTAAAATGATTAATCATCTTCAAAAAATTCTTAGAACAGCAAAGAGTGAAATATAAAATAAAGCTTTTTTTCTCTACTATCCTTTAAACCAAAAATATATATTTATATATGTAGCTTATTGCCTTGATGTTAACATTTTGTCATTTATTTATGTGTGGATTTATTTTTTCACTTTAAATTTTTTAAAAAGTGGATTCCATAGAACAGGTTATTATCTTCAAATGTTCTTTGTTCAGTTCTATTATTTTTTCAGTAATTGATCCTTTTATATAAACTAGACTATGATTTTTTTTAATTAGCTAAATCCTCTGTATTGTCCATCCTTCCTAGAAGTTTCCTTCTCATTCTCTCTCTTTACTTATTTTTATTCTTACCAAGTAGCAGAACTTGGTAGGAGGTTCATGAAGAGAGTTTTAAATTGCCTCTTGGATACACTATTCATACTCTGCAATAATGATCCTTGTGTATCCTTAGTTGCAAAGAAGATCTGGCTCTGTCTTGTATTCATTTGTCTTACACTAAATATGTTTTTTCCTTCCAATCTCATCATTTCCAGAGAGAAGCAAAAGTTGAGTTAGGGAAATCTTAAGGCATGTGTCATTGTGTCAGCCTAAAGATTACTCTGCAAATAAGCAAAGAAACTAACAAGAAGTCTTAGTACTTAACAGGGCATTGAAATTTTTTTCATAGCACAGCAGCCAGTGATACAAATTAAGTTTCACCCCATGGAACTGAAAAATAGGTACTCTGAAAAAGCTAAATTTTAGCATTAAAAGATAGGGGTTGTCATCGTAGTTACAATAGGGGACACTCTGAGCACTTTGCTCTTGTATCGTGAGGCTTTAAGCGTCTTCATTCATCTGGATTCTGCTTCAGATACCTTAAGTCACGTAATTATATGCAGCTAAAGATACATCTGAGATTTGTTGAAAGTACAAGAGGTAATGATATTTCTCAAGGAAACATTAGGTTCTCCGTAGAAATCTTTCTAATTAGAGAAGGATCTGGTAATATGATGATTTTTAATTTCATTGAAAGCGTATATTAGTCTAGTTTCTATGTTCTGTCACAGACTTGGTTAGTTTATTCCTCTAGTGCTGAATACAAAAATAAATCCTGTAAGAAATATTTTCTCTTTGGAAGAATAGCTATTAATTCAAACCGAAACATCTGGATAAATGCCTGGTATGAAAACTACAAGCTACACAAACAAAAAAAAATGTGAAAAGGGAAGACTAGCCTATGAAAATAGTGTAAGCTATTGGGGGAGGGACTTTAATAAATACTTCTCATATGTGAAATGGTGAAAAATGATTTCTGATTTCTTAACCTTTGTTGACAGAAAATAAACAGGTAGACTATAGAGAACCAATTAATTTCTTTTTACTTTTTCCCTAATGATACAGACCTGCTTGGGAAATAGAGCATGGTGTTTAGAAAGCATGTTAAAATTCTTGTTACTGTTAAATGAATTCTCACTCTCCACATGCCAGATTCTGATTTAGCAATCTATAAGCAAATTATCCCTATCATTTCTATTATAGGCAAAATTCCAATATAACAAAAATAGGAAATGTTTAAAAACAGAGGTACTGATATTTTCTTGGACCATGCTGCCCTTTTAATGTTTTTGTAATATTGCAAAGCATCCCTAAGCTAAAATAAATGCTTAACAAGTCTATTTACTAAATAGTTAAGTACAAAAACTTAGCAGTAGTTGTTTGTGGGTGTGCGAAGATATCATGGTTTCCCTCAAATATTAAAAATATCCCATAGTGTTCCTTGAATACAGTGTAGCAGACCAGGGTGCCTGTATGGAAATCATTAAAGTAACTTTGTTCGTAAATCTTTACGTAAAATTTGAGAATAAATTAGGTTTTAAAATTTGTTGTGCCCACTTCATATTCATAGAGCTGCTCTCAAAGGCCATTTTTTTTCTTTACTTCTCAAAAGCAGGGCAAAAAGATGGAGGTAATTTTCACTTGCCTTTACTTCTTTCAGATATTACCAGTCACTTAAATGTACATTATCTAGTAATTCACACATATTTCAAATAGCAATAATATTCCTATCACATTTAGTGTGTGTTTTCATAAACATTTTTTTCCTGGATACATAGAGCTCAAATGGACTTGGCTCTATTTGAGCTTTAGGAAAGAAAGGGCTCATTTAATCCATGGAATTAAATGAAATTTTTACTTTAACTGCAGAGAAACACTTAAATGTTTATGACATAGGCAATGGGAAATCAACTGCACATAATGCAGTCGAAATTGCTAAGTACTTATTCTAGCAACATACGCTTTACCTTCAACTTTGGCACAACCTCAACACTACTATTTTATTCCTTTAAAACATTCAGACCTGAGATCTCTGCCAATGTCAACGTCATAAACTGTGCAGCCTATAGAGGTAGGTTGTACAATATTTTATGTCAGCATTGCTGAAGTAGTATTAATGTTTGTGTCTTTACGTAGTGCATGTATTTACCACTATACTCAAATATTGTGAAAATGCAGTAGAGGATTGTGGATAAAAATAGATATGCTCTTGTACTGTCAAGAATATTTTAACAGTTTTTGAAATTCCATGATTTAAAATAATAAATGAGCTAAATGTTGCTAGAGATACTGAGATAAATAGACAGCTAGACAAATGTAAGTGTAGATAAATAAACTCTTGTAGAGCATAATTTTCATGGTAAAGTGTATGAAGAAATGTATAGTAATGAAATATGAGAATAGTTTGTCACATCCTAACCTTCCTGTTACTAGCTGTGTGGTCTTGAACAAATGATTCAAGCTACCTTCCTCAGTATATCCTCCTCTGAAAAAGGGGATATTATTAGTAATGGACTTAAAAGTTGAGTCCCTTACTCAACTTTTTAAGGTAATTACAAAGATTAAGTTAGCTGATATACATAAAGAATGTAAATTAATACCTGGCAACTAGTTAGTGCTACCAAATAATTAGTTATTACCATTAGTTTTCATTTAAAATTATGTTATGAAATATAAATTATCATGTACAAAATACCAAAAATTAGAAATGAATAAGTGTACTTAATCTTAATTTTAGGAAAATAAATCAAATAATAGGCTTATCCAGCTATATTTATCATATGTACAGTTTTAAAAATGTCACAGTTTTATTATGTATTTTGACAGCTTAAGTAAGATTTGTCTACTATAGAATGGTGTTTGGGCACAAGTGACATTTAGCCCTAAAGAGGAAAATGTTCAATGACATATGTTAGCATTTAAGTAATTAAAAAATCTATTGTAAATTAGTTTCTAACATTTTAAATCATACTCCCAAAAATGTATACCTGATCATTCAAAATAATAAGAGTAAGAGATTATGGAAATTTAGCAGAATATGAATAACTGTTTTAATAGTTGTTTTAATAACATGAGCAATAAAATTTCATAAACACAATAATCAGAAAGTAAAATTTTCTAATTTTAGTGATATTGACTGACTTTTGAGCATTTGTGTCAGAAACTCTTTTACGTGTATCAACTCAGCCTTTAGGAAAAGCACGTAAGTATTGTCATTGCTCCAATTACAGATTAGGAAAAATATTTAGATTTAGTGATAGGTTTGAGATTTGCATCAAGACTGTCTAGAGTCTGGTTCCTGTTGGACCAGAGGGAGCCATGTGACATCCCCCTGTTCCAGGACCTTGCGGGCTTGGAATATGCAGATTAATTCACACTGAGGAGTTAGGATATGCCTTCGTCCTTGGGCAGAGCCAGCCCCACACTAAAGCTGTGGGCTCAGGGAGGGACTCATCACGGAGTTAAACCCAGAGCCCATTGTCAGGAGGCACAATGCTAGCCACCCACTTCTTCTCACTCTCTACACTACTATTTCTCTGTCACTCTGTCACTCTTTAATCAGTCTCCCTTCTCCACCGATGATAAAACTGCTCTATCAAAAGTGTTCAAAAGAGTCCAGGATATGCAATTTTTTTTCCAAAACCAATTACTCGTTTTCCTTCCTCTTAGTGTCTCCTTCTGACTTCTTTAGCAGAGCATCTCTATTCCACCTTTTATGGGTTCAGCACAAATGATTAATTGTGCTGTTTACTGAATAAATATTTCACAAATAAAATCAATGGTTTCTTGTAAAAAAATTGTCTTGAGTTTACTTTTCCCCCTAACCACAATACTATAATATGATAAACCAGAAGTCTTTCTCTTTCCCGCAGTGTTTATGATATAGTGAACCTAAGTAATGGCTTAGCTTTTATACTGAAAAGCTTCCTTCTATTTAAATTATGCCTTTAAAAAGGAACATAAAATTATGGTTATTTTTTCTGTATTCTAATAAATGAGATAATTGAATGTGTGGATTTAAAAATATTCATTTTGTTCTTTTTGATAAGCATTACAATAATTTTGGAAGAGTATAGAATGTTTTAAAAATGGTTTATTTAGGAACAATTGACTTTCAGTAAACTGCATATATTTAAAGTGACAAATTTGATATGTTTTGACAAATGTATGTACCCACAAAACCATCACACTAAACACGATAATGAACATAACCGTTGTTTCCTCTGCAATTTTCCTAATATTATGCAAACATTAATGTGCTTTCTGTGACCAAAGATTAGTTGACATTTTCTAGATTTTATGGCTAAGATTTGATCTATCTTGGTGAATGTTCCATGTGAGTTTGAGAATAATGTGTATTCGCTTCTGCTGGGTGGAGACGTCTATAGACATTGATTATATCCAGTTGATTGATGTTTTTAGTTCAATTACGTCCTTGCTGATTTTTCTGCTTGCTGGATCTGTCCATTTCTGATAGAGGGGTGTTGAAGTTTCCAACACTGATAGTGAATCCATCTTTTTCTCCTTATAGTTATATTAGTTTTTGCCTCATGAAGTTTCAGGCTCTGATGTTAAGCATGTACATGTTGAGGATTATTTTGTCTTTTGGGAGAAATGAATACTTTATCATTATGGAATTTCATTCTTTATCCCTGATAACTTTCCTTGCTTTGAAGTCTGTGTTGCCTAAAATTAACATAACTACTCTTACTTACCTTTGATTAGTGTTCAGATGATATATGTTTCTATTTCCAATTTAGTCGTAATCTATAGGTTTCTTTATATTTAAGATGATTTTTTTTTGTAGACAACATGGAGTTGGGTCAAGTTTTTTGGTCCATTCTTACAAATTTATCTCTTAATTGGAGCATTTATAGATGTTCAAAGTGATTATTGACATAGTTGGATTAATAGCTACCATATATGTTTCTGTTTTCTGTGTCACCCTTGTTCTTTGTTACAATTTTTGTCTTTCTCTTCTCTTTCAAATTCAGCATTGTATAGGATTCAATTTTTTCTCCTTTATTAGCATACTGGTTATATTCTCTTTTAAACTTATCCTAGTGATTGCCCTAGAGTTTGCAATATACAGTTGACCCTTGAACAACACAGGTTCAAACTGCATAGGACCACATATATGTGGATTTTTTTTAATGAATTCTTACTATTGTACTAAACAATCCCTGGTTGGGTGAATCTAACATTGCAAACCCTACATATGGAGGGCAAAGTGTAAACTTATACAAGGATTTTATAGTACATGAAGGTTTTGTGTCTGTAACTCCCAGGTTTTCAGAGATCAACTGTATGTTTCCAATTGATCCAACTCCATTTTCAAATAACACTATACTACTTGCCAGGTTGGGTGAGTATCTTATAATAACAAAATAACCATAATTCCTCTCTCCAAATCAGTGCATCATTATTGTCACATATATATAAGTATGTCACGAGCACATATGCGTATTAATAAGGTATATATGTTTATATATATGTATATACATACAAAGCCAAAACTTGTTAGTGTTTTGAACAAACTGCTATCTGTTAAATCAATGAAGAATAGGAAAATTAAAATCTTATTTTATTTTCACTTATTCCTTCTTTGTTGATTCATGTAAACCCAAGATTGCAGCCTGTATCATTTTCCTTTTCTAAGAATTTTTAACATTTCCTGCAAGGAAGCTTAGCTGGCAACAGATTCCCACGATTTTGGTGTATATAATAGTCTTAAAGTCTCCTTAACCTTAAAAAAATAATTTTGCAGCTACAGTATTCCAGTAGGTTTTTACTCTCCCCATACATTAAATAATTTCATGCCACTCTCTTCTTGATGACATGGTTTTTGAGGAGAAGTCAGATTTAAGTCCTGTCTTTGTTCCCTATAGATAAGGTATTTTTTTTCTCCTCTTCTTCTTTCAGAATTTATTCTTTTTTTTTTTGTTTTGGCTTTTTGCCTTTATCTAGAGCGCCACCCGCGGCATGTGGAGGTTCCCAGGCTAGGGGTCTAACAGGAGCTGTAGCTGCCAGCCTTCGCCACAGCCATAGCAGCGCGGGATCTGAGCCGCATCTGCAACCTACACCATAGCTCATGGCAACACCAGATCCTTAACCCACTGAGCAAGGCCAGGGATCGAACCTGCAACCTCATTGTTCCTAGTCGGATTCATTAACCACTGAGCCACGACAGGAACTCCCAGAATTTATTCTTTGATTTTCTGCAGTTTGAATTTGACATCCTAGATGTTGTTTTCTTTGGCATTTATCCTGCTTGATGTTTTCTGAGCTTCCTGAATCTGTGGTTTGATGTCTGACATTAATTTGGGGGAAACTTTTAGTCAATATTGTTTCTAATATTTTTCTGTTATATTTTCTCTTTCCTCTCCTTCTGATATCCCCATTATGTTTATGTTACACCTTTTTTAATTGTCACACAATTTTTGGATATTCTGTCCTTTTTTTCCCTCATCTTTGTCTCCTTGCTTTTAAATTTGAAAAGTTACTATTGATATAGCCTCGAGCTCAGATATTCTTTCCTCAGCAATGTCCATCTACTAGTAAGCCCTCAAAGGCAGCCTTCTTTTTTGTTACAGTATTTTTATTTCACAGTTGTTCTCATTAATTTTGAAATTCTAACTCTCTGCTTACATTGCCCATGTGTTTCTGCATACTGTCCACTTAATCCATTAGAGACCTTAAATAATAATCATGGTTGTTTTAAGTTCTCAGTCTTATAATTGTAACATCCCTGTTCCTGATGCTTGATCTTTCCCAAATTGTGTGGTGTTTTTGGTATTTTAGTGTGTCTTGTAATATTTTATTGATAACTAGACATGATTTATTGGATAAGAGAATCTGTAAATATGCTTTAGTAATATAGTGGTGAGGTCTGGAAGGAGGGAAGATGTTCTGTGGTCCTATTATTAGGTGCCAGTCTTTTTGGGAGCCTGTTTCAGGACTGCAAACATCACAAGAGCTTCTTAGCTTTTTTCTTCCTCCTTAGGTAGAACAGGAAGCTCCAGACTGGATTGCAGTTGTTTGTTTCCCTTCTTCCACATGGGAGGCTAAAACTAACTTGAGTTGGGTATCTCCCTTTTTCAGATCATTTAGACTGTGATAATAACTTTGAAGGCATAGCTCTGGTTAAACAATTTGTTCTGAGGGAAATCCTTGTTAAGAAAAACAGATTGCTCTGGTGTATTTAGAAATGCTCTTTTTCCCCTCCGCCTGCCAGTAGCATGAGGGGATTTATTTTTCTCTGAAATTTGTCATAGGAACCTGGTGGAGCTCCTGGAGGTAAAATTCATCACCTTGTGGGCTCCGCCATGAATGGGTTCCGCTTAACCCTTAGACTTATACTAAGCCTCCAGCAATTTGTCATTTGCAGTTAAAGCTTTTCTATCTGGCCTTGGGGGCTGCAGTGGTTTCCACTCATGAGTCTCTGTTGTGAAGCCTCAGCTCCCTGTATTTGCCTGTCTCTTCAGTCATCATGGGCATTTGTTGCTCTATGTCCTCCTCTCTCTCACCAGTCAAAGAGCAGTTTTTGATCTTTCAGTCTGTTTAGCTTTTAACTTATTGTTAGGACAGAATGACAAATTCTAATCTCCTTACATGTGGAACTAGATATCAGAAGTTTCAGTCCCTCAAGTTTCTGTAAACAAAGTCATACATTATGTGCTGTTTGGTTGAGTTATTTCAACTAATCATAGTTATTTGATATTCATTTATGTTCTTGCCATTGAATAGTATCCCACTGCATATAGATGAACTACTTTTTTTTTTTTTTTTGACTTTTTGTCTTTTAGAGCCACACCTGTGGTATATGGAGGTTCCCAGGCTAGGGGCAGAATCAGAACTATAGCTACCGGCCAACACCACAGCCAACAATGCCAGATCCAAGCCGAGTCTGCAACCTACACCACAGCTCATGGCAACACCTGATCCTTAACCCATAAGCGAGGCCAGGGATGGAACCTGCATCCTCATGGATACTGGCAGGATTCCTTAACGACTAAGCCATGATGGGAACTCTGTGATGCACTACTGTTTTGTTTACCCATTGTTCTGTTTAGCATGGTGTTGTTTCAAGGTTTTGGCTATTACCAAATAAAGCTGTTATGAATATTCACAGAAGCACTTTGCATACATGTGCTTTCATTCACTGGAGGGTGATTATCTGAAATATTAATAACTGCATCTCATGGGAAGCATATTTTTAACTTCTTATAAACTATCAAACTGTTTTTCAAAGTGGTTTTGCCATTTGACATATGCCTCAACAGTCTATGAAATTTCCAATTACTCTACCTACCCAGTAGTTATTTTTGTTAATCTGTTTAGTTTTAGTCATCCAAATAAGTATTTAGTGATTCCTCATTTTGTTTTTAACTTTGTATTTCTCTTGTGAGTAATGATGTTGAGCATCATTTTATGAATTTATTGGTCATCTGTGTATCTTCTTTGTGGCAGCGCCTTTTCAAGTCTTATGCCCATTTTTTTTTTCCAGTTCACTAGTCGATTTTTTTATTGAGGTGCTTCTGTTCAGTTCTGAGAAGTCTTTTACAGATTGTGTCTTTAAGTGTTTAATTAGATACCTGTTTTGTAAATATTTCTTCCAAGTGTGTAGCTAGCCTTTTCTTTCTCTTAAAAATGGTTTTTAAAGAACCAAAGTTTTTAATTTTGATGAAATTGAATTTATTAATTTGCTTTTTCCTAAGTCATTACTTTGTTGTTATATATAGGAAATGTTTACCCAAGTAGGTTTGCAAAGGCTTTATCTTATATTTTTGTAGAATTTCTGAATTATAAACCTTCCCTTTTGTTCTATAATACATTTTGAGCTAATTTTTATATAACATGAGGTATGGATCAACATGATTTTATTTTTTTTTCCTTATGGGTATTCAATTGTTCCAGTAATATTTGTTGCAAACAATATCCTTATTTTTTATTCATTTATTTATTTTTAGGGTTCCACACATGACATATGGAAATTTGGAAGTTCCCAGGCTACAGGTTGAATCAGACAACATGGCCACAGCAATGCCATATCCAAACTATATCTGCAACCTACGTCACAACTTGTGGTGGATTCTTAACTCACTGAGCAAGGCCAAGGATCGAGCCTGCATCCTTATGGATACTAGCGGGATGCTTAACCTGCTGAACTACAGTGGGAACTCCAACAATGTCCTTTCTTCTTTGAAGGTCTTTTTACTTTTGTCAAATAATTCTACATGTGTACTATCTATTCTGCTCCATTAATATGTTTGTATTTATTTTTGCCAATAGCTCAGTATTTTGCTTACTATTATAGATATAACTTTTCTTCCCTTTTTCAAAAGTACTTTGGCTGGTCTAGGAAATTTTCATTTCCATGTCAATTTTAGAAACAGTTTGTCAATTTCTAAAAATGTTGGTATTTTTGACTTTGATTTTGTTGAATCTACGTATCAGTTTGAGGATAACTTTGCACCTATATTCATGAGGAATATTGGTCTGGAATTTTAAGTGTTTGCTTGCTTTTGGTACATGGTATCTCTGACCTCAAAGAATGAATTGAATGTATCCCCTTCTCTTGAATTTACTGGAAAGTTTGAGTAGAATATGTGTTATTTTTTTTCTTGAGTATTTGATAGAAATCACTTTTGAAACCATCTACCACTGGAGTTTTCTTGCTGAAGCGGTGTTTATCTATAGACAGAGGTTTCCTCTATAAATAGAGGTTTCTACCTACAGATAGAGGTTTCTTCTATAAATTCAATGCTGTTAATAGACATAAAGCTATTTGGGTTATCTATTTTTTAAGTGAAATTTGGTGTATTTGCCTTTTCAGTGAATTTGTGTGGATCTAAAATAACTTGTCAATATTATTATTTTACGATCCTTTTAATATCTATCGTATGTACAGCTGTGCTTTTCTGATATTGATTATTTCTACCTATTCCAATTTTTCCTATCAGTATTGCATTGTATCCATTTTATTGATTTTCCTCAAGAGTGTAAATTGAAATCATTGATTTTGCACTTTTTTCTTTTCTTTCTATTATAGATGGTTGGTATCATAATGTTTTCCTATAGTGCTTTAGGTGCACCCCACAGATTCGAATATGTTGCTTTTCATTTTCATTAAATTCAGAGTTTCTAATTCCCTCTTTAGTTCTTTTTTCTACTTATATGTATTTAATTTCTATGCATTTAGGTGTTTTCTGTTATTGATTTTCCATTGTGGTTCAGCAGTTAATAGACCTGACTAGTATACACGAGGACACAGGTTTAAACGCTGGCATCGTTCAATGGGTTAAGGATCCAGCATTGTTGTGAGCTGTGCTGTAGGTCACAGATGTGACTTGGATCCTGTATTGCTGTGGCTGTGGTGTAGACCAACAGCTGCAGCTCCAATTTGACCCCCAGCCTGGGAACTTCTCTATGCCACCAGTGTGGCCCTAAAAAGACCAAAAAAAAAAAAAGGAAAAATGATTTTCAATTCAATTTCTTGTGGTCCAAGAACATACTTTGCATGACTTGAATCACTCTAAATATGTAGAAACAAATATAAACCGTACTGTGGGTAACAAAATAAGTTTATATATATTTACAGTGATTCAAGTCTACATGCACTTGTAAAGAACCTATAGTCTAGTTTTGTTAATTTGTTTTACAAGTGTTAATTAGGTCAAGTTAATGTCAGATATATTGTAACTGTGATGATCTTCTATTTTATCCATCAATTTTGTAGTAAGTTATATTAAAATACCCAACTAGTCACTTACTATGGAGTGTGATAACGTGAGAAAAAAGAATGTATACATGTATGTGTGACTGGGTCACCTTGTTGTATGGTAGAAAATTGACAGAACACTGCAAACCAGCTAAAATGGAAAAAATAAAAATCATTATTTAAAAGAATACCCAACTGTAATTGTAAATTTTTCTTTTTATCCTTGCAATCCTAGTAGATTTGGCTTTCTGTGTGTTGCAGCTCTGTTATTAGGTGCATAAATGTTTAGCACAGTTATTTCCTCTTAATGAATTGACCAGTTTGTCATTATAGAATGAAATTCTGTATTCCTGTTAATATTCTTTGTCCTGAAAAGTATATGTCTGTATTGATAAATCAATATCGCAGTAAAGAGACACAGCAAGAAATTTCCTCTGCTGCTGTAGCAACGATTTTTTTTTTAATTCTTCTCTTTCTCACAAAGTTTAGGGACATTGTAACGTTGGAAAACAAAGATTAATTGCAACTATCACAGGTGGAATAAGAAATGATTTGAGACTTTTTGCCATGCATGAGGCTGAGACATAGAGTTAGACCTTGTGATGATTATAGAACTGAAACGAAAGTCACCGCAGTGCTGACATTAGTTATAGTACAAAAAAACGTGGACACAGAAAAGTATTGAACAAAAACAAAAACCTATGCTAGTAAACACCTTGTTTCTTCTTGCATTGTGACTTCTTAGCTGTATTTGATCATTCAATATCAAATTTTAATTGACTCTTACTGGGAAAATGTGTTCACTCTGAATAACGTGTGAAGCAGGAGGGAGAAGAAAAATGCAGAGTTTGTGGGAGATGACCTATCCCCTTTCAGTATTATTGTCATCCTCTGTAACACAGTCCATCTTTGTGTTGGGCTAAAAATTCACAACCCTGGGATACTGGCATTTTTATATTATTTAAAATGCCTAGAGACATTCAGAAAGTTTCAGTACTGAAAATTTATTCTGATACAGGTCCTTTGCTAAAACACTAAATCTTTTGCCAAGTTCATGACATTTCAACCGAGAAAAAATTCTCTGCGCAAAACTCTTTTCTTTCGAGATTGATTTTGAAATCCATAATGAGTGAACATTTATAGTTCAGTTTTGAAATAATATTTTACAGTTATAAATTACACAAGTCTTTTCCCCTAGGACTTCAAAACCTGTTTTTAAGAGTAGCCCATGAATCTTTGGAAAAATGTTGTCTGCTAAGAAGTAAATATTATTATCTTCATTTTCTCCCTGAGTGGAAACAAAGGTTAAAGAGGGTTGTTTAAGGGCATTTTATAGACATTATAAGTAGGGAATAAAATTCCAGACCTCTGATGTGCTGTTCTAATGTACTGTGCCACCTTTTCAAACGACTCACAAGGTTAATACCACTGAAAATACTTCGACTTTATGAAATTTTAGACTCATTGTCTTTTGCATTATTCTTTATATAAATTTCTCCACTGTTTACAAAACTTTTACGATTGCATTTAAAAAGTCATTTTAGAAATACAAACAAACGCTATACCTTCTTTCAGGAGATTGTTGACTAGAGTAATGAATTTGTACCAAGGATACAAAACTTGATATCTTTACATTAGCTTAATGATGTTCTATTTTTGTTGCAGCTCTCAGCTTCACATATATTTTTTACACTCAGTTGAAGTAGATAAAAAAGGTTAAGTATATATTTTATCTCAGTAATGAAATATAATCATGTTTATAATGTGCTAAATTTAAAAAACGCATACTGAGTATTTTCTCATCAACCTACAGAATTCTAATTACTGAATAAATTTCATTATGTATCACTGCTTTATTTTGAATTAATGTTTTAAAACTAATTTGTCTTATTTTGAAAACTTGAAAAAAGTATTAGATACCTACACATAAATTTTTTATATTAATTTCCGTTTAAATGTACCCAATATATTTGTTTGTTTCATTGTCTACTGTCATAAAATTATCTCTTTCAAATAACTTATGTGTAAACTTTGTTCAATGAACAAATAACTTGGCTTGATAGAATATCATAGATTTGCAGTGAGACAGTAATATGTTATATCTCAATGACCACTTAAGATATTTTATTTAATGGTTATAAATGCTAAAGTTACTAAAGGTATTTTCATTTTTAAGTACATCATATTTCTATTATTAATTTCCATGTTACTTCTGTGTACCAATTAAGATTGTACAGATCTTATCGTTTCAAAGTTCAAAGGGCATCAAAACGCAGTCAGTTGTAGCTTTGAATTAATTATTGCTATTTTTGTAATGCATAAAGAACCTGTGTCAAATGCTGTAACCCTGATCTTACAATCAGTGCCATATCATCTTGCATTAAAGTACCAGATGTTGTCAATTTGCAGTTTACACATTTAAATAATATACTAATCTAAAATATGCCTTCGTTAGAATTATAAAGAAAATGTGATTTCTTAGCTTACGACTACTGAATGACAAAAAGGGACTGACAAGTTATTGCAATTGTTATTATAGCATTTGAATTTTCCATTGGTTATTAATGTATTCCTAGAATTCATGGCTAAAATATTTGAGGACCAACATTTACATTTTTACTAATTTTCCTAAAGACAGCTCCCCAAACATGGGAGTGACAAAAATAAAGTGCGTGTTAAGAAAAATAAAATATTTCCCAAATTGTCAAACTAAAAGCGAAGGGACAGTACTTTGTATTGGTAGCATCATATCAGCATTTTGATGCCTGCCCAAATGCTTTCCTTTCTATGATGGATCCCTGTGTGTTCACTAAGACCGTAATGAAGGGCAAACCAGTAAGCAAGCTACATTTGTGATCAAGAGATAAAAGAAAGTTATTTTTGGGAAAGAAATGGGTTTATTGATCTAGAAAATGCCATTCTATACCAAGATGTGTCATTTTCAAGCTTCAATATACATTTTAATTATTAGTATTGGTAATTTTTATTTTCATGTTAATTTCAGACTGAGTTACTTTTGAAAATAAAATAAGGGAAGTCTATCATTGTTTCCGGGTCAGTTTTTCCCCACTATATATACACAGTTATGGCTCTCCCTTGCCCCAAGATACACACACACATAGAGTCATGTGTATGTACTTTAACCCATCTCTATATTTGTGTCTATAGTTATATCCTTTATATCTTTATGTGGACATATATTTCTCTGCCAACATACAGACTACTATTTGCCTATTCAGATCTCAAAAGGAGTGGAACTTACTCCAAACATTTTGTTGACCTGCTCATCTTTCTCCATATCAAACAAACTGAAGGCTCAGTGGTGTGAGGCCAAGTGGTTTACATAAATCCGGTTCGTTTTGTTCACAGGAATTATTTTGTACAAATTTCGCTTATTGGATTGATTTTCTGAGAAGGGTTGGGGCCCTGTCATTTGTCATAATCTTCTTGGGCTGTGATATCTGACCAGAAGAGACCTCCTCTGAGAACAGAGTCTTAGTTAACTGTACTGCAGAACTGTGTCAACATGGCAACCAATCCTTTGCAGAATGCCCAAGCACTTTATACTGTTCTGAAAGGTATTTATTGTCCATTCCTTGGAAGCAAGGTAAGTGAGAAATTTGGAGTAGCTGCATGTCACTGCTAACAAAAACTAAACTTTCTATTGATTGCAGGATTTCAGTGACCTTCGTAGTACTCTTTCCTAGTTTGCTGTCAAGACACTGTACCATGTAAAGTAGTTAGGATGTGATTGTCTGACAGTATTCCATTTCTCCAAGAATTTAGGAGCATGAAATTTGAGTGAGTGATAGACCTATTGAGTTTTAGTAAACAGTAATTTTGCAAATGTACCCTCTGCCTTACTTTTTAAGACATCCAGCTTTCAAACCCTACGCCTTTTTTTTTTTTATTTTCACTCGAAAACAATCCTGGCTGTGAGATTTTTAAAGTGCCATTCCCTTTTTAGATGCTAGATTAGCTAATCTCTTGAAAGAAGTAACTGATGTTCTGCTCAATTGAGTGCTGAGTTTCTTCCTAAATATCTGGAGCGCTAAATGATTGCATTGGGGAGATTCAGAAATGTCAGTGTCATTATCACATAGAAGAGATAGAAGAAAATGCTGACTGGTTATAATATTGAAGAATAGGATTACTGGAAAGCTGGAGTTGAAGGAAGATCACTTTACCTGTAACCACTGGAAAAAAAAAAAGGGTCCATCCATCTGAGAAAAGAAATTGTGCAGGTTATGGGATAAAGAGATATATTTTCCAACTTTTATTATAAAATTTGATATTCAAATTAAGAATTATTTTAGTGTATCATAATTTCACTCCCTTTCTTCTTAAGCTCTTACCTCTATTCTGGCTTTACTGTGTTATTTCTCTAACTTGTTCTTACCTATTTATATAGAAATCTGGTTTACTTATTAGTTTGTTAAAAAGAAAGCTATTGCTCCAAGTTAAATGGAAATATGTTCACTTGAGAGGTATAAAATAATACATACACAGCTATTGAAAATATGTTTTAGAGTATTGCTGTACATAAAGAGTATTTTTTCCTAAAATAGGAAAAATGAGACTAAGGAGCTAAATCCAAGGAGAAAAAAAGCAAAATATGCTGAGCATTTCCTTTGAACATGATCTTAAAGGTATGCTCCTAAAGTGAGTGCAGAGAAATCTATACAAATTAAATATATGACAAATCTCAAACTAAGCTTACTAATTAAAGAAGACCTGGTCTCATAAAATTTTTTCAAAAGTTTGGATCAAAAATAGAGAAAATAGGAAAGATAAAATAGCAATTAAAAATTACAGAGCTGGCCAAAATACAAAGCTAAGATTCACAGTAATTGTCTTTGTTTATATGGTTATAACTGTTCTGTCTCTAAACTACATCCTTCTCACATTTTTCTGCTGAAGATTCATTTCTAATGAATCTATATTTATTGCTAGAGTCAAAGCCAAATGTTAAGGTTCAGTGTTTCTGAGATTTCATATTTTTATTGATGCCTAATTAATTCACATTTATCAGCACTAAACGATTTGCAGTGCTGTTGTTTTATTGCTAGCCTGAATAATATAAAGAGAAAGGGTTCATTGCATTTAGACTTTGGAGTCCTTCCCCTCTTGCTTGACTACTACCAAAATATACTCATGTTTTCTTGCCTTTCTTTTTTTTTTTTAGGGTCACACCTGTGACATATGTAAGTTTCCAAGCTAGGGATTGAATCTGAGCTTCAGCCACAGCCACAGCCACAGCAATGTGGGATCCCAGACACATCTGCTATCTATACCGAAGCTCATGCAACGCTGCATCCTTAACCCAGTGAGGCCAGGGATCGAACCCACATCTTCATGGATACTAGTTGGGTTCTTAACCCGCTAAGCCACAAAGGGAAATCTTACCTGGTATTTAAAATTCTATTTCTTTCCTTTTTATTTAACCTATCAATGTTTATTAAATATTTAATATGGTAAGTAGTTTTCCATAGCACAGATTAGCACGCATTTGCAGGAAATAAATTCCTTCCCCCACCAGAAGAGGTAGAGCTGGCAGTGCTATTTTTGGTAGGAAGGCAGAAAAATTAGGCTTGAGAAGTTAACTCTTATTTGTCATGTATTCATGCTAGCGTCCTGGATGACTGACACATACCACGGTTTTGTGTAATCATGTAAAAATAAAAATTGATAATTGGTCAAATCATATATGGATTTTTCCACCCAAAGAACCCTACATACTTGATGCTCTTAAGGAGCATCTTTCCATGCACCAAAACATAGTCAGAGGCACACCACAAAATCAGTGAGCAACGTTTATCTTTGCTTTAAGTTATATCAATAATTCGTAAGATTTACAGGCTTCATTGAACTCTGTTAGCACTTTAGCAAAGTACCTGTACTCTTTGGGATGGTGATCAAAAAATCTGCATGGGGAAACAAACAAATAAGCAAACATGAGTAAAAATAACCCTAAGGTGCTATTATAAACCAAATGTAATCCCATCTCCTTCCCTGCTTTATTTTGCTTCAAATGGCTCTATGACCAGCTGACATACTATATCATTTATTGTTGTATGTTGGTTTATTGTATATTTTCAAAGTAGAATGTGAGCTCCAGGAAAGCAGGTGATTGCATTTCATTCACTACTCTGTCTTCGATGCTTGAACAGTTACAGCACTCAGCAGAAGCTCAATACAAATTTATTGGGTGAATGAATAGTCCAGCGCTTCCCTATACATTTTGTCCTTCTACTTGGACACTGTAGGTAGTGCCATGAACTGCTATCAATTAATGATAAATGGTAGTTAGCTCCATCAGGATTTAATTGTGTAAAACCTTCAGCTGTTGTTTATAATATAAAAATATGTAAACAGGATTCCCTTCCACAGGGAATTATAGTGCAGTTTAACAAGTTATCACAGACTTACGTGACAGGAAGTGAACTTGTTAAAATATGGATTGTAAAGAACAAATGAAAAAAATGAATTTCAAAAGGGATAGGCAGATTTGTAAGATCTAGGACACAAATTATAATTCCGACTGTTTTTTCTTTTTCTTGAGATTTTATTTTTATTTATTTATTTATTTATTTTGGCTATAAATGAATATTGCTTGTTCGTTTATGGGACTTCACATTACCCGTTAGGGATAAATCAACATAGAAGCAAATCACATATATTTCTTCCATGAGTTCATTCTCACAAGAAATGATGCCGGGAAAATATCATTTCCTGCTCAGTCAACACTCTTTCATGCTCCCTCTTGCTCTCTGGACCATAGCCTCTTGTCCCAATTCCCTGCTACTTTCTTACCAAATAGCAGTGGATTTGTATTTAATTCCTACATCATTTTGTGGGAACAGTCTGAATGGACAAGTTGCTAGAAAATCTCTGTTTTTCTTTCTGGTAATTGGTTTCTAAATTGGAATCCTTTCATTGCATTTAACTGATGGTGGATGAAGCAGTAAAATTAAGAGGAGATCATAGTGTTATCAAGAAGTAATTAAAAGTAGGACACATGAGATCCCAGTTTTAGGGTTTGATGTTGAGTCATTGTAGTATATTGGGACCACTAAAAATGGGATAATAGAATTGGCACTACATTGGGTACCAGGTCTCAGTGAGCTGATAGACAATTCCATCTTTTTTTTTTTATTAACAATAAATTTTATTTCAGTTATAGGTGTACAAAGATCATATGTCAATTCGATAGATTTTGTGTCCCAAACCCACAGTGCACCCTCCCACCCCCCAACAATTCCATCTTGATAACATTGGTTTCTTTCCTTTTTTTTTCTTGTCTTTTGTCTTTTTAGGGCTGCACCCCTGGCATATGAAAGTTCCCAGGCTAGGGGTCCAGTCAGAGCTATAGCTGCCAGCCTACACCACAGCCACAGCATCACAGGATCCAAGCTGTGTCTGCAACCTACCCCACAGCTCACAGCGACGCCAGATCCTTAACCCACTGAGCAAGGCCAGGGATCGAACTTGTGTCTCATGGATATTGGTCGGGTTAATTAACCACTGACCCACGACAGGAACTCCCTTGTTCACAGTTTCTGTTTCCACTTGTTAATTTGTTAATGTCTTACAAGGATTAGGAGTAGCTGGGGGCTGCAATGCATTTTCTTTGTTCTTAGAAGTGTTTAAAAGGTAAATAATGTTGAAAAGTGCTGAGTTTCAAGTTTTAGTTTCAGTACTACCCATATTTTTTCCCCTCTCTTCTAACTAAATCAACTCATTCAAACAATTTTTAAGCATCTACAACAGTCCAGGCATGAATTAGATACTGAAATCTATCCTGATGGCAGAGAATAGAGAAAATAAAATACAGTATATGTGCTCATATGGAAATGATCCTGGATGGTGTGTGATCTGGACTTATAGAGGTCCTGATCTAGATTAGGAGATCATGCCAGAAAAAGCTTTTCTGGGAGTAGGAATGGGTATGGCAAGACCTGAAAGACCAAGAGAAGCCAGACTTCTGATGAGCTAGGAGTTGCTTTCTGGACAGAGAAGCCTTAGGCAGGACGAGCTCCTGCACTTTGGACAGTGGAGGGAAGGCAACACAGTGATGGTGTGGTGAGCATGTGGTTAAGAGCGAGACTGACCAGGAGACTGTATGGAGCGGCCAGGTCTAGATTGTTCAGAGCCTTATGGTCGCTGTTTCTTTTTCTTTTTTTTTAGTCCAAGTCTGGAGAATCTTACTGTCCCTTCTTTCTATATGTCTGTGATAGTGTGGCCACAGTTGAAATCCTTAGGCTTTATCTCATCTCAGTGTGGTCTATTTTGGTTAAGGGGATTGTTCTAAATAATTTATCTGATCCGTAGGGATTCCCAATCAGAAAGGGACTTTAAATTTCTGATATATCACTACCCAGGAGATCATAGAATCAAACAGCAAAAATAAGAAACTTCCTCCCAGAGGAGTAAGTAAAATATCACAAGTTCAGGTATGGTGTCCACTGGTCTTATCTAATTGATAATTCTCTAAAAAATATATTACAATGAAGAGAGAAACTTAGATGACAGATACATACGTACATACATATGTAGATGAATAAATACATAGATAAGTAGATCTGACACATTCATTGAGTTCATTGACCTGGGAACAGAGACATAGATATTTATAAGACTGGTCTCTCTCTTGACTATTTTACCTTGGATGTTCTGGGAAGGCCGAAATTACTAGGGGGTTTAGAGAGTCTCATGCTCAATAGGACAATTTTGCTGATCTATAAAATGATGAGTGAAACATATATATCAGTCTCAATTACTGCCTAGTTGAATTAAAAAGAAAAAAATATAAACTCCTCTATATCACAGTGTAATAATTTCTCTACAGCTGAATCAGAGGTTTCAGAATCTGGATCTGACTTTAGTTTCTGTAACTTTTTCATTCTTTCTTTAAAAGTTTATTTCTCATTTTATACATTCCTCAGCTGAAAGTTTTTCACTGTGCTCCTAACATGTCAGTTGGTTTCTGAAAATTCATTGCAAGTTCTCAGTGTTCTGATAGTAATATCAGTGCAATCTACCATTTTGAAATCAAAGAAAAATGTTAAATAACATAAATCTGAAAAGTTATTTTAGGTTAAATAAATAGTCTGAAAAGTTATTTTATGTTAAATAACATAAAAATATTAAATAACATAAATCTGAAAAGTTTCAGGAAACTTTATATCAACAAGGTAAAAGAACAATAGGAGGAGATAAAGAAAGATAGACTTTCTGTGACCAGACTGACTGGATGATAAATGAAGGATGCTATATTGGTTCAGATAGTTTTCTTTGGACTCAGAGAATACCAGATTTTAGAAAGAAATAAAATAAAATGATCCCTGTAAAAAATACTAGCACAACAACTAGCAGATGGTGAGGCATCGAAAACTAATAATTATTGGATTTTCAGCATTCAGACGTTTATTACACCTTGAGTGTAATGTGTATGCACATTGTAATGTGAACTTTAATAAATTATGTAAAAGGAGATCACATATATTTATGCTTACTTCACATTATTATTATCTAGAACACAATGCTAAAAGAATCTGAAGTCCTATTTCAAGTGTTTGGTTTTTTTTTGAGATATCAGTATTATTCTGTATAAATTTATGTTTGAAGTTTATATTAAACCTTTTCTGGTTTTGTTTATGAATGTATGTCACTTTAGGTGTAAATTTACATATAAATTGAAACAAAAATAAAACTTCTCTGACAGAGAAATCTCCCACTATAATTTAATGTTTATCTTCTTGTATTTAAGCCTAGACAAATTGAAACAGACAATTCTTTCTTAATAGTACGTTATAAAACCTCTTAAAAGGATTCATGGTAAGAGACTAGCTAATCTAAATTCATTTGTATTTGAACAAATGAAACACACTTAGAGTATGCTCTGTTCTTTTTAAATTATAAGATTTAGCCTAGTAGTCCTAACATGTATTTTCAGATATAAATTATGTTTTGTGATGTACGTGTGATTTTAGCTATCCTTTAAAAGCAACACCTGGGAAAAATGGATCATTTTAGATGGGGTTTTTTGGTCCTATTATTAATAAGTCCTTACATGACAGTATAGGCATCTTTGATTTTTATAATTACATTTTTTATAAATGAAGATATTTTAACTAAAGGATATGAATATATTTCAGTTTGTAAAGCATGATTCTAAACCACCTCTCTCTTTTTCTTGAAAAATGTATTTGAGTGATTGTAGTGTTATGATAATTTAACAGAAACTGGGAAAGTAAAAGAAAATCAGTAGGAGAAATGAGAATAAGGATCCCTGTGAGATTCACGCATGGTTTTACACCAGATTCCTTCTGTGTGGATAAATAATAACTATGATTTTACTTTTGTTAAGTCATATCAACCTGCCCCTGTTAGCTGTGGTCCAACCCCAGTTACCAATGCTTCGGTTTCTATCTGCTGGTATAGTTGAAGGTAAAAGCTTTCGTTGCCAGAATGCAATGGGCTTGGCTCCTGACTTTTGAACCTTTGAGTTTTGTGATTTTGTCTAAATCATGTATTGCTTTTCAGCCTCAGTTTACTTATGAGTTAATTTATAAATGATAAGATTGCTACCTAGATGAGAAACTGTAGGGCTGTCTGGCACATATCTGTGTCTGAAGTTACTTCCTTTTTCATCCTTTATTTCTCTATTAAGTTATTCCCAAGTCTATTTTCTACCCGTTGACCCCAACATTGGGATAACACCACACCCACAAATTAATGCTTTCCTTCTCAGTCTGGATCCAATTCTCAGATTCGCAATTTTGAAATGTAACCCCACCTACCTAAGTCAGAGTGAAGTGTCCTCCTTGATGCCATTTGACCACTCTCAACAATCTACCATTCATGAGGTCATATATTCTGTCAATTCTTCATTTTTAATAGCTATTAAATCTCTCTTACCATCTCCACTACCCCCAGACAAGTTTATTTTTTTTTCTTTTCTTAATGGATTTTATTTCAATTATAGGTGTACATAAAATCATCACAGGTCATTTTACAGATTTTGTATCCCAAACCCACAGTGCATCCCTCCACCACCCAGATTGTCTTATTTGGAAAACCAAGGTTTTCCAAAGTCTGTGAGTCGTTGTCTGTTCTGCAAAGAGGTTCATTTTGTCTTTTTAGTTTCCACATGTAAGCAGTAGCATTGCGTGTTGCTGTCTAATTATCTGACTGGTTTCACTTCGCATGATAATTTCTAGGTCCATCCATGTTGCTATAAATGTTGGTAATTCGTTCCTTTTAATGGCTGAGTAATATTCCATTGTGTGTATGTACCATATCTTCCCTCTCCACTCCTCTGTCGATGGGCATTTAGGTTGTTTCCATGACCTGGCTATTGCATAGAGTGCTGCAATGAACACTGGAGTACATGTGTCTTTTCATGTCAGGGTTTCCTCTGGATAGATGCCCAGGAGTAGGATTGCTGGATCAAATGGTAATACTATTTTGAGTTTTCTGAGGAATCTGCATACTGTTTTCCACAGTGGTTGCACCAATTTGCATTCCCACCAGCAGTATAATAGGGATCCTTTTTCTCCACACCCTCTCCAGCACTTACTGTTTGTAGACTTTTTGATGATGGCCATTCCGGCCGGTGTAAGGTGGTACCTCACAATGGTTTTGATTTGCATTTCTCTAATGAGGAGCTATATTGAACATCTTTTCATGTGTTTATTTGCCATTTGCATGTCTTCTTTGGAGAATTGTCTGCCTAGATCCTCTGCCCATTTTTGGATGGGGTTGTTTGTTTCTTTGGTGTTGAGCTGTAGGAGCTGTTTGTAGATTTTGGAGATTAATCCCTTGCCAGTTGAATCATTTGCAAATATTTTCTCCCATTCTGTGGGTTGTCTTTTTGTTTTGTTTAGGGTTTCCTTAGCTGTGCAGAAACTTTGAAGTTTAATGAAGTCCCATTTGTTTATTTCTCTTTCTATTGTCCTTACTCTGACACTTGGATCTGAGAAGATGTTGCTATCATTTATGTCAGAGAGTGTTTGGCCTATGTT
>PVHT020000140.1:2958147-2993359 GCA_004024745.2 Catagonus wagneri | reverse complement strand
CAGAGTTCTCTGAGACTCTGCTCATTTCCTTTCAATCTTTTATCTCTTTTCTCTTCTGCATTAGTGATTTCCACTAATCTGTCCTCCACCTCACTGATTCGTTCTTCTGCCTCCTGTATTCTACTGTTGGCTGCTTCTAAGGAATTTTTTATTTCAGTGATTGTATTTTGCATCTCTTCTTGTTTAATTTTTACAGCTTTTATTTCTTTGCTCAGTGTTTCCGGTCAGTCATCAATCTTTGCCTCCAGTCTATTTCCAATGCCTTGCATAATCTTCAGCATCAACAGTCTAAAGTCTCTTTCTGAGAGGCTGATGATCTCGTCATCAGTGAGCTGTTTTTCTGGGCTTTTCTCTTTCTCCCTTATCTGAGTTAGAGTTTTCTGTCTTTTCATTTTTGTAGGTTTTTGGTGTGGTGAGCTTTTTGTAGACAATAGAGTTGTAGCCTCTCTTAGTTCAGGTGTCTGCCTCCCCTGTGGCTAAAGTTCATATGGCTTGCTGTAGGCTTCCTGATGGGAGGGAGAGATGCCTGCTCACTGGTAAGTGGGGTTGAATCCTCTCCCTTTGATGGGTGGGGCTTTGTCTCTGGATGAGATTAGATGCTGACTGTGTGCCAGAGGAGTCTTTAGGCAGCCTGTTTACTGATGGGTGGGGCTGAGATCACACGTGGATTGTTGTTTGGCCTGGGGCTTCTCAGTGCTGATGGGAGGGACCAGATTTTCCCAGAAATGGCCACCTCCAGAGAAATGCAGGCTGCTGAATGTCCCCGAGAGCTTCACCTCCAATGCCCTTCCCCCACAACAAGGCACAGCCACCCCTGTTTTCCCAGGAAGTCCTCCAGGAATTGTAGTCAGGTTCCACTCAGATTCCTATGGAGACTGCTTTGCCCTGAGACCCAGTGCACGTGAAAGTCTGTGTGTGCCTTTCAAGAATGGGGTCTCTGTTTCCCCTAGTCCTATGGAGCTCTTGCGCACAAGCCCCACTGGCCTTCAATGCCAGATGCTCTGGGGGCTCTTTCTCCCTGTGCCAGATCCCCAAGCATGGGGATTTGATTTGAGACTCAGAACTCTCAGTCCAGTCCAGTATCTGAGTCTCTGTAATGCAGTTACTTTCCAGTCTGTGGGGCTTCCCACCCAGGAGGTATGGGGCTGCTTCTATCAGGTAATTGCCCCTCCTACCTCTTGATGTGGTCTCTGCTTTGTCTTCTGGAGCAGAATATCTTTTTTGGAAGTTTACAGTCCATTTGGTTGAAGGTTGCTTGGCATTTGGTTGTCGTTTTTCTGATTTTTGGGAGAGAAGTTGAGCTCCAGTCCTTCTATTCCGCTATCTTCTGAGCCCTCATTTATTTCTTTTCCCCCCAGACAAGTTTAGAATCTCAGTCTTTTTTGTCTTACTTCAATATATTTAGTCAGCAAAGTTATTTTTTAAAGTACCCAGTGTTGACTATCAAATTAAAATGATCAGTCTCCCCACCCTGTATTTAAAAATCCAAGCTACTTAGCATGCTATGAAAAGTCGTTTTTGCAATAAGCATAATTTATCACACCCATATTATCTCATACTGTTTATTCCTTTTAAAATAGTTAAAAGCAGGAATTCCTGGTGGCCTTGCAGTTAAGGATCCGCACTGCCACTGCTATGGTTCATGTCACCACTGTGGTTCAGGATTGATCCCTGGCCCAGGAATTTCTGCATCTTGCAGGCATAGCCAAAAATAAATGAATAAATAAGTTAAATAGATAGATTAATTAATTAATTAATTAACTAATTAAAACCAATTTCCCAATGTCACAATTTTCTTTTCCGTTTCTTTACCTTTAGGGACATGATGTTTGTTTTCACCTGGGATGAACCTTCTTGAATTCTTACAGTCTGCCAGCTGTTCCTTCTGACTCAGTTTATTCTCTTCTGTGAGATTTAGTTCAGGTAACAGTCACCCCAGGAAGTGACAGAGTCCCACCCCTTCCCTTCATGCATCTGACTGAGATGCCATTTGCTTGAGAGTATCATGACAATGATAGGCTTTGTAGAACCTGTTTGTAAACCAGTCTATTTTCATATCAATATATGTTTTGATAAGAAATATTTTGAATTTGCTTTAGTATTACTACACTCTATATAAGATTATAAAAGTAGTAGTTCTCATTAGGTCTCTAATCCCTGAAAAGCAAAAGATAAAAATAGAAATAAAAAATAAATAAGAACCAACTATAAGATAGGATAACATTTTGTGATTTGGATAAGACTTTAGTGATTACCCATTTCAATACCCAAGTTTTATGAATTAGGTCCTTGAGTTTTGAGAGAAAACAAAGTCTGTCTCAGGAGATACAGTTTCAGCCACAGCCACACGAAGTCCCAAGTCTTTGATTCCTTGTTATTGCTTTTGTCCTGTCAGTAGTTTCTTTAAAAGGGTTAAGAAATATTAGAACTAATGTTTTTTATAGGGAAAAAAAGCTTCAACTTGTAGCTATGTTTCAATGGATATAAGATGAAATGTTAGAAAAATTTTAAAACTTCCCTAAATATTACTACAGTCACTTCTAATCTTCCAGTACTTCTGAAGAGGAAGCAGACAGAGAATATTACAAGAGGAAGGTGTGTAGAAAATTTGGAAATGGGATTTTTTCTTCTAAGAAAGATTGTAGCAATATTTATTCTTCTCTATGTTCTAAGTAAGAGTTAGGGCTTTGATAACTAGTCAAAGAGCAGTATATCTGAAAATAATGATTGTTTTAGCTTAAACACTCTTTGATAATATCAAGGGTCTGTTTACTCCTCCAGGAATTTATATGACTATAAATTAGAGCAGAAAAAAGAGTTGGAGTGTTGTTATATCTTTTCACCTTTTTATGGAGAAAGGCTTTATTCATTGTTGTTTTTTTTTTATCTTAACTGAACTGAATGATTCTTAACATCCATATGCCAAACCTACTATACTACCTACCACAAACATTGTAGCTTAAAAGACATTTATTATATTGAATCTATTATATTTATTATATATTTATTATATTTAAATAAGCTCTGTTAAAACCACTTGGAATAGGATATTTGTCCAGGCAGTCCTTACCATACCTTTGGGTGAGGATTGCCTGGACAAATCTCCTATCCCAAGTGGTTTTAACAGAGATTATTTGGTAGCATTCAACAGATTGGTTGTCTGTTCTGGATGATCCAAGTTGGCTCTGCTCTCTTGGTAAGGGTGGATGGTATGCTTGGCTCGATGGGGTACTTACATGTGGACCCTCTGTATAGTTTGGATTTCCTCACAGAGTGGTGGCCTCTGGATGGTTAACCTTATGTGTTAACTATCCTTCTCCTGGAGGGAATGTAAGATGTCAGTGCTCTTAAAACATAGATCTGAAATTGGCATAGCATTACCTCTCCCATTTTCTATTGGTCAAGCAGATCACTAAGAACAAACATGAATAGGGTGGAAATTAAATTCTACTTCTCACTGGGAAAGTAGCCAAGTATTGCACCTGTCTTTAATCTGCTATACTTGGAAAGTGTCCTGACTGATTCTGTTTCTGCCTATTTAATAGCCTCATATGTTTAGGAAACAAATGATTCACCAAAAGTTTCAAAAGAAAGGGGAAGGAAAAAAATGTGCCATGTGAAAAAAATAAAAATAATAATTAATAAGCATCCTCCAAGAATCAACTACTTAAGATCATTATCTAACAATCAATACTCTCCCTAAAGAGTTTTGTAAATATATAGCGAGTTTTTTGTTTATGGACTTTCTGAAAATATTAATATAGTAACTTATTTTTCTTTCCTACTTCTATATGTAATCATATGGTCTAAAATTGAACAAAAAATGAAATAATTTTCTCCCCTATACTTTAACTGAAAAGACTGATATGATTAATTTTAAGCATGCATTTGTGTGTTTTTTTCAGAAAGAAGTAAAATTTTCCCTGACTTTTTGCAATAATGCTTCTAAATTAAAGGCAATAGTGACATATTTGATTAGAAGTTCATGGATATACATGACTGACCAACCAATGAAAACTATTTCATAAGGACTAAGAATTAATGAGAAAGAAATGGAAATACAATAGTTATGAAGAAAGTGGCCCTGTGGATTTGACATTTATAATGGATTAGCTGTTAATTTTTCCTCTTCTATATGTTGCTCTAATAAGATTTGTCAGACTACTATGCAATTTATCTTTCTGCACATTTCTCTTACAAATAATGGATCACTGCATATTATAAGACAAATTTTCAAATAAAATGAAGAAGAGACTTGCTCCAAACAACATAATTATACGAAATAATGGTATTTGTGTGATGATAACCATGACATCTATGTCTTACTTTTCTTTTTTCAAAAATATTTATTTAATCATGGATAGACTACCAGTTAAATTATATCACACTTTTTCTGTTATTTCAGATGTAAAGTAGATACTGTTTCTACCTCTTTCTCTTTACTTTTCTGTCTTCTCTGCTTCTCTGCATCTTTGTTGCTTACTGATGTTCCTCTCTATATACACCTCTCTTCCTTTTCTCTTTATTCTTTCCTTCTCTCCCACACATGACTTTGTGTCCTGTTCCGTCTCTGTTTCTGTATTCTCCTGTCTCTATTTTCTGTATTTCTCCCATTTACGCTGATGAAGGGGAAGACAGTAGATTCAGTAATTTTTACTGAGTCGTTATCTCAATAGAATGCAGCCCAAGGAAGACAAGCTACTGTAGGTCTGCAGTTTTTGAGGCTGAAGTCAGATGAACCAGAGATGCTGAGGCTTTTAAGTTTCAATACTTTCAATATATTTGGCCCTGGGTCAATCAATGTCACGAAAGTTTGTGACCTCACCTGTCACTATCTCTGGGATTAGATCTTAATCCCCTGCTTCTCATTCTTTCTTTACCACCCAAATAAACAAGCAATCCTGACTATCTACTAGGAATACCATAATCTTTCTACTCATGAAATAGTAGACCCTTGTCTACCACTTTGTAACAACCATATATGTGCAAAAACTCAACTTTTCAATTACCAGAAACATAATCTAGATTTCTATAAAAACTACTGGTATTTTAAATATTAATTCAGACTTACTTTTGAGATCTGGACTTGGAACGCCCAGAGAACTAGTGCTTTTCTTTCAAAATTCACCAGGAAAAACTCCCAAAGTATAAAAAAATACAAAAAATTAATGTTACCAATTATGTATCTAAGATGTTTACACAATGTACTTTAAATAATACATGTATATGAAATGTTTCCCACTTTTTTATAACATAAATAATATTTAAGGCCACATATATGAATAATAGAAAAGGTATTTGTATGGGTTCACAGAAATGAAAATGGAGTTTTATATCAACCTTTAAATTTAGTCCTACAATGTACTGAAATTATGTTTTCTGTATTAAAAAATTAAAATCAATTACTTTTCATTATTTATAAATTCATTTATCATTGATAGACATGTTTACAGATGACTCACTTAGAATAATTATTTATTTTAAAATCTCATACTCACCGTATATATAACACTTAAAGAACTAAGGAGTAAAGAACATTTAAAGAACATATAGTGAACAGAAAAGTTTTGGGTCAAATTATCATGGAGAAAATAAAATAGAAAATAAACAGATGATGAAGCCAAGAAGGACGAGTGGATGTAGGACTAGGTAAAACTTTTCCAATATATGTATATATTTTTGCTATTTGTGGATTTTGCCAAAGGAAAAAAAAAATTACAATGTCCACGTGGAAAACAAACCCAGCATTTAAAAGAGAATCATCAATTCTTGGTCCTGAAAACCAAAAATTGCATTGATATGTTTTTCAGAAACACCATTAACATACTAAGATGAAGCTCATGGTGCTACCTATTACAGTATCCCTGATACAGGTGTCAATAAAATTGTCATTTAGTAGACACAATTCACTTAGAACATCAAGTTCACACATTCAATATTTGTGGCTCTTTCTTTGTCTGACTCTAGGTGTAGAGATAGTGAGTTTAGAATATTTTATTTTCTTTTTGAGAGATAAAACTTTATCTTTTTTCCAGGAAAATCACAAGTGTTAACCTCAAGAGACTTTGCAAACAAATGTAGGATGTTTTAGTTCCTTTGAAGCCCAGGTTGAACACTCATGACTAAGAGTCTTGGGTTCTGATGAGTTTGATTATGAAAATCAACTGGGAGCATTTTTTCAAAATACAGATTCATCATCTATCAGCCAAGAAATACAAAATCAAAACTGTCTGGGGGTTAAGAAAGAGGGTGAAAATTTCTATGTTTAGAAAGTGCCCAGGTAAATATCTTGGTTAGTGATAATCTCAAATTACTAAGAAAGAAATGTATGGCATTCTCTAAGCCAGCTCCCATATATAAAATAGATTAGATCTAGATCAAAAGATAAAAACTCTAAAACAAAAGGTGACACATAGAAACATTAATAAATAAAACTATAGACCACTTTTATTTAGCTTTTAATTATATTGCATATTAATTATTAATGTAGGTTAGCTCATTAATTTCTCAACTAAAAGTATCCATCAGGTACTATTCATCATCCCTTAAACTTTACATATGAGGAAATTAAAGTTTAGAGAGGTTAAGGAACTTGTTAAGATCTCAGGGCAAGTAAGGCACAGAGTGTGATGCAATCCCAGATAGTGACTCTAGAGTCTCTGCTCTTAACCACTAGCTGATGATATCAGTGAAAGGTTTCAGTACAAATTGAAAGTGAATTACATTTTTGTGTTGGACAACACTTCTTTGGAATGGACATCCTTATTGGAGCAAGGGTGCCCCTGCTGTACGCTAAAAAGCACCTGCATATAAGTGATGGAAAGATTACTGGTAAAGCCAATTACTTCTAGAGTAAATTTGAAGGTATTTTGGGGAAAAACAGATAAGAAAGCTGGGTCTTTGGACCTATGTATACATTTATTACCCCGACCTTCAGAATCTTTCCAAAGCTTTATGATATGCCCAGTTCTTTGCAAAAGCTCAAGTAACCTGTAAGACTACCCTTATTAGAAAATGAAAAAAATGCGATTATATGTCATTGACAGTCAACTATGCTGTCAGGTTTTTTAAATCTTGATTCTCTACTGGATAAAGAAATCTACATCTACATTCATGGTGTTCATAAGGTCACTAGGCAGAAGATCAGCAGAAAAAGAAATGACAAAGATATCTTTGCATATGTTTTTACAAAGGTCACTTGAAATAGAATTTTGTCAATTATATTTAGGTACTCCATTTTTATTTCTTCTTGGAAAATAGTTAATGTAAGATTACATCCCCAATCGTAGTAGGTAATATTGTCACATAGTAGCTTTTTGGAACCAGTGAACTACTCTGATTGTCAGAGTAATAGAGAAGGTCTATGCATGAATTATTCAAAGGCTTGTATAATCAGTACAGCATTCAAATTAAACCCCAGAATGTGCAAATTAGGCAATTATTCATAAAAATTATTAACGTTTTAATTTTTCAGAGCTCAATGTGACATTTTGAATACCTTTGCTTAAATATAGCATGGAACACTGTAATTAGAGCCATAGTTCCACTGCCATACTTAAAATATTGAGTGTTTTGATGAGTGCTTCTAAGTCTGTAAGTAATATTATGGAAACAAAATGTCAATAAAATTATTGATGATTCTGCAAATATGAACATGTATCTGATTAGGTGAATTTGTCAATTATAATCAATGAGATATCTTGACACCTGAACTTAATCAGTTATGAGGCTGTTCCCCCGGCTCAGCATTTTTTCCTTGAAGATACTCTCCAAGCTATCTATGGGAGTTTCCTGTGGACATGATTATGTTAGAAATGCTGTGGGGTTACTATTTCATTATTAGTCACAGGCATCCAGTAATTTTAGCAGAGCACTTGTGGGGCAGTGGATAGAACAGCCCATAGGGAAAGAAAACAATCATTGCAGAAATTCTCAGAGACTCATTCAACAATGAAGGGGGAATGCTGAAGAGCATGTGTGAAGAAGAAAGGCAGCTTTTGAAGCAGGGAAAGAACCAGGAGTGGGGATTTTTCTAGAGAAAGAATGAGTATATCAGTTTTCTATTTTTTCTGTTACAAATAACCACAAACTTGGTGGCTTAAAACAACACAAATTTATTATAGGTTAGAATTCTAAAATGGGTCTCAAGGGCTAAAATTACAGTGTCAGCAGGGCTGTGTTCCTTCTCCAAAAATCTGGGGAGGGATCTGTGCTCCTAGAGGCCAGCTGCATTCCTTGGCTTGTGGTTCCCTTCCTTTGTCTTCCAATCCAGGAATACTGTGTCTCTCTGACTATTCTCCTGTAGTCCTTTCTCCCTCTGTCCACGGTTGGGAAAGTTTCCTGACTTTTGAGGACTGACGTGATTAAATTGAGTCTACTCAGATAATCTAGAATGGTCTCCTCATCATAAGGTGTTTAATTTAATCACATCTTCAAAGAACCTTTGCCACAAAAGTTTGTTCATAGGTTCTGTGTATTAGGATGTCTTTGGAAAGATATTATTATGCCTACACAATCTTAAAGTGGGTTCAGGACTTCCCATTGTGACTCAGTGAGTTAAGGACCTGATGTAGTCTCCATGAGGATGCAGGTTCAATCCCTGGCTTTGCTCAGTGGGTTAAGGATGCAGTATTGCCACTAATGTGTAGGTCACGGAGGTGACTCAGATCTGGTGTTTCTGTGACTGTGGTGTAGGCCTGAGAGCTGCAGCTCCCATTCAGCCCCTAGTCTGGGAACTTCCATATGCCACAGGTGCAGCCATAAAAATAAGAAAAAAATTTTCAAAAAGGTACAGATTTGCAAATTTAAGAGAAGACAGTAGTATCAAATGCTGTAGAGAAGTCAAGTATTTGAATGTTTCTGCTATTTTCTCATCTTTCAGACATGTCATATTAATCCATTATCCTTATTTTCCAAATATGAAGTAACTTAGTTAAGTATAGGTTCAGGACGTGTGAGGGAAGCCAGGAGGTCATGAACTTGGGAAAAGATAGAAACTTGAAAAGGAATCTCCAAAAATAGACCCTTCAAAGATGCCTAAGGATAGCATTAAAAACCAATAATAACAGAAGGAAAACAAAACAAATAACATTTAAAGAGTAAAAAAAGGTTGGAGTTCCCATTGTGGCACAGTGGTTAACGAATCCGACTAGAACCATGAGGTTGTGTTCGATCCCTGGCCTTGCTCAGTTGGTTAACGATCCAGCGTTACCGTGAGCTGTGGTGTAGGTCTCAGACACAGCTCGGATCCTGTGTTGCTGTGACTGTGGCATAGGCCAGTGGCTATAGCTCCGATTAGACCCCTAGCCTGGGAACCTCCACATGCCGCAGGTGAAGCCCTAAAAATGACAAAAGGCAAAAAAAAAAAAAGTAAAAAAATTTAAGCAATATTTTTTATTCTTCCTGAAGCTCTAGAATTTGACTAGCTACTGCCAGATTGCCCCTAAATATCTGTGAGGACTTAGTCCAGTCACTGTTTAAGTGATAGAGCTCCAGCTGTTGAAAGAGGCATGGTCTTCCCAGATGAAATGGGCCAAATATACTTGAGGACCAGTGTCCCCAAATCCCAGCAAGGAACCCATAACCAATACTGAAAACTATGTGTGTGGACACCATTTTGTGGAAAGGGGAATAATTATTCTTTTAACAATTAACATGATAAATAGGTAAAGTTAACTGAGAATCCAAACCCAATTATGCTTTGACAACTGTACCTTATATTAACCATTCATTGTCTTTCACAGTTTATTTTTATTTGAATAAATACTACTAGAAGCTGAAAAACTGAGATTCTTTAAGCTTAATTTAAGGTACATTTCTTTCTTAAGTTCCATTATGCCTGAAGAGACTATGAAAAACACAGTAAAGAGTAGACAAATGTTACAATTTGGTAAATAAAGTTCAACTTTGACAATATCCTGATTGTTTTTTCAGGAGTCATAAAGTTAATCAGCTTGTGAGACCAACAAGCCCAGAAATGAATTTCCGATCACACATTATTGTGCTGTCTGATCATAGCTAAGATTATTTACTAGATTTTTGTCTCTCTTGCTCATATATAATTGGACACAATAAAATTAATTTTGAAATAGTGATAAATTAGAGAAAATACATGAAAGTACACATGACACTGTCTATTGCACTGTAAATATCCAAATGCAATAGACCATAAAGCAAGTATTTACATCCCGGATTCTTCAAAGTACACTTTGGCTTATCCTTAATTACTGATTAATGAAATATATTCATTTTTATGTATTTTATTACTTATTCACCTAAATATTGAAACAAAATGAAAATGCATACTACAGAATAAGAGAAAATATTTGCAAAGCATGTATCCGATGAAGCGTTAATATCCAAAATATTTAAGGACCTCATACAACTCAAAGCAAAAGACAAACGAAAAAACAAACACATAAACAAAAATAAAAGTTGTCCAATTTTAAAATGGCCAAAGAACCTTAGAAGCCACATCTCCTGTGAAGATGTATAAATGCCAGTGGGTACATGGAAATGTGCTCAACATCATTAATCATCAGGGATGTTCAAATCAAATATATATGTGTGACTGGATCACTATGCTGTACAGAAGAAATTAACACAACTCTGTAAATCAACTATACTTTAATAATAAAAATAAAATTGAAAAAATAAAGTAACTTTTCAAATCCTGTAAAAAAAAAAAGTGAGATACTTCCTCACACCATTTAGAATGGCTATTGTAGAAAAGATGAGGAAACAGTCTGTTGAGCATGTGGAGCAAAGGCAACCCTTGTGCACTGTATTGGTGATGTCATTATGGAAAAGAGTATGGAGGTCCCTCAAAAAGTTAAAAATAGAATGACCATATGATCCAGCAATTCCACTGCTGAATATAATGCTATAGGAAATGAAATCATGGTGTCAAAGAGATAGCTGCACTCCTATGTTATTTGCATCATTATTTACAATAGCAAAGATGTGTAAACAACCTAAGTGTCGATCAATGGATGAAGAGATAGAGAAAATGTGGTATAAGTATGCAATGAAATAATATTCAATCATTAACAAAAAAAGAAGGGAATCCTTCCATTTGTGCAACATGGATAGACCTTGGGGACGTTATGCTAAGTGAGCTAAGTTAGACAGAAAAAAAACAAATACTGTATTATCTCATTTATATGTGGAATCTAAAAAAGTTGAACTCATAGAAACAGAGATCAGAATTATGGCTGCTAAGAATGAGGGGCTGAGGGTGAGGGAAATGAGTGAAGGTGGTCGAAGGGTACAACTTCCGGGTATAAGATTAGTAAATTCTGGTAATCTAATGCACATCTTGGCAACTATGTTAGAAGTCCTGTACCATATATTTGGAAGTAATTGAAAGAGGAGATATTAAAAGTTTTCATGATGAACACAGTAAGAGGAAACTGAATGTATTCTATATGAAGTGGGAAACTTGAATCAAGGTGGGGGTATAATAAAACCCTTTTAGTTGATAAATCTAATTATTCCCCTTTTATTTTCCTGGGATGTCATAAATAAGCATACAACATATGCTTTAGTTGTAGTTGTGTACTCCCAGGCAAATGTTTAAAACAAACTTTTGTCTCAAATTAAGACACTGCAATGGGTTCACTTCTTGAGAGAACTTACATCATAAGTGCTAATGATATAATTAATTTTCATGTAATATAAAAAGATAATTATATTTCATTTACTCCTGAAGATTTGTCTTGGCAGTGGAGAAGATTTCCACGCTGAAATGTGAGGTTGAAATAATTAAGACAACCCATAAAACCTAACGATTTTTAAAGATCTATTTTTTAAGCATGTGATTTAATCTGTAATTTCACTTTAAAAGCCATTGCCATCATACCTAATTTGAATTGTCTATCAGTATCTAACAGTGAGCAAAGCATGTTTCAGAAAAGTCAAAAATGTAAGTAAAACAAAATTACATTTCAAATGCAGCTAAAATATGCACTATACATAAATTACTACATATTTTAAAATTTGTTCTTGTATAAATATGCCCTCCATTGCAAGTCTTTCCTACCCAAAATGTTCATATTACAATCTGGAAAGAGATTAACACATATGAAATGTGATGCCAAAGAAAGGCTGAATGTTTCATAATTGAAAAGACATTTAAACATTATTTCAGAGCAGCATGGTATACAAGAAATATCTGGGTTTGGAATGGAAAGTGGTGTTGGGTATAATTGTCAGCAGATCCTCACTTCTTTTTTTTTTTTTTTTGTCTTTTTTTGCCTTATCTAGGGCTACACCTGCAGTATATGAAGGTTCCCAGGCTAGGGGTCTAACAGGAGCTGTAGCTGCCAGCCTTCGCCACAGCCACAGCAATGCGGGATCCGAACCACATCTGCAAACTACACCCCAGCTCACAGCAATGCCGGATCCTTAACCCATGAGCAAGGCCAGGGATCATACCCGCAATCTCATGGTTCCTAGTTGGATTCGTTAACCACTGAGCCACGGCAGGAACTCCAGCAGTTCCTCACTTCTATGAGACCTAGAGAAAGGTGGTTTATTTCAATTTCCTTATCAATAAAATTGATACCAGAAAAACACTTGACATTTCTATGAGCTAATTTTGTGAAAGCAGTTTTTAAGATATTTCATTGTATCAATGCAAGATACTATATATTATGTCTGATTTTTGTTTTATTGTTATGTTCAAGGGAGAAGGAAAAAAACATTGCATGAATTTTTTCTAGTGTCATCCAACTTGACAGCCCTGATGTTAATCTATGATGCATTACTTACTACATGAGAAACCTTTAGTAAGTCATAAATTCTTAGAATCTTATTTATCTCTTATAGGAGGAGTGTAATCCTATGTGGTCCATAAGGATTAGTGAGAAGTTAATGAAATAATTTTACATGAGTTATGGAATATAATACCTTATATCATGTAGGTACCTCATAAATTGCATAGAGTGAGGGACTCAAAAGTTTTCAGTGCCTCTCTCTATTCAATTTATGAAAATATAATGGATTCTCTTTTCACTGCTTTAACACTTTTCGATACCAACATTTAAACTTCAAACCAGTAAGAGAAAATATTGTGAAGGAGAAACAGGGAAAAGTCAATGGATGTTTTCTCTCTAATTCTGTTTTTCAAATTGTTTTTGACTATTTTTTAATTCCTTGGTTTCTTCTTTGATAAGAGAAAGGTGGCCAGAATCTGGCAATAAGAATGGGATTTTATTTAAGGACTTTAGAGTCATAAGATGGGAATTGTGCTGGGGGAAAGACTCGTTTTTCCCTTTGGCTTTTTCTAGAATTAATCCAATATTAAGTACAGGCAGAAAAGAGACATCATGTTGCTTAATAAAGGCAGTTTTAGATATTTTAAATATTTGAGTTATGGGCTGTTCACATACACAATCACTTGTGTGATAATGTACCACCTAATAGGAAACCCCATTTGAAGTCAGATACATCTCAAACACATAGATATTCACGTAACATCTGTATGCAACCGATTATATATCTAGACTTCATAATAATTTACAGTATCATCATGTCTTTTAAATAAATAACTTTGCTAAATTCTCTCTGACCACCATGAGTCTCTTGTACTCTGTTAAAGAGGAATCTATCGAATTCTCTTTATTTTAATATAATAAGTGCCGCTAAACCCAGCCTACTTATAACTACCCAGCCAAATCATGAAATGCTTTCTTGTCAATAAACATATTTAAAATGCTTAATATAGAACAGTAAATAGCATGCTTAAGTTTACTTTAAAGAAATCTTATTCAAAATGAAACATGGCCCAGATATGTGTATAAAAAAAGAACTTTTAACAGATGATTTATGAAACCTCATGAAGCAAATTTGATGAAATAACTCAGTATTTCATATTAATCACAGGTTAACTTGTGACATAAATGCCTCTGCAAAGATGGCTAAATCAGTGCACCTGGGTGCCCTAAGAATAGCTTGTCTTCTCTGAAGGTATGATAAAATAGGTCAGATGGGAGGGGTAACTTGCAGAGATATTTGAGGCCACCACTAAGTTAGCTTTGCTGTCAGGCAGTGACATCTGTGTCTCTCTCTCTGAGAGCATGAAGAGAGGCAGGACAATTTTCTTATGAAACAGTAAAATGTTAAGTCACTGTGACTCTGGGACCGTGTCTTATTTTATAAGGACCAAGTTTCAAATACTTTTCCTACAGGGGACGTATCACTATAAAAATCACTAATTCAAAGTACATATTGCGTCTTTTGTATGACATACTTCCTCAAGGCCTTTCTTAGGTTGTGCCTTTAGGAGACATTGGCAAAGCTCTATCAGGCTGACAACTTCTGGGCTATGCTTCCACCCCCACATATCCTTTGTTGTAACTTAGATTTTTCTGGTCTGATACAATGTTATGTGAGAACCTTTGCTAGTATATCAAGCACTTGTTAAATGTTCAAATAGTGGTACTGGTTAGGGCTTCATGGCAGGAAAGACAAACTCTATCCGGAATGTGTATCTAATCCTATTAGAAGGAACCACTGGCACTTTCAGGGTGGTTGGACGACAGTGTAGTCAACTTGCCACCAAGTGACTGAATGGTCTCTCAGAAAGATTAAGACAAGAAGGATCTCAACTTTGGTCTCTGTTTCTAGTAGGCTGGACATTCAGCCCTAGCACAAGCACAAGCACAGTGTCCCTCTCTCTCTCTGCCACCATGACCACTTTTTTCATGTGTTGTGGTGTCAGTGCAGCTCTGAAGTGACTGAAATTGAGGCTGAATGATATCAGCTGGCTGAGACATTTTATCTAATTAATTGTTTAGTGCCTCTTCCTTATATAATAGGTGTTCTTTGGTGGCCATTCCTGTGTGATACAAAGATCTTCCTAGTAGGTGCCCATTCCTGTTTCATTCCATTTAGATCCGCCTTTTGAGCCAAAGTGCCTAGACTCAGGTCTTCCAACATTTTTCCTTCCAGAAGACCTCTGACTAGAAAGTCTGTCCTTTAGCAACTACCTGGGAGTCCATAAACAGCCTAATCTTAGCCCACCTTTTCTCTTTACAAAAAGTGGGATGATCAGGTGTCTGGCATGCAGCTCCATTAGGACTGTCCTTCATTACCCTTGCACCAGGCTATGGTGCAAAAACAGCCCATGTTCTGCTCATAGTCACACACCGAGAAGACACATGTGACCTTAGGTGTGAGCTGTGGATGGGGCATTGGCACAACTATGGGGACTGACATAAGGGTTTAAGCGACTAGCTCATGCAGCTTGCTAGTGCCTTCTGGTCACACTTCTGATTGATTCTGGATGTGATTCTCCCATTTTATTTTTTTTAATTTTATTTTTAATGATTTTTATTTTTTCCATTATAGCTGGTTTAGTGTTCTGTCAGTTTTTTACTGTACAACAAAGTGATCCACTCACATACACACACACACACACACACATTCTTTTTCTCACATTATCCTCCACCATGTTCCATCACAAGTGACTAGATATAGTTACCTGTGCGGTGAGCAGGATCTCATTGCTTATCCACTGCAAATGAAATAGTTTGTATCTATTAATCCCAGACTTTAGTGGGAAGGCTTTCAGCTTTTCTCCATTGTGTATGATATTTACTGTGGGTTTGTTATAAATGGCTTTCACTATGTTAAGGTATCTTCCCTCTCTATCCACTTTTGTAAGAGTTTTTATCATGAATGGAGGTTGGACTTTGTCAAATGCTTTTTCTGCATCTATTGAGATTATCATGCGCTTTTTGACTTTTCTTAATGTGGTGCATGACATTGATTGATTTCTGTACAGTGAACCATCCTTGTGAACCTGGGATGAATCTCACGTGGTCGTGGTGTATGATCTTTTTTATATGTTGTTGGATTTGGTTTGCTAAAATTGTGTTGAGAATTTTTGCATCTATATTCATCCAAGATATTGTCCTATAATGTTCTTTTTTGATAATATCTTTGGTTTTGGTATTAGGGTGATGGTGGCTTCATAGAATATCTTTGGGAGTGTTACTTCTTCAACCTTTTGGAAAAGTTTAAGGAGGATGTGTATAAGTTCCTCTTTATATGTTTGGCAGAATTTGCCTATGAAGCCATGTGGTCTGGGACTTGTTTGTAGGGAGTGCCTTTATTACATATTCAATTTCATTTCTAGTGATTGGTCTGTTCAATTGATCTATTTCTTCTTGATTCAGGTTTGGCAGGCTGTAAGCCTCTAGAAAATTGTCCATTTCTTCTAGGCTGTCAAATATGTTGGCATGTAATTGTTCATAGTATTCTCTTATGCTTTTCTTTTTATTTCTGTAGTTATCTATTGGTCTGCTGAGATTTCTCCTTTTTCATTTCTTGTTTTGTTTATTTGGGTTTTGTCTCTGCTCTTCTTGGTGAGTCTGAGCAGAGGTTTGTCAATTTTGTTTACGTTTGCAAAAACCAGCTCTTGGTTTTATTGATGTTTTCCTCTATTGTTTTTTGAATCTCTATTTTATTGGTTTCCTCTCTTATCTTTATGATTTCCTTCCTTCTGCTGAGCTTAGGCTTTGTTGGTTCTTCCTTTTCTAATTATTTAGGTGGTGGATTAAGTTGTCGATTTGAGAATTTTCTTCTTTTTTGAGGAAGGCCTGTATCACTATGAATTTCCGTCTAAGCACTTCTTTTTGTTACATCTCATAGATTTTTGAATAATTGTATCTTCCTTATCATGTGTCTCGAGGGAGTTTTTGTTTTTTGTTTTTTTTTGTCTTTTTTGCCTTTTCTAGGGCCGCACTCGTGGCATATGGAGATTCCCAGGCTAGGGGTCTAACAGGAGCTGTAGCTGCCAGCCTTCGCCACAGCCACAGCAACGCAGGATCCAAGCCTCGTCTGCAACCTATATCACAACTCACAGCAGCACTGGATCCTTAACCCACTTAGCGATGCCAGGGATCGAACCCACAACCTCATGGTCCCTAGTTGGATTCATTAACCACTGAGTCACAACGGGAACTCCTTGAGGTAGTTTTTAATTTCCTTTTTTATTTCCTCATTGACCCATTGGTTTTTTAGTAGCATGTTGTTTTGTCTTCATGTAGTCAGTTTTTTTCTCATTTATTATCCTGTGGTTGATTTCTAGTTTCATGCCATTGTGGTCAGGGAAGATACTTGAAATAATTTCTATATTCTTAAATTTGTTAAGGTTAGTTTTGTTCCCCAGTATGTGATTAATCCTTGAAAATGTTTCATGTGCACTTAAAAATAATGTATAGTCTGATTTTTTTTTGGATGTAATGTCCTAAAAATGTCAATTAAGTCTAACTTTTTGATTGTGTCATTTAGGATCTCTGTTGCCTTATTGATTTTCTGTCTAGAGGATCTGTCCATTGATGTGAGTGGGGTGGTGGATTCTCCCACCATTATTGTATTGCCATCAATTTCTTCTTTTTATATCTGTTAGTATTTGTTTTAGGTAAGTGGGTGCTCCTATATAAGGGATATATATATATATATATTGATGATTTTAATATCCTCTTCTTGAATGAATCCTTTTATGACTAAACAGTGTCCTTCTTTTTCTTTATGACCTTCATTTTAAATCTATTTTGTCTCATATGAGTATTACAACTCCTGCTTTCCTGTCTTGTCCATTGGCATGAAATATCTTTTCCCATCCCCTCACTTTCAATCTATGTGTGTCCTTTGCCCTAAGGTGAGTGTCTTATAGACAGCAGATTGTAGGTTTTTGTTTTTATATCCAATCTGCTACTCTGTGTCTTTTGATTGGAACATTCAGTCCATTGATATCTAAGGTAATTATTGATAAATATCCATTGATTGCCATTTTAAATCTTTTTTTCTAGTTGATTATATGTTTCTCCTTTGTTCCTTTCTTTTCTGGGTGGGATGATTCCCATTTATTTTATGCTTGAGTACTTTTCTTTTTAGTTTTTGTGGATATAATGTTTTATTTTGACTTGTGGTTGCTCTGTTTTAAATATGTTAACCCCTTCTTATATCTGCTTGCTTTAGCATAATAGTCATCTAGTCTAAAACACATTCTAGAAAAAAGGAGTCTGGATTTTCTTACTTACCTTCCCCACATACTATGATTTTCAAGTCCTTTTTTAACATCTTCATGTTTGTTCTTTTGCTGTTCCTTGTGCTTATCATCACTTTTACAATAAGTTTTTTTTTCTCTTTTAAATCTCCATACTGGCTTATTTAAGCAGTTGATTTCCAATTATGATTTCCTCCATCTTTTTTCTCCTTAATTCTTTTTTATTTAGAGAAGCCCTTTCAGTATTTTTTTTTAGAATGAGTTTAGTATTGCAGTACTCTTTTAGCTTTTGTTTGTTGGAGAAATTCTTTATTTTTCCTCCTATTTAATTTAATTAATTTATTTATTTTCACTTTTTAAAGCTGCACACATGACATATGTAGCTTCCCTGGCTAGGAGTCAAATTGGATCTGTAACTGCTGGCCTATACCACAGCTCACAGCAATGCCAGATCCTTAACCAACTGAGCAAGGCCAGGGATCAAACCTGCAACCTCATGGTTACTAGTCAGATTCATTTCTGCTACACCACAATGGGTACTCCTTCTATTTTAAGTGATATTCTTGCTGGGTATAGTATTCTAGGCTGCAATTTTGTTTTCCTTCTAGAACTTTGAATATAATTTGCCACTCTTTCTGACCTGTAGTATTTCTGTAGAGAAATCAACTGATAGCCTCATGGGGTGTTCCCTTATAATTAATGCTTTGTGCTTCTCTTGCTGCCTGAAGAATCTTCTCTTTATTTCAAATTTTGCCATTTTTCTGTAAAATGTCTTGGCGTGGGTCTGTTTGGGTTCAACTTGTTTGGGACCGTCTATGCTTCCTGTATCTTGATATCTCTTTCCTTTAGATTTGGAAAGTTTTGAGCCACACTTTCTTTAAACATAATTTCAATCCCTTTTTCTTTTCCTTCTCCTTCTGGAATTCCTATTATGCATAGATTGGTCTGCTTTATATTATCCCATAGATCTCTTATATTACTTTCATATTTTTTCATTTGATTTTCTGTCTGCTGTCCTGATTAGGTGATTTCCATTATTCTATGTGTTCCAAGTAATTAATCTCTTCCTCTATATTATTCATCTTGCTTTTAGTGCCTTCAACTAGTTTGCATCCCTGAAAATTAATTTTCTAATTTTCTTGGTTCCTTGTTATATTTTCTAGTTTCTTTCTAAAGTAATCTGCATTACTGTTTATATCCGCTCTTAATTCCTCCATATTCATCCTTAATTTCAGTATTGCTGTTTATATCTGCTCTTAATTCCTTCATAGTCACCCTTAATTTCACTATTTTCACTATTTCCCTTTTAAACTCAGTAACTATTAAATTGCAGAGGTCTGTTTCATTGTTTGCCACTCCAGTTGAATTCTCCTGTTCTTTTAACTGGGAATGGTTCCTGACATTCCTCATTTTGCTTATATTTTTCTTTTTCTGTGAGTTTAGGGAAACCAACTACTCTAGTCTTGGAGCGCTATTTCTATGCAAGAGCACCCCTTTGTACTTTGTGGGAATGAGTATTTATTTTTATTGTGGGAGTTTGGATATTTGCTGTCTCTTTCTTCAGTGTGAGCAGGCTGTTATCCCCATGATGCTGAGTGTTTCCAGGGAGAACGAGGCAATGGATAGGGCTAATAGCCAGTGCTGGGTTGCTGGCTCTTGATAGTAGCAGGGACTTGCAGGAAGATGATGCAGGCTACCCCTAGTTGAAGGGCTCTGGGAGGTGGAAACAAGCCTCAGGCAGATATAGACAGTGTCTGGAGCATTTGGCTATGGCAGTGGCAGTGGTAGGTGTTTGAATTCCCAGGGCAACAACAGGTAGTGCTCCATTACAATGCCCTCCTCTGTGGTGCCCTTTGATGTGACTGGGGATGCAAGTGCTGCCAATTCACGGACCTCTAGTGGTGGCAGGCCATGTCCAACTCTGGAGTCAGAGGTACCTGTGGTGGTTTGCCCCTGGTACCTCTAGACCATGCAAGAAGCACCCTGTCCCGCTTAGCCCACACAGGAGGTGCTGCACAGGTTGCTCCTAGTTGCAGTGTCTTATGAAGTGACAATGATCAAGCATGTGTGGGTCCTGTCCAGAGCATTTGGCAATGGCTGCAACAGGGTGGGTGTGTTCCCAAGTTAGTGAGAGCAACAATGCGTGGTGCTCATTTGCATTGCCCTTTTTTTTTTTTTTTTGCCAGCCTCTGAGGTTACCCCTGAGCCTATTTTCAGACAAAATCCTCGTGATGGCAGGCCATGCCTCCCTTTGGTTTCTGAGATGAGTTCTGTGGTTTGTCCCCACCACCTGTAGTTTACACAAGAGGTACCATGTCACACTTAGCTCCCACTGCTCTTAGCCCACCCAAGAGGTGTCTGGCCACCTATAGCCCGCACAAGAGGTACCCAGTCTCCCATAGCCCAAGTGAGTGGCCTCTCGCCACCTGTACACTGTGCCAGAGGCACTCACGCTCAAAAACCAGTGAATGCACAGGGAAAGAGAGTCCTATGGTTGCCTTCCCCTCCTCTTCTTGCCCTCCCCCAAAATGGCACCTTACTTCTTATACAGGTGCAGACCCCCTCCCGGTTTCCCTCAGCTGTGGCTTTCTGTTCCCAAGCCCATGCTACACTGTTCCCAACCCTTCAGGCTGTCTCCAAACAGCTAACCCTAGTCCTCTCCCTAGAACTGACCTCAGTAGCCTGAGTCTCAGTGCCCGAGGTTCTCAGGCTGTGGTGTTTGGGGCGGTGTTACACATGATTGTGAGGCTCTCACTCTGCTTTGTCCTCCTTAGTCCATCTGCTGCACTTTTCTGGCAACTTTGAGGTCCCTCCATCTCGACTCTTCTCCCTGTAGGTTAGGTGCTTCCCAGGATGTGGATTCCTTTTTTCTTTCACAGCTCCTTCTCAGGAATGTTAGTCCTGTTCTGATTCCTTTCCTCTCTCTCTCTTTTTTTCTTTTGTTCTACCCAGTTATGTGGAGGGTTTCTGCCCTTTTTGAAGGTTTCTTCTGCTAGCATTCAGTAGACCTTCTGCGTGAATCATTCTACATGTAGATGTGTAGATGTGGGAGAAGGTGTTTTTTGATGTGTTTGTGGGAGAAGGTGAGAGCGATGTCTTACTTCTCCGCCATCTTGCTTCTTCCTCCCATTTTATGTTATATTGGCTTTGTTCCACTGCCCCCCCCATGGGTTGACAGATCTGCTGGAATTCACCTCAGCAGAGATAAACAGAGCCAGGCATTAGATAAAGCTGTGAAACCAGATTTTATCTTGTAACTAATGTACAAGAATCCAGTACAATTCCAAGAGATATTTTCAAATGGTATACAAGTCTCCCTTGCAGATGACATAAACCTGCTCCAGATGACGAGGGGTTTATGTTCTCTCTTGGGGCTTGCCATAAATTCCACTCTAGATCTTTTGCCACTCCTGCTTATTTTATTTGTGCCATGTCTGCTGGGTCAAATGGCACAAGTATCAGGTAGGCTTTCACTTCAGCCATGATCCATATGATCTTGTATCGAGCCCCATGGCAAAAGCTGGTGTCCTTTCATTTCTGGTACATGGGTCAAGAGATTATAGTAGGTGTGGGATAGAGAGACCCCATAGCCCACTGAAGAATAGCAGATATTATACTTCCTTCTTTATGTTAAGAAATGTGAGTACAATACAACACTTGTCCCTTACTTTGGGTGGCATGTTAATTCTCCTGACCTTAGGACTCTAGAAATATCTACTTATATGAAGGCCTCTGAAATTTCTTGAGGTTCATGTCCCACCCTCTGGAGTACATGTTCTTAGCAATTCATCTAATGTGATAGATACTTCTTAATCATCTGACCCAATTAGCGTGATATCTTTGCTACAGTGCATAAATGTGATGTTGAACGGCATGACCTGATAGTTCATATCTCTTTGGACTATATTATGAAAGAGAACAGGAGATTTAACATGTGTTAATTTTCGACCCAGCCAGAAACTCTAAAATTGTATGGTTATTCATGCTTTGTGAATGTGAACTGTTTCTGATTTCTCTTTCCTGGTCAGAATACAAAAGAACACATTTGCTAAAGCTGTAATCATCTACCATGTACCTGAATTGATGGAATCAGCTCTAGCAAAGTACCACGTGTGACATGGCAGTTGCAGTGATCCATTGTCATTTCTGGAGATCTATGCAGTTTTTACAGATGCCATGCAGTGATGAATATGGATATGATGGGAGTACAATCCTTGCAGCTTTATAGAACCTTACTTGTGGCACTAATCTGCTCCCTGTCCTATAATGGAATATTTTTATTGATTTAGCTTCTTATCTGGTGGAGGGGTACAGTTTCAGAGGCTTCCACCTGGTCATCCTCACTATGATATGCCTCACTCTGAAGGCTGAGGACCCTCTTTGGGTTTGCCCCAAATACCTAGTATGTCAATTCCAATTATATATCCAAGGACCAGGAGACTATAGAGATGGAAGGGCTAGGGAAAATAATGAGAGGAAACAGTTCAGACAGAGAAGATACTTTAAAGCAAGGATAGGAAGAATATTTAGAGTGAAAAAAGGTGGTATGAAAGACAGTATTCCTTTTGTAAAGGATCCATATGTATAATAATTATATTTTTGTAAATCCAGGGAGCTGTCAACTGGTATCTCATTTGCTCTAAGAAACGGAGGTAGGATTGCCACTAAAGAGAGAGGATTCAGAATTTTGGGAAGAGTGAGGATGTTTTGGAATAGACCTTGGGGAAACTAGGAAAATAAATATAGAAGGAACAACATCAAGGGCTCAGTTGAGGCTGGTAAAGGTAAATTCACAGTGGTACCAATTATCTGGCTGTGTAATTATTTCCAACAGTGCTTATGTCTGGGAATAAGCATTGAGAATTCTGGTGAGATTGAGAGTACTCTGAAATACTTCTTAGAGAAGAATTAATTACTTAATAGTGAATAGGTGTATATAATAATTATTTGAATTATTAGAATTTAAAATGGTTAGATTTGCTTTACATTTTTTAAGAAAAGTCTCATATCATCTAAGGTATGCAAATCTGCATTACTCTAGAAGTGATTTTGGTTAATGTAATTCAAGATAAAACAGGTATTGTAATAGTACTGAAGTGAAGCAGGAATCCTGTTTTTATTCACATGTGCTGCCAGTAACCTGATCACTGTTTGTCCTTGCATGCAGCAGTGTTAATGGTGAAAGGAAAATCAATGAACACTTAGTGTTTTCAACATGTGAAGTGTGTATTAATTTTAAATTTGTCTTACATATTAGACAAAGTTAAATGTTTCTCACCTTTTGTGTTTATTATGAAATGGTAGTCTAATGATTATAAGATATAGAATAAATAACTGTCCAGTTCATCTCACATTATAATTAGGTACATAGTTAAATTACTCAATGGTTTATTTGTTTATTTGTTTTTCTTTTTGGCTACTTTCAGATTCACTGATAGAGATGAAACACTCAATTCAAATGCATCTCGATTAGTTCTTAAAACTAGAAAAATTTGCCTTTTCACACTAAATTTTCATTTGCTTTTAGATAATGAAAACTATATATACATTGTGTTGGCAAGAGCAGCACATTTTAGGATAGATTTTTGCATAAGTGGAGATGAAATCAAATTTTTATTGGAAAAGTAAATAGAGTAAGTGACTGACATCATTAAGTATAGACAAATCTGCTGAGTTTTTAAATTCATTTATAATCATAATCACTAGAAATAAGTTTGAAATTTAAAGTATGTGTCATAAATATATAACTGAAATTATATAAAAACATTGTTATAGTTACTTTTTATTAATTTCAAATAATCCTGTGCAATAAAAATTAAAATTGAAATGACAATAAGCCAAGAGATAGAACATGAGTCTGTTGGTGATGTGCTTAGGCAATAATTTGTAAAAAAGACATTAGGAAGTATTTAATTATTGGACGATATGAATTACCATCAATATCATAAACATTTTAAATACATATGAAAATGTAGACCCATTTTTCTTTTAACTTTTGATTTACATTGTATTTTGCCTTTTTTTTCTATTTCTTTTATACTCTGTCTATGGAAGATGATGAATTGATGGATGTTTCGTTTGCTCATTTTTAACTTTGTTTTTTTAAAATATTTTAAAAGCCTGCCATGTTACCCTTAGTTCCATCATCTCTGAAAAACCTATATATGTATCATTCATCAAATAAAATTGATATAACACAAATTTCCTTATTTTTCAAAGAAATCACTACCTGGTTGAAGTATATGCAGTTGGTGTCAGCTGCTTATTTAGGACATTTGAATAATGTAATAATTCTACACAGAACAAGTTAGCTTTGTTTTAAATAATAGCAATTATACTGTTGAATAAAGGGAAAAAGACTGGTGTCTGACATTACTAAGTTGTCTTCTAAGAGCTACCACTGGTGCTTTGGATGAGAGGCATGTACTTTCACCTCTTTCCCTGACTAGGCTATGAGTTTTATGAAAGCAGGACGAGTGTCTGTTTATGTTTCCTAATGTATTTCCCATGTCTAGTAATACACAGGACACATAGTTGGTGACTAATAGCTTTTGATTTTTTTTTTTGTTTGTTTGTTTGTTTGTTTGTTTTTAGGGCTGCACCTGCTGCATAAGGAAGTTCCCAGTCTAGGGGGTTAAATCAGAGCTGCAGCCTACACCATAGCAACACATAATCCAAGCCTAGTCTGCAGCCTACACCACAGCTCATGGCCACGCTGGATCCTTAACCCACTGAGCAAGGCCAGAGATCAAACCTGCATCCTCATGGATACTATGTTACCACCAAGTCACAACTATTAGGAACACCCCTAAGAGTTTTTGAATGAAATAATAAGTCACAGAGAGTTACACTATTGGAAATAATAAAAAGGAAATAAGACTTACAGGAGGATGGGATGCTTGGGAGTAAGATGCTTGAGATGTGTGTTGAAATGATAAAAGATTATCTTGAGAAGAAGCTAATGGATTCTATGAAAGGAAAAATGGGCAATTAACTTCATTCATTTTGCCCTGGAAGACTTTGAGGTTTAGAGAAATTAAACATTTTTCTCAAGGTCGATCAATGACTAAGTGGTAAAATAAGGACTGCCAGAGCTGTCAGACAAAAGATTCTACACTCTTAAGGAAATGGACCAGTAGAGAGATCCCAAGATGATACTCAGGAAACCTGGGTGCTCTTGCCTAATTTGTTCACTCATTATTTATGGCCTCAGGCAAACTGGTTATTACTTCTGGTCTCCAGGTCCTCATTTCTCACATGAAGTTCAAAGAGTACATCTTTTCTCTTTGAACCCTACCTTTTTCTCATTCGAGACCCAGGAATCACAAAGAGTTAAAAGTAATCACATGTTACTATCACAGTTATCACTACCAGTATTAGTGAGGAAACCTCTCCCTAAGTATAGATAACTGGATTTTAAATACCTTGAGGGTATTATGACTCCTCAAGACCTACTTCATCCCATATGGAGAATGAAAAGGCAAATATATTAATTTTTAAATTTAACATGGTCAAAAATCAGCTTCCCAGATGAATGATACATATACACAATGTACTACTACTCAACCGTAACTAGAACAAAATGATGCCATATGTAGCAACATGAATGGACCTAGAGATTCTCATACTAAGTGAAGTAAGCCAGAAAGAGATAGACAAATACCAAATGATATCACTTATATGTGGAGTCTAATATGGCACAAATGAACCTATCTACAGAAAAGAAACAAACTCATGGACATGGAGAATAGACTTGTGGTTGCCAGTGGGTAGGGGGAGGGATTGTATGGACTGGAGTTTGGGGTTGGTAGATGCAAACAATTGCATTTGGAGTGGATAAGCAATTAGGCCCTGCTGTATAGCATAGAGAAGTATATTCAAATGCCTGTGATGGAATATGAGGGAGGATAATGTGAGAAAAAGAATATGTGTATATTATATATATATGTATATATATGTATATACACACACACACACACACATATATATGTGTGTGACTGGGTCACTATGCTGTACAGCAGAAATTGACAGAATATTGTAAATCAATTGTAATATTTTTTAAATCAAATTCTCAGATATGAAGGCTACCTGGCATTGCTCTCCAACTCAGGCCCTACCCTATAATTTGACCACTGTGGTGCAGGTTTTGAGCCTGGATCATCAGTCCTGTCTTCCTCCACATTTACTTTAAATTCTTTTTTGGAAAAAATTAACATACCTTCTTATGAGTTGGGATATTTTAATCCATCTAGAAGATTATAATGCAGTTAAAATTTCAAATGGAAGGTTCATGATATAATATCTCTTCTTCCCAAGAGACTCCCGTGTCTATGTAGATTTATCCTTCCATCCCCCAGGAAGAAGCTGTTATTCCAAGCAATGTAAATAACCACATTCATTTTTTTAAGTTTCATTGAAACATAGTTGATTTACACTGTTGTGATGATTTCTGCTGTACAACAAAGTTATTCAGTTATACATATACATATGTCCATTCTTTTCTTAAGGCACAACATCCTCTGGGTACCATTTGCCATCAATGGTTGTCTACTTGTTACTATAGATAAATAGTTGTTAGTTACCAAAAGAACATAGAAGGAAATTACAAAGTAATTTTCTGTTTTGCCTACTCAGAAAAGATGCTGGCAAATTTAAATATGGATTTTTCTCACTAGTGAAGCATTACAACACATTTAAGTACTACAATAATGGAAATACTTCATTTCTGATTTGACTTACTTCTTTTCCCAATATCCAGCTCTCCTTATTTATTTTTTTTGGGGGGGTTCAATTACTCCAATTTTCCTATTGGAGAAGCGTTCTTCTATCATTTAGGGCTCTAAGTAAAAAAAATAAAATAAAATCGCTGGGGATATTTTAATAAGGAATGTGGTTTATATAGGAAAACAAGTGCTTATAAAATCACTGGAAGATCTAGAGGAACTGGAGTCAGGTGGACTCGTAGCAATACAATTGTGACCAAGCATATACACTGTACTTGTAATCCAGGGATCAGCATGCCACACCAACCACAATTCCTGTCACCTTAAACAAAGCTGATGACTAAATAGTACGTACTTCATAAAACCATCAACGCTGCCTTTTTGCTTCTGAGGTTGAGGATTTCTTGTCCTCTCTTTCAAAACAAAACAAAACAAAACCAAGAAAAAAAAACAGCACAGAGAGATGTCTTCCACCTCATATCGGTCTTCTAAAACTCACTCTAGTGCATGTAAGTGGCAGAGTGATATTTGTATTTTGAAGGCTAACTACAAGCGATTTTAGTAATATAGCTTTTTTATTTTTATGGCTATAATTTATTTTCATTACTGTATATGATTTTTTAACTTTTGAAAATTATTTAATGAATTTTATTACATTTATAGGTGTATAAAAATCATCACAACCAAATGTTATAGCATTTCCATCCCAAACCCTCAGTCCATTCCCCCACACCTCCAACTTGTCTCATTTGGAAACCATAAGTTTTCCAAAGTCTGTGAGTCAGTATCTGTTCTGCAGAGATGTTCATTATGTCCTTTATTTAGATTCCACATGTATGTGGTAGCATTTGATGTTGGTCTCATTGTCTGACTGACTTCACTTCACATGACAATTTCTAGGTCCTTCCATGTTGCTATAAATGCTGTTATTTCATTCCTTGTAATGGCTGAGTAATATTCCATTGTGTATATTACCACATCTTCTATTATCCACTCCTCTGTTGATGGACATTTAGGTTGTTTCCATGACTTGGCTATTATATAGATTGTTGCAGTGAACATTGGGGTACATGTGTCTTTTTGAGTCATGATTTTATCCGGATAGATGCCCAGGATTGGGATTGCTGGGTTAAATGATAATTCTATCTTTAGTTTTCTAAGGCATCTCCATACTGTTTTCCACAGTGGTTGCACCTATTTACATTCCCACCAACAGTGTAATAGGGTTCCTTTTTCTCCACATCTTCTCCAGCACTTATTGTTTGTAGATGTGTTGATGATGGCCATTCTGGCCGATGTAAGGCCGTACCTCATAGTGGTTTTAATTTGAATTTCTCTAATAACGAGTGATATTGAACATCTTTTCATGTGTTTTTTGGCCATCTGTATGTCTTCTTTGAAGAATTGTCTATTTAGATCTTCTGCCCATTTTTTGATGGGGTTATTTGGTTTTTTGGTATCGAGCTGTATGAGGTGTTTGTAAATTTTGGAGTTTAATCCCTTGTCAGTCACTTCATTTGCAAATATTTTCTCCCATTCTGTGGGTGGTCTTTTGGTTTTGTTTAGGGTTTCCTTTGCTGTGCAGAAACTTAATATAGTTTTTAACTTCTCTGACACTTCTGAACACAAAAGTTCAATTAAGGATGTGGAATAAATGCAAGTTTTCCATCAAATCTATCTACCCTATTCTCTGGGGATTCTTCTTTTGATATTTCAATATCCACACACACATCCATTCATCTACACTTTTAAATAATAAAAAATAAAATGAAAACAATAATAGACTATACTTCTACCTTATACAACTTTAGCTGGAAGAGGAACCTCAAAAATACACATTATTGTGTATTTTGGGGGGTAATATTTCTTCTCTTCCTCTTTAAGTCTAAATCTCAGGTCAGTTTGCTGTAATCCAAAGAGTAAATTATAAAGACAATAATCACAAACATGCTTTATGTAAAATATAAGGAAGAAAGGAAATAAAAATAAATAAAAGCATCACAAAGCTGGAAAGAAAATTTGAATAGCAACCCTTTTTTGTTTGTATGTTTGAACTAGACACTAGACCGTGGTTAGTGGCTGTAAATTTCTTTCTCTGTCTATTCTATTTTTCCTTTTCATCTTAGCCACTACCTGAATTGTTTGGGACTCTGAAACTGATGGTGTTACCGAAATTTTCATTCCTGCTGGCCCCAAACCATTATTCAACTTTCCCATACAGGATTTCATATTGGTCTATTTTAATCCTCTCTGTATCCATTTTGTAGAAGTAGCCCAATTTCCCTTGATAATAAAGATCAGAGACTACAAAAGTAACTGTAGTTTGTAGAGTTACTTCAGGTGCATGAAAAGTACAAAATAACCAAGTGGCATTTTTAACTTCCAGTTCAGTTGAACCATTGTTAGATCTCTGGATGGAAGCATTTATTTCTTGGATACTAAGAACTCCCAACTAGTAAAAGCCAAAGTTATAAGGGATGACAGACAACAATTTTTTGTGAGTGTAATTAGCTGTTCTTGAAAGATAAGGCCCTTGTGCTTTGAAATCTTGGTTGTCAGTATAATGAAGCTATGGGAGACACAGAAGTATATATGATTCTGAGAATAATTTGCATCCTATGGAACAGGACCCAAAGACTTCTAGTGTGGTATCTTCCATTTGGTGTCACAATTGTTAGTTCAACAATCTGTTCCATTATTCTGTAAGACGGATAACTGCAGGATGATGGGTTACAATGAAACAGTAGTTGGTCACTGCCTCAGTTCTTTTTATATAGTATGGCATCTTTGCTCATAAATAATATTTTGTGGAATATTATAGAAGTACAAAATTGTATTAGCCCTCAGATTTATTTCTCGCAAAAGCATGAAGATAGGAAAGGAAAATCTGCATTCGGGACAAATGGCTATTTTTCGTTAGGAGAAATCACTGTCCCCTACATAATGAAAGCGGTTTAATATAATCAAATTGGCATTAAATAATTGATAAAATACCCCTAGAAAAATGGTGTAGTTTTGGGAATCTGCCTTAGCTCTGTCATTGACAGGTTGGCTATAGCATTAAAAGATTAGATAAGCCTTGGATTGGGAAGTTCAAAGTTTTGCGTAATATCCAAACTTCATCCCTTTCACAGTGGCTACTCAGTTTATGAATTTATTGATCAGTCCCACGGTGACTGAAGAATGACTGACATTCACAAAATAGGTCATTTTTATCAGCCTGATTGTTGAGCCCCCTCTATCACAGGTGCTGTTGAATTAGAGTTCACATGTAACATAATATTTATATGTTATTTGTTATTTATATGTTATATGTTATCAGACTCTGTCCTATTTGGAAAGCCAGTCTACACCTAGTTTGCCCATGCCTCCTGTTAGCATGCCTCTTGATCTTATCCTTCCAAATTTAAGATCGTTTCATCAAACTGCTAATTACTGTCAATGAATCAATGTACTTCCATATCTCTGAAAATTTCTGTTTCCAGATAAGGTGAAGCACAAAATATTCTGTCTGGAAGAAAGATTTGTCTTCCAGACAGAATCAGTCCCTTGTGGAGTTGTGATGTTAGCCATTGGATTTCCTCGGGCAACTGTATATTTTTTGGAACAATTTGAAAATCAGGTTCACACTTTAGCTTCCTTATTCCAATTCAGGTGGGTAACTCCCTATGAGCTTACTGGTTTGGGTTTAAGGAGTTTAAAAAGGCAAGTGAGTGCATCAGGAAAGTACATTGGGAATGTAACGCACTTATTCCTTTAGGGGTATCTCAAACTAAGTCTCATATGTACCACTTCCACTTCATCGTGTGGTGCTTCAGTGCACTGCAATTTTACGGCTTTCTGTGTCAGTTGTCACCTATTCAGCGATGGGCGAAATCATTTGGTGCCCCATTCTCCAACATTCACTTTCTTCCAGAGTTTAGAAGGAAGGAAAAAATCTGTGTCCATGAAGTAAATCGTTATTTGTTAAAGATGGCACAACTTTGCTCTAAATCTCTGAAGATCTATGTTCTGATCATCTTGTAAGACTAATACATATGCAGGATAAATTCTACCTTTATAGTATCTGTCAGGAAATAAATTGCATACATGCGAACTGAAAATGCCAAAGAATCTCCTCTTGCTTTGAGCTCTTCTAAAATGCTGGGAGGCGTGCCTCATTTGGTAATGAGACTGAGGAAAGTAATCACGTGCAGAATATTTTGCCTCTAAAATCAAAGAATTTTCCCTTCTGGAGTTAGGCTTCTCTTACCGAAGTATGTTGGGATCTCACCTCTTTCTCAACAGTAGAATGTAGAAGGTGCATCACTTAGATTTTGTTTGGAAGGGAAATCATACATACCACTTGACTCCCTAAAATTTCAGGAATACTGCCTGACCCTGTAATTTTACGATGTATCTCCTACCTTCTAGAATATATATTTCTCTAAGTATGCATCTCAGATCCATTTTGTTTTATTGCCTGTAACCAGTAATTCTTGGTTGCAAAAATACATCAGCATACTGGAATCTATGAAGTAGCCCAATATGAGGTCAGAGTCCCAGCAGAAGAAATTATTTCAAGAGATAGAACATTCAGATAGCCCAGAAATAAGATACTAAGCATATCTTGATCTCCCTGACAAGAAAAGCTGCCTTTACACGCGCACGCGCGCACGCGCGCGTGCGTGTGAATTAACAGCAAAAATAAAAAAGCTTTTTCTACTCCAAAGCAATTGCTTCATATCAAGTGCAAGAATCTATGTTAATTTGCTCCAGCATTTGAAACTCCAACTACATTTGAAGTCATAATTTTAAAAAGTATTTATCAAGTTTGGCTCGATGCACAGTCTTCTACTAAGTCCTAAATGATCTTTGCACAGCAAATCAGTTCTGAAAATGGGAATGAGATAAAAACGACCACCCCTCTTTTTATTGTTTACAGCTTCCTCTATTTAGGGACCTTGTGGCACTTTGGGTTGACTGTTTTGATAAGAATTTCATTCACAAAGGTTTAGATTTTATTCTTGATACTATAATAGACTAAGGAAAGTCAGTGAATGTTTGTATTATGCAAGTTGACAAGAACATTTAATGTAAAATATATATGTGTGTGTGTGTGTGTATATATATACGTTATATATATGTAAATATATATATATGTATTTATTACCACAACCTATGAGAGATAAAATTAGTTCTGAACACAGCTTATCACACAACCCCCATGATTTTTATATTCTCAACGTTGAACCACAGTTATGTTTTGGGTCCCATGGTTAACTAAATCATAGACTAATTAGATGTCCAGCAATCTCTGAATTTTCTGCTTCTCCTTTTCCCCCAAAAGTATAGTTGCTGTGATAAATTTCTGAATATCTATTCATTGAAAGTTAGAAGTTTGTAGTAATTTTACTTCTGGCAACATCTAAAACCCTTCCTCATTTGTTTACATTTTCCTTTATTGAAGTGTCCTTGATCTGTACATTTGCAAAGTTCAGAATTGAATAAAGACGTTATTCTCAATCTATTCCTTATAGAGACTAAAGTCAGGTTACTCTTCTTCAGACCTAGAGGCTTTCTAACTTTCTTTTATTTCCATTTTACAAGTCTGATAGACTTTTGAGGATGCATATGAAATAGTACCTGCCTATAGTCTCTCTGAATCAGAGAGTTGTGGCTAGAACTCTGGCCCAAATCATCTTGGAAAAGATAAGAACCAGCATTTGACTGTTCCTGCTCTGAGATAAGATATAAATGAATAGTATATCGTACGAAAAATATATAAATAAAATAAAAGTTAATATGCATATAAATAAAAATTATATTTCTATTCATAATTCATCCAAAAGATGTGTTTGTTTAGCATAGTAATACTAACAATTTATTTGATGTTTATAACATATAGCTAAATGAAATAAATGACAGCTTTGTCAAAAGGGACTATGTAGAAAATAATATTACTCTGCTCAAGGGCACCTACACTGTTCATCCTATATTGCAAATTATGAGATAACCATTAAAAAATTCAAGAATTATAATTAATGTGCTGAAAGATTAGAATGGAATCATGTAAAATGTTAATTAAAAGATATCAGTGGGTTTTATCCTTGGCCTCGTTCAGTGCGTTAAGGATCCTGTGTTACAGTGAGCTGTGGTGTAGGTCACAGATAAGGTTTGGATCCCATGTTGCTGTGGCTGTAGGCCGGCAGCTACAGCTTCAATTCACCTCTAGCCTGGGAACTTCCAAATGCCACAGGTGCAGCCCTTAAAAAAAAAAGTCAGCAAAAAGGGGAAAAAAGAAACAATCCAGTGAATAAAGAAATAGTTAAACATTTTATAATTACTTAAAAGTGAATATTCCACTATATAATTACTTTAAAAGTGAATACTCCAAGCTTAACATATCAATTATTTTATTAAATATGTGATGTTTCTAGAATGTGTTAACACATAGGCACACATCTGCTTGGCATCTGTAGTAACTGTATCATCTGATAGAATTTCTTTCATCTGTATTAACTGTATCATCTGATAGAATTTCTTTCATCTATATGTATGAAAGAGTGGAAACCTAGTGGCACTAATTCTGATTGGCACTAATTCTGATCTACAGACAATTTATTCTCATATGTGATTATAATGTATAAAATAGAAATCTTTAGGAGATTTAGAAATCATTATATAACTTCAATAGCTAATTACTTCCTATTGATTAAACATCATTTTCAGGATAATTCAATATATAAGCAGTTGTGGAATCAGAATAGAATGTTTTGTACTTGCATAACAAAATGTTGACCCCCCCTTTATTAGGGCTTCAGTAGATTGTGTGAAACAATTACCTGAGGTGTTCGCATTTGATGATGATGAAAGTGACTGAAATATGGAGAAATAAAGTCCAATTTTATTTCAAACTGGAGTTAAGCTCTGGAAGCATTTCTATTCTATTCTACTGAATGATTTTAAGCACTTACTTCAAAAGGGATAGATAACGAAACATGTTTTACATACATGATGAAATGTGAATAGTATTCAATTAATAAAATGTGTTTTCTTTTTTACACAAAATTATTGCATTCAATTCATAAAATGAATGTAATCTTCCTTTGTGGCTTTGCATGCAAAGCCAAATCCATTATTTTAGGGACAAGCTATAATATTTCTTCCTCCTATTATACACAGAGAAGGGGACTTCTGCCACTTCATTGTGACACCTCGAGTGCTGATCATGACAGCAAGATTCCATAGACGATGAAATAGATGACCTACCTGAGGTAACCTCTGCAATTAGGAAATATGCTGAGATCAGTGAAGACCTAATTATAAATGGAAAGACAAACTCTCTTTTCCCTGCCCAGAACTGAACTTTGGAGAGATTTCCTTAGGTAGGAACCAATGACCTGTTAAAATGTACTTGAGGCTAAACTGCCCTGACTAGTCAGGGTAACCTTTTATTGAGAGTCATATTGGCTCACATACCTGAGACATTGCTAGGAAAATGATTCAGTGAATTTAAAATGAAACATAACTTCACATAAAACAGAAAGTATATAGGGAACATATAGAAAAAGGGTTGACATAATGTTGCTTAAACTTTGTTAATGTACAAGAAATGGATAATTCTGAATTAATATAATGATTTCTCACAACTACAGAATAACATTTCTCCCTCTCCTCATTTTACCCTTTTTTTTATTTAAGAAAGTAAGATGTATTAAAGACAGTCAACCTGCTAAGATTTTAAAATCATGAGTTAGTGTATTTTCAGTTTAAAACATAGCTCTGTAACTGCTGAAGAATGAAGGCTGTAACACTACATAAGTTATTTACATGCAGGAAATATTTTAATCCTAGGAGAATTTAATTCGTGATTATGAAAGTGCTCCTTCACAAAGCCTATTGTATTGTTTTATTGTGTTCTCTTCATATCCAGTTTATTAAAGGTAATCAGTTTTAGACGATTTTAGTATATGTTTCTTGCCTGAAAAATAAAGAAGCTCAATTGGGATCTTTATCTTTCCTAAGAAAGGAATAATATAGTTCTTATATTTTTCAGAATTGTAACATTTCTCAGATATGTGTTTTCTAGGACCCCCCCATATAAAGTACTCCATTTATAATTTTACTTAAATGTTTATTTGTTTAGGTGTACACTGTTTATTTAAAGAAAGGTGCCGAGGTCCAGCCTCAGCAGGGAAGTGGGTGCCCCTAAGGATGAACGGCGTCGGCGAATAATGACACGAGTCAGGTGTGCAGCAGGCGAGGAGCTTCTATCTTCGCTCCGCTTCTGATTTTATTCCTCAGTTTTTCTTATATACCATTTTGACTCCTGGTGGTCTGATCACGCCACCAGGTCATTACAAAATCACGAGTTACAATTCAACAAGTTTTAGCATTAACACAATAGGGTCACAAGATCAACAGGTCATAGGATTAGCAGTTTGCAAATTAACAGGTTTTGGGTTAACAATCGTTTCTAAGGTTACTATCT
>PVHT020000140.1:2934747-2957147 GCA_004024745.2 Catagonus wagneri | reverse complement strand
AATATGGAACTAAACATTAACTTTATAGATTTCTACTGTAGCTTTTATAGGCCAAAAGATCTTGTGCAATTAGCCTCACTATGCCCTTGTCATTCCGGAGAGGTCAGGGATCCATCTGCCGTGCAGTTGCAGGTTTAGAGGAGCCATGTTGCCGTAGAACCGTGTCTCAGCGGGGCTCATCCTGCATGGCTCCCGACAGAAAGGCGTTAATTTTCTACAATTCCCAAGATATATGTGTGATTTTTTTTTTTTTTACTATAGGTGGTAACTGAAGAGAGATTTCCATGATTTCAGAAATAGTAGGGTAGAAAATGTCTTTCTGCTCCACAGCTAAAAAGCAAGACACTTTTCATGGACTGCGCTTTGTAAACTCACTTTGGTCTAAGTGTCTCTGTACCTATATCTGAAGAAGTAGATCCCCTATCTCTGAGACACAGTGATGATAATTTCGTGGACAGATTATTTCCGCCTAAAATATGTAGTTATAGTTGGTTATAATTTCAAAATCCATTCATTTTAAAAGCTTTGTCTGGATTGACTTAAAAATTCTATTCTGCTATATAGGTATGTAACTTCCAGTGTATCTAAATAGTACTTTATTTTGAGAAAAGAAAACAGTTACTTTTTTTTTTTCTATAGCAACTATATGTCCTTAGGTTTTCAGCTTGTCATCTAAACAAAATTATCTGGCTAGCAAGAGAGGTAAATAGATAGAGTGCAGCATACTATATCAACTGAATGTGAGCAACTGACCCTCTGGGTATAAACCAAAATAGACTCTGGTCACTTTGGGGATTCAATAAAACATGTTTTCCCTTATGATTGTTCAAATAGTTGATAAATATACTGGACTATTTGAAAATGTGTGTGACCATATCTTAAATGCCACCATATATCTGTTTAGTCTTATGTCTCTTTCCCCCATTCACAGTACTTACTATTATAAATACCATTAGCACTACAAATGGCATCATTTTTCAATACAATAAATTTAAAAATAAATCTCAGTTTATAACTGTATGCTTTTGAACTCTGATATTCATATATCATGGATATATACATATATATATATATACACATCTCCAGCATTCGAAATAAAAACAAAACAGAACAAAATTATTACCTATATTTATTTTGGGCTAACATTTTTTCAGAAGCCTTGTTAAATGAATGTATTTGTTTTCCCTGATTTTGTAGTAATTTTCCCCAGTCTATGAAGACAGGTATAACTCTGTAACATATTTTCCATTATCATGCTTTAATCACAATGGATACTTTTAAAAAGATATGTTGTGCTGAAACACAATTCATATGTAAAATAATTTTGCTGATTAAGTTCTTTGCTTTTAGTGTTAGGTTTTATCTGTACTATACTATACACACACACATACACAGACACGCACACTTATAAATCATCTGACTTTTCCAAAATTCTAATTGATCAGCTCTGGCTTTTAAATATATTATGTGATAATAAGTAAATATATGATAATATTAATTAATATCAATTCCATACTAATAATAAATTCAAATAAGTTTTTATAACATAATTTACTTTAGAGAGATAAAACATATACGGATTTGAAAGTAATATTAAAACCAAATAAATGGAATATTCATTTCCTCAAACTATAGTTCAAATAGTTATCCTGTCACTGAATTAGTTATTTTTGCCAAAACCAATAGTATTTGACCAAATATTTTTTGACCGAAAGCAAAATACCTGATATTTTGATTGGATATATTATTGAAGTGAACAATTATGTCCCATGAATATTAAATAAGACTAAAAGGAAGTATCCTTGTTTTTCTTATTGAATATATACGAACCATTTTTCATGACAATTTGAAGCATCACTATTATAACTGTGAGATTTATAAGTGACATAATACATTAAAATTTCTCCCCTAGGTAGTACATACCTTTTTTGCAATAACAGAGACTGTCAACAAAAGACAATTAAAAAAAAAGTCTCCTCCACTAATGTTAGTAGCATGGCTATGCAAAAACAAAACAAGACAAACAAAAAAACAATGTAGGCCACAGATCATGGTTTTGCCTATGTTGAATCAACAATAAATATATAAAATAAATTTTTCATATCTTTTTCACTTTTGATCTGTTCCTTTTTTTTTTCATCTTACTACCTACATAATAAAGACACACAGGTATATGTGTACTCAAGTGCTTGGAATGAGAAAGTTGAGGGACCAGAATTTTTTCTGTTGTGCCTTTGGCCAGCTGGAAGTTCCTGGGCCAGGGATCAAACCCTTGCCACAGCAGTACTCAAGCCACAGCTGTGACAACACTGGACCCTTAACCTGCTGGGCCACCAGGGACTTTGAGGAACCAGCATTTTTAAACAGATTTGTTTTAGAGATTATCATACTCCACAATATACTTGAAAATAATGTTGAAAAATGTGTGTCTACCTCTTGGAATGGGCCCAATCCTGTGTCTCTCCCTCTCTTTTCTTAATTATGCTTGAAAACACTGATGTTTGCAGTAAATTCCTGAACAGAGCCAAACGTGATAAGGTGCTAGCATTTATATTTGGAGGAAGAAGGAGTTCCCATTTACATCTTAAGTATTAAATTGATTTCCTTACTTAGTTTTATCATAGCTATTTCAGTTATGGGACTTGCATTTACATTACTACTAATAAAGTGTTATTTGTTTCCCAACTGAAAACCTTGCAAGGAGAAAGATAGGGAGTAGCAATTATCAGGAAATTCCTGAATTATCCAGAAATTCTATGTAAGCTAAATAGATCACTAAGTACATCAAACCCCCATTTTAAGTCCATCCAGGCAAGGTAGTCATTAAAATGATTCATCTGAGAATAATAAAAGAAATATGAGGTCCGGAAGGGTAGGAAAACAGGAAAGAAAATTTACAACCAAATGTAAATGAACACGAGGTTGGAAAGAGTAAGTCATATAAGGACATAAGATATTTGGAAGCATAGGATTTCATTGTATATTGTTAAATATTTTTCATGCTGGATTTTAATAGTATACAGTGTGGCCAGTGAGGTGGGTGGCTAAAATAAAGTAGATATCAAATCTAGAATTGATCAGATCAGGGAGCTATAAGACTTTGATCATCTATAAAAATATTGAAGTTTCTCAGTTTAAAAGCAGAAATTGGGATGAAGTGAAAAAGGTGTTAGATTCACATGTTTGGTGGGCTTCTAATAAATAGAATATGAAAATAGGTAACAAAGCTTTTTTTTTTTTTTTAAGCTTGCCTCTGCTACCTATGCCACTGCTTGTGGCAATGTTGATCCTTAACCTGCTGAGCAAGGCCAGGGATCGAACTCACATCCTCCTGGATACTATGTTGGGTTTTTGACACCCTGCACCACAATGGGAATTCTGATAACAAATCTTTTGATAGTGGTGTTGTGGATTTAATAGAATGGAGGTATATGGGACATGTGAAGGGGTGGTCTTCATTTAAGGTTTGCAGAGATAGATTCTTAGGGGCAATAGTTTCAGCAAAGTTAAAGATTTGTAAGGTGGATTCTGAAAAGTGATTGGTAATGTACAGTAACATGTTTTCAAAGGACAGTTTGTTCTTAAATGGTAAAGTGTGAAGGGTAACTTAGTAAAGAAAAGTAAGAATTTAGTGTGAACAAATTCCTGCAGAGTTAAGCCAGTTAAAATATAAAAATTATCTTCAATATAACCTCCTAAACGTATGCTTTGTTTAATGTATTTGAAATCACAACATCTTAGAATCCTATTCAGCATATCTAGCAAGTACTGAAGTCTATATTTTACATTAATTCTTCTATTTTTTTTAGAAAGCCAAGTTGAATTTGTTTATATATAAACTTTTGGAGCTAGTTATGTTCTCCAGTATTCATCAGCATTCCCTGATAGAGCTCATCAATAGCATTTGCAAGTTCCCTTATTATCCTGTGACGTTCTCATTTAATGAGGGAATTTGAACTCATTAAGAGCATCTGGTGTTCTTTCATAATCTCTTTACTTATCTTAGGCTTCAATTATATCCTATACAGGTTTTTCTAATCCTTCTCTTTCACCAATCAGTCTTATTAAAGATGGAAAGTTAACTAAGTGTTCGTTGCTCATTTCTCTGTGTATTGTACATTGTACCCCAAGCAGATTTTTTTTTTTGTCTTTTTGCCTTATCTAGGGCCGCACCTGCAGCATATGGAGGTTCCCAGGCTAGGAGTCTAACAGGAGCTGGAGCTGCCGGCCTTTGCCACAGCCAGAGCAATGCAGGATCTAAGCCGTGTCTGCAACCTACACCACAGTTCACGGCAACGCCAGATCCTTAACCCACTGAGCAAGGTCAGGGATCGAACCCGCAACCTCATGGTTCTTAGTCGGATTCGTTAACCACTGAGCCACAACAGGAACTCCCCAAGCAGATTTTTAATGTATAATTAAAAAATGATTTTTGTTGAGATTTTGAAAATCTCTAACCTTTTTCTGGGTCTGTCAAAATATTAAGCTATGCATGCTTTGTTATGTTCATCCTTTATTATATTTTGATACTTTTGCCTTCTATGGATTTTTCTGGAGCCTTAAAATTTTAAGTTGATCATGGTCACCTATACTATATTTCCTCGCATTTTGATAAACTTATTTTCTTATCAGGATCATTTATAAATACAGCATACAAGTTAGTTATTGCAAAAGAATTAGAAAGTAGATTTATGCCTCTTGGTATTTGTTTCCTAAAATCTGAAATCTCCCTTCCTAAGAGGTATGTTGATCAATACCTAGCTTTATACCAGGAGGCATTTTATATGATATTTAAGAGTGAAAGTGTTGGAGTAAGACAGGTCTGAAATTGAACTCTGTAGCAGTTTCTATTTACTACATATAAACTTAGTAATTCTTAGTAGGCTATAGAAACTTTTCTTACTGATAAATCGTGTATAACATTATATATCTCATTAAGTTGCTAGGGCTATGTTATGAAATAATGATATGGAACAATTAGCCATATGTTTGGCATTTCACAAGTATTGAATAAATCTTTGTTAATATTGCTATTATTACATTTAAGTTTCTCTCAAAAAATTCATGCACAATGTTTTCTTACTCTGATTACAGTTTGTTTGAATTCAGGAATTTGTATTTTTAAAAACACCTCATAGCAATAAATATGGTATTTTGTAACCTTGTTTACTTTTGAAAATCAGCATTTTAGAATTTAATTGAAGTTGCTTTTTTCTTTTTCTTCTCTGTTTCTTAGTTTTTTTTCCACTGGTTTTGCTCATTTGTTATTCACTTTATTTTTGTGTTAATGCCCAATGTTCTTATTTTTCTCATTGCTCTGGCTTTTTATTTTTTAGCATTAGGGTTGGCTTTTTTTTTTCACCTTTTCATACAATTACCATAAAATTCTATAGTTTCTTGTTAACATTATTATTCATTTATTATTTTCATGACCATTTTATTGGTTTTGAGTTTTTATGACATGTGGGAAAAATCTCCTATATTATTAAGCCTGGAGGGTAAATTTCAATTGTATCACATTAGTAATGTTTTAATTGAATTATACATAGCTGAGGTCAGGGCCACATAGGCTATTCAGAGGACTTTCCAAGGATTTGTGACAAAAAATTTAATAGTTAGTATAGAGAAATATCATTTGGGGGCTAAACCAGGTTTGTGCTAGTTTTCCCAAGCATTTTAAAAAATTCTTTATGCTGTATTACTTAATTTATGCTGTCTATAAAGCTAATAATTCATATTTTCTACAAATTAGTAGTATTTTAACTTAAGTAAACAAATGTAACCCATTCTCTACTGTAAGTGGCTTCAGTGGGATACAATTCAAAGTGCACTGAACCAAAAGTGATTTTAAATAAAGTAAGTGATATAGCTCTTATTTACTTTCATTGAAAAATTGAAAAAAAAAATGAGTGAGAAATGCAAATATTTCTACATTATGCCATTCTATAATAAGCATCTCCAGAAGTCTAGCAGACTGAATACAAATCAGAAGTTCACTGCAGGTCTGCAAGGTCCTTCTCCATTTTTTTTCCATCTTAAAAAACATCAGTGCTTCCTTCTATGAAGGAATGAGGATTGAAGCATCATGTTCCAGTTGGTAAATGCCTGTGTCTACAGTCTTCTGGCCAGAAACCTTCGAATGGCTCAGTCAGCCACATTATAGGAAACCAGGGTCTGTGAGGGATCACATGGACATTTGATGACTATGTAATATTTCAATCACAGTAATCTTTTATTTTTTTTTTTGTCTTTTTAGGGCCACACCCACAGCATATGGAGGTGACTAGGCTAGGGGTCAGATCAGAGCTGTAGATGTTGGCCTACACCACAGCCACGGCTATGTGGGATCTGAGCTGCATATGCAACCTACATACACCTCAGCTCACAGCAAAGCCAGATCCTTAACCTAGTGAGCAAGGCCAGTGATTGAACCCACATCCTCATGGATCCTAGTCAGATTCATTTCTGCTGAACCATGATGGCAACTCCTATCAGATTTTTTTAGAGCTTTCTTCTGTTAGAGTTTGTCATGGGGTTTTTCAATGTAGGTGCTCAATAGTATCATTTCCTTTTTCTGTATCTATTAAATGTTCAAATTATGTTTTTTTCTCCTTTTTTTCTGTTTTATAATGAAGTGGTTTTATAGGGTTAAATCTTCCTTTTTCTTCTTGGCCATGTCATATTGTTATTTTACTATATCACTGTTTTTGGTTTGCTAATATTTGTTCAAGATTTTTCCATCATTGTTTATAGGATAATTTAGTCTCTAATTTCATATTAATGTAATGTCCTGTCAAATTTTATTATCAAATTTATGTAAATTTTTCAGTATTTTCACTTTTTTCTTCTCTGAAAGGATTTATATATGATTGGTGTAATGTGATTTTTTAATATGAAATAACAAGATAAGCCATCTGTAAATAGAACTTGTTTATGGTAAAATTAAATTTCTAAAAATACATAGCATTCCCTTCACATGAAATCTCTAGAACAAGAGAATCTAGAGAAGAAAAAAAAAAGGTGAGTAGTTGCCTGGAGCTGAGGGGGAGGGGAGAAATGTAGGGAATGACAGCAAAATTATACTGACTTTTTAAAATATGATAAACATGTTCTAAAATTCACTGTGTTTATGGTTTCACCTACCTGAGAGTATACAAAAAACACTGAATTGCACACTTAAATAGGTGAATTATATTGTATGTAAACTCAACCTCAATAAAGCTGTTTAAAAAGTACATTATATGACAAATGGTTTATATGTGAACATTTCAAAAGCAAACTTGTAATGGAACAAGGACAATAAGCTCTATAGTTTCACAGATGCTCAATATACAACTCACACATTCACATACACACTTTTTGTCACATGGCACATGCCAATTCATCCTAAACTCTTGGAAGCATATTCTTTTGATACTAAAACTAGCAGCTATGATTTATTCTGTTATTTATTCATTTCCTCAGGACCACGAAGTCCTTCACACATCCCCACAAGATGCCAACGGCGTGTTAATCTGGGGAGCTGGATTGACACCATTTTGAAGGTAAGCGGGTATTTCAACAGAAAGCCCTCTTCAGTTCCCTTGAACATGGTCATTAAAAAAGTTCTAGACTGCACAATGGGAAGGGGAGCCTCATTCTGCTGGTAATTTGTTTTCAGAGGCTTCCTGAAGCTCTGCGGGAAAACCTTTCAGTGTATGAGGATTTATAACCCTAGTCACTATATTCTTTACACACGTGTATCCACACACACAGACACTAACACAATGGCCCAAAGAACCATATGTGTGATATAGCATAAGGGATGTTAACTACTGGAAAAATCTCTTAAATATTCAATCGTGTTGGAAATCTGGTTTCCCATATATGGATGCAATGGAGATGAACTTATTTGGTTAAAAGAAAGTGGCGTTATAATTGAGTTTCAAACAATCTACAAAATCAACTTCACCTTCCATGTGAGTCTAAAAATGGCAGCTAAATTTTATCATTTTAACTTATTTGCCTGCATTCGGGACTGCAGAGGATGCAAGGTTTCACCTTTACCATCTATGGAGAATATACCACATCATGGGCTGAGGAATATAAAACTCTGGGTCAGCCTTCTCTGTTGATAGACTGGGCTGAGTAGAAATTCCGATTCATCAAAAATGCTTCACAGTTTTTCAGGGATGGGAAATATAAGAGGAGTTATAAGTTGGTGCTGAATATGTGTTTACTTAATTACTAATTGATTTTTAAACATGATCAATTATTTTTGAATAATTATATATATAATAAACAAAAACTGCAAGTGTTTACAGTGATTGTGAGTGAAATTTAATAATTTTACTTATCACCAAAGCATCTAACCACACTGTGAAATAGGCACATACATGTGTTACACCATAATACACTCACTTTATAAGGTGGCATGGCTTTTATACATTTACCTTGGTTCATCCTCGGAACAATTCTGTACATAGGTATCATGACCCCCGTTTCATCAATGAGAAACTTAAGTCTCAGAGAACCAAAGTCACTTAAAGTCTTGCAAAGAGCAGAACATAGACCTGGGATTTTGTTTCAATGGTTAGGTTCCTGACACTAGAGTTAATATTTGAAACTATGCATTATATATCATATTAAAGTTTGGTCTCTTCAGAGCTTTTCAACTTTTGAGTCAAAATTCATAAATTGTTATTTTACTAGAAACATTTGCTTTTGTATATAATCAGAATAATTAAAATAGTACTAATGTGTGTTTTCTTTGATTTATTTGTTTTTTTGGCTACACTTACAGCATATGGATATAAAACCATATCTCCTTGGAGGGAATAATTTAGAGATCCCATTTCTCCATTTATATTTAATGTATTTCATTTTTATTGCATATCTCACGATATATAATAAATTTATGACTTCTACTTCCTCATTATTTTCAGACTCTTAAAAAATTAAATTGACAGATAAAAATAAAAACATGTATTGATGCAGTGCTGGAGATTGTGCTGTTATCAGAATATCTTCAAAGATATTTGTTAGAATGCAGTCAAATTACAGGAAATCTTCAAGACCAATTGAACTGATAAACATATTTAGAAATCTGTCCAAAAGAAATCATTAAAAATATTCAGAAAGCTGTAAAACTATACATGTGTAGTTAGTATTATTCATATCAGTAAGATATTAGATTGAAAAGTTTTGTGTTTGTTTATACTATTTCAAAGTAAAACCACTAGAGAGGAATAATGTTTTTTTTTTTTTAACTAGTCATTATTTACTATAAACTTGTTTTATTATATATGTCGTATTTATTTTTATTTTCTATACTTTCATGGCATAAAATAGTACAACTGCTATCTAAATATTTTCCTTTAGGGGCTGCAGCACTTGAAATCGTTTCTACTCTTGGACACTAAAATATCTCCTGCTTCTGGTTAGTTAATGGAACTAGTGATTATTCTTGAATATGTGGGTTGGTTGGCTTCTGCCTGAAATAATTACCCAATGAAGCTTACGCTAGGGCTATCAGCAAGAAGCTAATAACCAGGGTGTTGGTGAGAAGAATGTGCATAACACTTCTGTGTCTGCTGCCAGATGGAGAAGCAGATGGGTGTGTAATACATGCAAAACTAACTGCTTGACCTCAGATCTTCTCAGTACACATTATCAACAAGGTCAAGTTTTTTCAAAATCAAGTTCTGCATTCAATGGATTACTAAAAATGAGCTAAAAACAGATTTCTAAGACCATATTTTACCTACAAATCACTTCTGAACCAAATATTACATTGTTGCCTGCTACTAAAACATGGTAATACTAATTTTTATTAATTTGTATGACTTGATAATCAGGTAGTTACTGAAAAAGATGTTACTTCTTAGTGTTTCACCTTTATATATTTCCTAGGCTAAATATTTAAATCATTAATTTTAGTATAACTATTCCTCTAAATTGTGGTAAAAAGGGATTTTAACTTTAAGACCTATTTACATTTGTTCCGTGTATAAGTTTATCTATCTTTATAAATATATGGCTAATTAAAATTACTGTCCTATGCTGCCCTAGACATAGAAGTTCAAATTTTTCCAACCTAATTGTTAATGTACCTGTTGAGCTTTTAATCTTTATTGTAGGAACTTGTATGAAAGCATTCTTAGTGGCAGTTTTAAAGTAAGGTACATTTATTTCTCATTATTTCCAGATATCTGTAAAATTTTCCTCAGGTTTTTTGTCATTACAACGGAAAATTTTCAAAAATCTATAGGAGAATATGTTCACGTCACTAATACAAAAAGAGAAGTTAATCATAATACTCAGAAAATATATTTAGATTCACAGTAATACCTGCTAACATATTTTTCCACAGTTGTTATGCTGTTGTTTACATTTGTTAAATAGAACTGTGGCATTTTATTTTTTGTCTCAAGCACATAAAAAATTTAACTACTCAAATCTTGATTTACTAAATTGGAAAATGTAAAGAAAATAGTAACAAAAAGCAATTGAGATTAATATTGCAAATTCATATAATGAATGTATAAATAAATAGTAACTGAATCTACATCTGCTAGAAAAGTTAATTTGCAAGACATTTTAAAGAATTATAAAAATTTAAATTATTGCATAACATCTTTAAAATTGGGGGTTATTTAGCTCCAGTAACTAAGAGAAAGCAACACTTAAGGAGGCTTGATAAATATCTACAGTTATTGACATATATGGTCAAAAAATTGAAAGTTTTCTGGCAGTATTTGTCAATCAAATCATACTACTACATGATGACATTAGATGTAAAATAGCATTATTACTTGTCTCTATGAGCAGATGTTTTATTTTACATACGGACAAAAACTGACAGAAAATAATCAGCTTCTGGCACGTGTTGTCTATAGACAAGTGATAAGTGCCAATGGCTTTTTATTCTCTTTTATCACTAAAAATCGAGATCTCAGAACTTTTAATTTGTGTAAAGGGCTTGGAAGTTGTCATGCCAATCTTTACAATAAGAGAAATCTGGACACATTGAAAGTCGGTGACTTTTCTTGGACTTATCAGAGAACTAAGCTTACAGGGAGAAGTACAACCATGGAATCTGAAGAGATGCAAGAAAATCCAGAGAATTACACCCAAGCTCTGCTTACCTGGAGTGGTAGTTGCTAGAGTCTTACACTGATAGCAGCACTTAAATAGTAATTTGATTAAAAGCTGGAGTCTGAGGTGGTCTAATAAGAGTGAGCAACCTCAGGGGATGTAATCCTGAAGGTCCCCACACTTGCAGGGGTTCTACCTCCAGGAGCCCCACCAGTTTCTCATGGTGAAGATATGAACAAGATCTCCCCGTGGCTCTGGAAAGTGAAAGGAGAGAGTCATCTTTCTAAATATTCCCAGAGGCTTTCTCCCCAGGGGAAAAAACTTTACTTTTTATAAGTGGGATGAAGGGTATTCCTGCAATTCCAGCCCTTTTAGTCTTCTTGTCTCATCTCAGGGGAGATTTTTTTTTTTTTTGAGAAATACTGATTAAAATTATTTGTCCATTTTTATTGGGTTATGGTTGTCTTTTTATTGAGTATTAGTATTCTTTATATATTCTAGATAGTAAGTACTTACCATATACAAGATTTGCAAATGCTTTTCTACTCTGTAAAACTGTCTCTTCACATTTACATATTTATCTATTTTTTTTACTTAAAGTAGCTTTGATGTATTTCCATGCCAATATTATTTGTTTTTCCCATTATTTTTTAGCAATGACAAGTTTTCAATACTTTAGATTGTTTTGCCAAATTTATGAGCAATGCCCCTCATTGTATAATTTTGTATTTTTTTTAAGAAATGTACTTTCTAAATTTTATTTGGTTTTGCTGTTTCTTTCCATGTTATTAACCTGCCTATCCTTCCATATGGAATTTATCATTACCTGTCATATTGTGTATTTATTATTGATCCATTTTGTATTTTGTTCTTTTGCCATTCACTCTAGTGTAAGCTTTTGAGGGTGGACTGCTTTGTTCCTTGCTCTCTCCCTCTAGCAATGATCTTCTTGAATGACATACTATTTTTCCACTTGTTTATTTATCATAGAGCATTTGATTTGTGGCAATGAACATTTTCTAATTGATACAGAAAAGAGTATAGCATAGCTTCAGGCATGTCCTGCAAAAGGTCTAAGTGTTTACTGTTTTCTTAATTTAATTTACTAGAAGGAAATAAAATCATTGAACCTAGAAATCTTTATTAATGGCATATACCAGGGTCTAGACCATAAGAATCAGGTTACTACTAGATAGTTTTATTGTATGTATTGTAGATAGAAGGTAATAGAATAAATTCTTATGGCAAAGAGGAGAGTAATGATTTAACATAAATTATGACCCCTTATGCTAAATGTCCTTAAACATTTCATTCCCAGTGGAAGAAGAAAAGGAAGTGTTAAGAGGTAAGGCCAGACACATCTTTCTGAATTAGAGATGCTGAGGAGACATTTAGCAGTTCTTTCTATATTTGGGCCAAACGTTATTGGTTAGAGGTCTTAAGAGAGCATGGTTGATATAAAGTCAATTACTGTTTAATTTAATTTATGATAGTGACTTTTTGTAACATTCTCTAGTTTGCAACATTGGCTATACTAAAGAATGTGAGTTTAATAATTTATAAAATATCTGTCATATCTAATTTTTGAGTACCATTATTTCTGGATAGCTCATACATCAAATGATTCAATAAGACTTAATAGGATATATGAATGTTTATTTCCCAAAGTTTTAAACTAATTTTATCTACTTTGAAAATGTTAAGATATCCATTAAAACAACTCATGAAAATGATCTGGGAAATGTTATTAGCTAACAGCTGTTAAACAATACAAGATTCTATCAGTTTATTAACTCCACATGTTTTCACATCACTAACATCTATGAAATTAAGTTGGGTCTTACAATGGCTAGTATGTCATAATCTAATTGACAGGATTTTTCTTTCTTGGTGGTATATGTAAAATGATACATTAAAAATGAGGAAATATATCATTTTGATTATTAATTTTTCTTATATTTGTGTATTAAAATCTCATTTTCCAGTGTAATTAATGGAAAATATGAGCGCAAATAATGTTAAAGTAATTAGCACAATCTGAGATGATCTATTTTTAAATCCATGAAGAGATTGTTCTTTTTATGATATTTATGTTTTTCTTTAAAATCAAATGATATTTCCAGGGAAGAAACCTAGGATTAATGCCTAGAAGTACATACAAATTATTATCAAAATATACATACTGAATAATCTGAAAATATATTAAAAATTGCTATGGAAATATTTGCATATATTACATTTTTGAAACGGAATTTACGGCATGTAGCATATAGCGTATCCCTGTTGCCCCTTCTATACCCAAGTGAATGCATAATCATAAAATCCAATTTACCTAGATTCTGCTCTCATCAGTCATACCATTGACTAAGGTCTAAACGAGAGGCACATGCAATAATGAATGTAGAGAAAAGCCAAGTAACACCTTAGATTTTTTTAACTATGATTTGAACATAGATTTTTAAGAAAAAATATCATAGTATGTGGGCTACCTTAGAACCCAAAACCTTCAAATTAATACAGTTTCCAAGGTTTCTGTTTTACATGAAATCCATGGGATTTCCAAATGTGAGTCTCAGAATATATCACACTGTAAAAGTATCCCCCCACACAATAATGCTGCCACCATGAAATCTTGATGGTGAAGACACATTTGGTCAGAGTAATGAGCAAGGGTAGACATGTGTGAGCTATTTCCATAATCTTTAAATACAAACAAATTAATTAGTAATAATTTATAAAATATGACTGTTTTAGAATTGTTAAAGTCCTCCCTTTAAGACATTGCTTAGTCAAGAAAATTTGATTCATAAGACCAAGTAACATCTCATCTCCAGAAATGAGATATATAGGAGTTCCTGTCATGCCTCAGTGAAAACGAATCTGACTAGCATTCATGACAATGTAGGTTTGATCCCTGGCCTCACTCAGCAGGTTAAGGATCCAGAGTTGCCATAAGCTGTAGTGTAGGTTTCAAATGAAGCTCAGATCCCATGTTGCTGTGGCTGTGGTGTAGGCCAGTAGCTACAGCTCAGCTCTGGTAATCTCCATATGTGGGTGCAACCCTTAAAAAAAAAAAAATGAGACAGATAAAAAAGACAAGATCTTTGATCTCAGTTGTGTGATAATGAGCAAAGAGATAATTTTGCCATCAGTTGTTGATAGGTCAACAGAAATCTATGCATGGAAAACTTTTTAATCTCAATTATGTTTCTGTTTTCTTTAAAAAATTCATATAAAATTTGGGAAATTTAGAACACAGATAAAATCCAAACTATGCTTGATCTTATATTGATAAGGTAAAGAAGAATCTTATTAGGATTTTAAAAATAACCAAGATGTTATATTAATTTGGAAGCTTTTACTGAGGCACTGAGATACAATAGGTGACAAAGTCCAGACCGAGATGTAAATTTTCAAGAGACATTTCTGAAAAGCAATTTTACATCTCTGAAAAATCGCTCATTTACAGAGAATAGAAAGGCCCTCACTATGGTGCATGCAGTCAAATGTTCCCAGCCTACAGGATGAAGTCGGTGTAATTGTTCTGTTTAACTCACCTCTTTTCATTCTTTTCAATACTGAAGAGATGAAAAAACATGCTAACCAGATTGTGGAGGAGGAGAGGGAAAAGAACAATAACAGAAGAAATATCTCACCTACCCTCCATCACTGAAAGTTCTTTCCTGTAGTAGACTCCATTGGCAAAAGGAAAGTCATAGGAGTTCCTGTCGTGGCTCAGCGGAAACAAGTCTGACTAGGAAACATGAGGTTGTGGGTTCCATCCCTGGCCTCGCTCAGTGGGTTAAGGATCCGGTGTGGCTGTGGCTGTGGTGTAGGCTGGCAGTAGTAGCTCTGATTAGACCCCTAGCCTGGGAACCTCCACATGCTGTGGGCGCAGCCCTAAAATGACAAAAAACAAAAAAAAGGAAGTCATAGCTTATAAGGAAGTTGGCTGTTGGAAGTTTTACTATTAAACAATACTTGACTTTCAAATCATTAAATTAAAATTGTTTTGCAATTTACCACAGTATGGTGCTCAGGATTACAGTCTGCAGAATGACAACCTCAGTTTAAAGCATAGCTCTGATATTTGCTTTTTTATGACCTTATCAAAGTTTCTTACTATTTCAGTGCCTCAGTTTCTTCATCTGAGGAACAAAGAGTCAATCACAGCAGTTTTGAGGGTTAATTAGTACAGATAAAATCATGGGGGCACTGCCTGGCACCCCAAAATAAGTCTGATAGCTATTATTACTGGTTTCCTTGAGTCAACTGAACTAACAATGTTTTTCTCTGTACAGGACTGTTTCTTGCATCACTAACATAGAATTATATTAAGGGATTATAGTAATATCACATTATATAAAGCTAGTAACTTATTAACTGTTGTACAAAACTAAGAAGCACCTCTCAGATAGGGAGGGCCAACACTCACCATCACATCTCAAACAAGAATAAAATGCATAAGAATCACTGAGAGCATATTTGATGAATCCTGAGTACTCTCATTGAGTAGATAATTGGGCTGCGGCTTAGATTTTGTGTTGCTAATAAGGGGCCCCAGGTGTGAATGATTCAGGTGATCCACCAACCACCAGGAACATGATTGTCTTCAATTCCTCGACTTTCTGCATTTTTGTGCCTGCAACCCTCTATTTATCTTTGTCAGGAGTGATGGCAATCTCTAAAACCAATGGGTCATAACACAAATTACCTATATGCAAACTGAGGTAGAAGGAAAAAATTCATCCCTCTCATTTAAGAAAACTACCTTCTTTTCTCTACCATGGTTTGGGGGGGTGGGTTGCTGGGAGAAACTTACCTATCACTTTTCCACTCCCAAACTGACTTATGTTATTTAAATTTTTTCCTATTTAATCCACTTCCGTTATAATGAGAAGTTCCACAATTTTCCATCTAGTTGTAGCTTCATTCATTGCTACAGCGATGTCTTTTCCACACAACATCCACAAGACAACCAGGTCAATCAAATCATGTATTACATTTTTTTCCCCAAAAGTAGGTCTTAGAGGCAAAAACCAAAAATTCCAACACATACACACACGCACACATACACACACACACACAGCCCTTGTGATTTATAATCTGATTTTGCATGAGAAGTCTAAAAAACAGCAATTATAAAAACTTGTGAGCATCTTGTACCAAGACACTAATGATATTCTGATTTTTCAATATAATGTAGATTCTTTAAAAATTAATTTCTCATTTTCTGTGTAGCTAAATATTTTGAAACTATATAATTTTAACATCAAAAAAGGGATTTAGAAACATATTTCTTGACATATCATTCCAACGGGAATTTCATGCAAAAGTAATATTTTAACAGCAGGCTAGAAGGAAGACTCATTGCCTTGTCAAGTGCCAGTTACAAAATTAGACACAGTCTTAAAGGGAATAAATGGGGGATTAAAATGTTTTTGAAGCTACTCATTTGTCTAAACTTTATTAAAATTTCCATGAAAGGGTAATGATATTGATCGATATATTGTCATATATACAGAAGAAAAAAGTGAATGGAAGAATGATAAATTATTTTCTCTTAAAAATTAACATTACTGATGGCCAATACTATCTGAATAGTATTTAGATGGATTAAGTAGATGTTACACCTCTATTTCTAAAGAAAGAAATTTAATTCAAACTAAAACATAGGATGACAAATCTTAGAAAAATACACGAAGGTTGAAAACAATCACAGCTCTGCCAGTTGAGATGTCATTTGCACGCTACTGTTTTATCAGAAATAAAATTTATATTATCATCATACTATCCAATATACGTTTGTATAGATTTACATCAGTGACTAATTTAGATTATAAATCCTAAATTATTATATCATTTTGCTTCTTTTAATGTCTGTGTTCTCTCTGATTTCAAAGTGATACATTTTAGGTCCTTCTGTAGTCCTTTGGACTAGTTTTTATACAGCCAGGCTGATGGGGCCACCTTAGATATTGGCTGGGACCTGAGTCCCAGGCTCCTTTACTTCAGTGTTTGCACCTGTACAAAGTCTCCTCCAGCAACAGAATACAAAGAAACTGTATGGGACTAAAAATAACTGCATGAACAACAAAATACAAAAAGGCCAAAAACCAATTGCTATTTCTGTGTGCCCGGATCAAATTCAGGGTACTATGCATGAACCCTGCACACAGCACCACCAAGGAGGTGGGCAGACCACCTGGCATAGCTCCAGCCTGACCCAACCATCCATCCCGTCCCTGCCCTCACCCCATTTAAAGAACTAGTCTGCTCTTCTCAGAGCATGAGCAATGCCACCTGTTGCTTGTTTTTGCTCCCTCATGCTATAGCATGAGTATCAACGAAGTCCTGTCTGAATTTCTTGTCTGTCACTTTGCAAATAGATTGTTGTGTAGTTTTCAAGTCTCTTTACAAATCATGTTTTCTACTCTGAATATTTTTTCCTGTGTTTGACTGTATCATTATTCCCACCAGTAAGTGATAGGATGGTGCATACACTAGACCTGCTGGAGCAGTGTTTAGTTGAAAATCTCATAGACAGAAGAATAGTAGGTCGCTGTGCAAATTTCCAGGTGGCCTTATATTTGGGGCCCCCAAAGCTGTTGTCTGGGGGAGTCTTGCAACATGCTTTGTGTGTGTGTATAAACTGAAAGAAATTTTATTTAGTCTTTATAAAGCAGTCTAGTTTAAAAACCAGTTGAGGGTAAGATACCAGAATATGAAACTTTGTAACAGAGTCTGACAGACAAGGAGGGCAGGCCCTGAAGAGAGACTTACATCTCAGATATTTTCCACCTTGAAAATGAGGTCAACACAGATTCTGCTCGGTTCCTGTTCTTTAGTCATCTCCACAGAGTGGATGCACCTGCTCCTTCCTCAGGCTCATCTGGACGGCTAAAGTCTCCCATCCCTGGCCGCCTATTTCTCAAGCCAACTGAAGAGGTCAAAGAAAGATTTTTCCCTGGAATTTTTCTGCAATAACTTGATCTTTTCTTTCAGAAGCTTCTGTAGTTTGGTTTTGTCAAGTCCCTTCTGTTTCTGAGCTTCCTCCAATACTCGGTACACTCTCCCCTCAAAGTCCTACATGACCTTGTCCACCTGCAGATGCTTGGCTTAGAACTCTTCACACCTGCTTTTTGTCAACAAGGTCTTCTTTTGGATCATTGACGCATCCAGGTATTTCTGGCTGAAAGGCAGCTGGTCCATGATTCTGAGGCTACACAGAAGTGCCTGCACAGGGACATCCAGGCTCCTGGAGCCCTGCTGTCACATGGGAATGGGGATGGGGAAAGTGAAGGGGTGTGGGGTTGTGGGAGTGAGTGGGTGGGACTGGGGGGGAGGGCGCTCCAGAGGAGGCGCATGCGCACCACAGGGTAGTAGCTATCCCTCAGCCCCCTGCGTTAGTTTCCAAGCCTGTCCTCCAGATGAGAATCCAACTGGAGGTGTACAGTCCTTTCTCTCCGGGCGACGACCCCTTCAGCGAAGAAGTCCCACAAGGCTCCGGATACCCTTCAGGCAGTGCTAGAACCTCAGCTGGGTCTGAAAAGCGCTCACATCCCCCTCCTCATTCCAGTCTGAGGCGGGCGAGGCCGCTCACAGCCCGGGCTCTGCTGGGCCGCTGCGCCCGATGTACACTGGTTCCTGCTGGCCGAGCTCTGTTCGCCGCTGTGCACCAGAGGAGTGTCACCTCTCAGGTGAGTCCTGAGTGCGCGACCCATTCTGGGAGCCGGGCCTCTCGTCACCTCTGAAAGGGTAAAAGTTTCGGTCCTCAGCCTTGCGGTCCAGGAGGTAGGACTGCCGCCCTCTAGGTCTCAGGGCTCCTCCCGGGAGATTGAGGCCAGGTCTTAAACCGTTTCCTAGTGGCTTGGCGTTTGTCTAGAGTTTGTTGAAGTCAGTCCCCACTTGGCTCTCCGCCTCTTCCTGCTGGGACTTGGGGAGCCAGCGCTGTTCTCAGGACCAGGGCGGTTGCAGCCTGGGGACGGGGTACCACTAGCAAGCTTGGGCCGCGGCTCTTTGAGGCCCCGGTTTTGTGTTTGGCAGTCAGACCCTTTAGGTTCTCCAGTCCCTTTCTGGTTGTACCGTGAGTGAGGCCACCACTGCCTGACTTGGCAGGGCCCGGGCTCCACTATCCATTTCCCAGCACTGGGCTTATGGTTAAAAGGAAGCGGTCGGTCCTCTACAATGCTCAGGGCCAGGGTTTACGTCTAGCAATTGCATCCGTGGATCTCAGGCAAGAACTGCTTTGGCCCTTGACATTATTCGGCTTGACACAACAGCCTCGGACCCACATGGTCTGCACTTGGTTGGGGTTGAATTATTCATATTTATCTTGGCTGTGGACATTTTTCAAGAGGTTTTGTGGAAGAATAAACTTTTAATTGAGAAACCGACCTACAGGGATCCATCTTTGACTTGTTGTGAGGATTCGTTAAATTAATAGGCATAAGGTTCAGAGCTGTGTATAATGCATGATAAATATTCACATCATGCTATTTTTAGTCATATGAGCAAACTGAAAGATAGAAATCACACACCCAGTTAACTCCCATCTTTTATCTCCTACCTCAAAATTTTCATTAATTATGCAATTCATGGTTCCTCTCTTAGTTACCTTTACAACTTTAAAATAGGATATAAACTATGTTTTGATACCTAACATTTAGATATATTTATTGATTGATGATATTGATATTCATTGCTTCCTTATTCTCAAATACCAGGAAAATAGCATAGCTGTACTTCCTTTCACCCTCTGATTTATTTTTGCTCTGCCACCATTAAGGTTTCTAACATTGGTAATCTATACTATATCTTTTGGAGTTACTGTCGTGGCGCAGAGGTTGATGAATCTGACTAGGAACCATGAAGTTGCTGGTTCGATCCCTCGTCTTGCTCAGTGGGTTAACGATCCGGTGTTTCTGTGAGCTTTGGTATAGGCCTCAGACACGGCTCAGATCTGGTGTTGCTGTAGCTATGGTGTAGGCCGGCAGCTGTAGATCTGATTTGACCCCTAGCCTGGGAACCTCCATATGCCAAGGGTTCGGCCCTAAAAAGACAAAAAAAAAAAAAACCTGTATCTTTTAATAGTGTACATGCTTTGTATATTGAAAAATATTCAACACTATGTAATAGAAGCAACAATTATGGTTTATTTTATGATAGACACTGCTAAATACTAAGTACAGGAGACAGATTATCTCAATTTATGATCAAAACTATCCTGGGAAAATGGTTCTATTTTTAGAACTCTACTTTCTAAATGGGGTTCTACTTTTAAAAATATTCTATAAATCGGAACCCTGAAATATATATATATATAATTTTTTAAAGATTTATCAAAATATAGTTAATTTACAAGGCAGTGATAATTTCTGCTGTACAACAAAGTGACCCAGTCATACATATACCCATATTCATTCTCTGTGATTCTTTTCCCATATAGTTTATCACAGAATACTGGGTAGAGTTCTCTGTGCTGTACAGGAGGTCCCCTTTGGCCACTTGTTCACATACCTCAGTGTGGATATGCCAATCCCAAACCGCCAGTCCATCACTTGCACCTCCCCACCTGGCCCCTTTGGTAACAATGTTTTTCAAAGTCTGTGTGTCTGTTCTACAAATAAGTGCATTTGCATTCTTTTTTTTTTTTTTTTTAAGATTTCACATACAGGTGATATCATATGATGTTTGTCTTTCACTGTCTGATCAACTTCACTTAGTATGGTAGTTTCTAGATAGAAAATTCATAAGACTTAACGCCCAGTAAATGAAGGACAAACCTCTTTAAAAGATATGATTTCACTCATATTTATTTACAAGTCAGTTTTATGGCTCTGCAAATATTATTAGTGATATAGTTAAGTACAGTGATGGACTGTTAGAAAATGTAGCTCTTTTAAAAACTTAAATGTAATTAGTTTAATTTTGATAATAAGACATTTTTCACAGAGCCTCCTTTAACTTCCTTATTTATTTTTTTGATTCTTGTTTTCATTTCCGTGGAATTTATTCTTGTGTTACTTTGGATATTGGAGTTGGCTGAATTTGAATGACTCCAAATGATAGCTATTTAAAAAAAAAGATAGGGGAGTTCTCGTTGTGGCTCAGTGGAAATGAATCTGACTAGCATCCATGAGGACAGAGGTTCAATCCCTGGCCTCGCTCAGTGGATTAAGGATCTGGTATTGCTGTGAGCTGTGGTGTAGGTTGGCAGCTACAGATCAGATTTGACCCCTAGCCTGGGAAACTCCATATGCCATGGATGCTGTCCCAAAAATATAGGTAGTTGAATCTCACGTAAGTGTAAGGTGGTCCTTGACTGGTAAAGCAACTCTGTAATTTTCAGGCTTCTGTCATTTATATGTCGTCCTCAGCACCTGGCTTAATTCTCATGGTCCTCTATGTCCATGTCAGTTTCCTCTAACATATCCCTCTTTATATAGGAGAATGACATGGGAAAACAGTGTTGTAGGGGAGGTTTTCTTTCTGTTATGGGGGACCCAGAACACTCTTATATTTACATTGCAATGGTCAGAACCTAGGTAGAGAGCCACACCTAGCAGCAAGAAAGATTGGGAAAACTTTGCTTTGGTTGGGTGACCATTGCCTAAGAAAACACTCTTAAATAGTATGAAGAGATATTAGAGGACTGTTAGCTTTCTCTACCACAGTTCAAAATGCCTGTGTATCTTTTTATTCACACGTAGAATCCACAGAGTTCTTTTCTGTTATGTCATCCACCTTAGGATTTTTGGCTGATATGTAGTCTCTCTTTCACGACCAATTATAGCTCCATGTAGTCTAAGATACTTTAAAAACTTTAAAATAAGAAAAAAAGAACCAAGGCAGGTTATTTACACACCCTGCCCTCCACATGTACCAAATGTGTAATGATTTGGTAGAAGTAGGTAATTACAATAAAATATGTAATATCAAGAAGGAAAAATATGGGAGACTGACCTGAGAGAACATTAGTAAGGTTGATGTCCGAGAGTGTCTTGCCAATGTTTTCTTCCAGGAGTTTAATAGTGTCTTGTCTTATATTTAAGTCTTGGAACCATTTAGAGTTTATTTTTGTGCATGGTGTGAGAGTGTGCTCCAGTTTCATTGATTTACATGCAATCAGAGCAAAGATCAACCAATGGGACCTAATCAAGCTGACAAGCTTTTGCACAGCAAAGGAAACCAAAAAGAAAACCAAAAGACAACTTACAGAATGGGAGAAAATTTTTTCAAATGACACAACTGACAAGGGCTTAATCTCTAAAATATACAAACAACTGATACAGCTCAACTGCAAAAAAACCAACAACCCCATT
>PVHT020000140.1:2890257-2924707 GCA_004024745.2 Catagonus wagneri | reverse complement strand
TGACCTTTTTGCCAACAATAGAGTTGTAGCCTCTCTTAATTCTGGCGTTTGCCTCCCCTGTGACTAAAGCTGGTATGGCGGGGCTTGCTGTAGGCTTCCTGATGGGAGGGACTGATGCCTGCCCACTAGTAGGTGGGGTTGATTCCTAGCCCTCTGATGGGTGGGGCTTTGTCTCTGGATGAGATTAGAGGCTGGCTGTATGCCTGAGGGGTCTTTAGGCAACCTGTTTCGTGATGGGTGGGGCTGTGATCCCACCTGGATTATTGTTTGGCCTGGGGCTTCTCAGCGCTGATGGGAAGGACCAGATTTTCCCAGAAATGGCCCCCTCCAGAGAAATGCAGGCTAATGAATGTTCCCGAGAGCTTCACCTCCAGTGTCCTTCCCCCACAACAAGCCACAGTCACCCCTATTTTCCCAGGAGATCCTCCAAGATTTGCAGTAAGGTCCACCCGGATTCCAATGCATACTGCTTTGCCCTGGGACCCAGTGCACGTGAAAGTCTGTGTGTGCCTTTCAAGGATGGGGTCTCTGTTTCCCCCAGTCCTGTGGAGCTCCTGCACACAAGCCCCCTGGCCTTCAATGCCAGATGCTCAGGGGGCTCTTTCTCCCGGTGCCCGATCCCCAGGCGTGGGGTTTTGACGTGGGGCTCAGAACTCTCAGTCCTGTAGCTAAGTCTCTGTGATGCAGGTACTTTCCAGTCTGTGGGGCTTCCCACCCGGGAGGTATGGGGTTGCTTCTATCGCGTAATCACCCCTCCTACCTCTTGATATGGTCTCCTCTTTGTCTTCTGGAGTAGAATATCTTTTTTGGAAGTTTACAGTCCTTTTGGTTGAAGGCTGCTCGGCATTTGGTTGTAGTTTTGCTGTTTTTCAGGAGAGAAGTTGAGGCCCAGTCCTTCTATTCCGCCATATTAATCCAGTCCTCATTAAACGTTTCTTATTATTCTTCTCTCATTCTGCTGTTCAGCTCATTATTAAGATTTGTTTATTTTTACCACAATAAATATTTTGTTTAAAAAAACTTCTGGTGCACTGTCTTCTTATTTCCTATTGTTCTGTTTTTTAAATGTTGTGTAAGCTTCCTGTACCCTGCCTATAGTGATAATGTGTCAGCAGTGACATATGGTCCCAGAGGGTATGGGTATAATTCGTCTTCTGAACCTGGAAACTTTTCATTCATCTGTGTGCCTCCTCTACAGGGTTCATTCCTGCTTTCTGTCCGAAGGGCCCACAGTCTCTGCTCTTCCCCTAGCCAGATGTTTCTCTTGCCTAGTGTGTGGTAGAAATTAAGTGAGGAGTCAAGAGTCTGAGTAACCTGGCTGCCCCTCCAAACAAATATCCCAGGGCTTTTCCCTTTTCCCAGCTTTGCCCCATTGTAGTTCAGAGCAACCCTCACAGCAGATAGGATGCCACAAAGATAAGACCATGACCAGAGTATAGTATCTGTCTTCTCGCTGAATATATGCCAGGCATTCTGCTAAGCACATTGTGTGTAGTTAACCATTTCTTTCCCACATCAGATCTTTGAAATATATCTTATTATTATTCCCAGTTTGTAGAAGAGGATAGTATCAGTGTTCAAGTAACTTTTTTTTACCAAGTTCACAGTATAAAATAATTGACTAAATCCCAGGCAGCTTGGCTGTGAGGTCCATGCCTAATCCACCATGATTTACTACCAAGATTCAATGAGAATGACAGAGCACTGTAAATCAGCTATAATGGAAAAAATAAAAATCATTATTAAAAAAAAAAGATTCCATTAGAGACTCTGCTGTATTTCTCCTTCTCTGTAATCTGAGTGTTAGACCTTTGTCCACTTTGGGTCTTCATTCATTTCAGAAAAGATTCCTCTGTTCTCCACCTGTATTTTCTTTTGTCTTTGGCCTTTTCTGTGGAATGATTGTCTTTTGTATTTTTAGAAAAGGGATAAAGATTATGAGTAAGGTTTTTTTTTAGAGATTATCTTAAGTCTAGCTTCAACACTGAAGTTAATGTTTTTAGCACTGCTAATTGTGACTATTTTCATTGTTTTAATTTTTATTTTTTGCAGTTGAATTCAAGGTAAACCTGAATTCTCTTAAATTATATGCTATGCTGGGTTTATGTTTACATTGGTATTTTTTTCCTATAGTAAATCTCCAAAGATTTTGTTCTTAAACTTACTGCTGTAAACTGTGAAAGACACCATGTAGAAAAACGCGTCACTACATACACAGACTACATTTTTTTATTAACATACAATTGATTTACAATGTTATGGCAATTTCTTCTGTACAGCAAAGTGACTCGTTTTATATATATATATATTCTTTTTTTTTTTTTTTTTTGTCTTTTTGGTTATCTAGGGCCACACCCGCGGCACATGAAGGTTCGCGGGCTAGGGGTCTAATAGGAGCTGTAGCCGCCGGCCTTCGCCACAGCCACAGCAACACGGGATCCGAGCCGCATCTGTAACCTACACCACAGCTCACAGCAACACTGGATCGTTAACCCCCAGAGCAAGGCCAGCGGTCGAACCCGCAACCTCATGGTTCCTAGTCAGATTCGTTAACCACTGAGCCATGAAGGGAACTCCTATATATATATATATATTCTTTATGTGTGTGTGTATATACATATATATATATATATATATATATATACTCTTTATACATATATATGTATGTATATATATTCTTTTTTATATTCTTTTCCATCATGATCTATCCCAGGAGATTGGATATAGTTCACTGTGCTGTACAGCAGGACCTTGTTGTTGAACCTTTTTAAATGTAATTTTTCGGATCTACTAACTCCAAACTCCCAGTCCATCCCATTCCCTTCCCCTCCCCCTTGGCAACCAAAGGTGGTTCCCCATGTCCCTGACTGCATCTGTTTCTGTTTTGTAGATAGGTTCATTTGTGTCATATTTCACATGTAAGTGACATATTTAAACAAAATGGGAAACTAAAATTTGTATACTGACCTAGTTACATGAAATGAAAAATATTTTCTATTGAATTTACCCTTGAGGATGAGAGTAAAAAGAGATCAGTAAAAGCACAAAAGTGCAAAAGCCTTAATCTTTCAAATATGTTAGAGTACAGCAAATGAACATTTCTCATGTCCTCATAAAATATAATGTTATTTACAAACCACATAAAGCACACAAAATAGCTCTAATGGTAGTAAATATGTATTATTATTCTAAATCAAGCCATAACTAATGACACTCAGTGAAAGGTTTAGTTTATACTGAGGCTAGGTGTCTTGCAAATGAAAAGCTATTTAAGTGCTAAAATCAATTGACTATATAATACCATGTTTTCTGATGGGAATATTGCACAAAAGATGCCTGGAAGTTGTTTGTTACAATGGCTAAATGAGATTCTACCTCTGGTTATTATCCACCCATACATTCATCATTATAAACCGCTTCATTTTTATTTTATTATATTGATTTACCTTAGCACCCAAGACAGCCTGTACTCCTACAAAATTCAAAAAACATTGATTTACTTAAATTATTCAATACTTTACTGTATGGCTATTATATCATTTAACATTAGAAAAATCAATACAACTTTTTTTTAATTGCCTGTCACATACCTAAGGTATCACAAATGTGTTTTCCTGGACTCATTAATTTGCTACTATTCTGATGACATTTTTATAAGTCAAATAGTTTAATACAAAATAGCATATGTAGGAGGAAAGTATTAGGCTATGTAATGAATTAAAGTCAGAATGTATAAAACTGAAGAGTAGTTTATTAAGGTTATAATAATTCCATTTCTCAAATAGCTGAAAGGTATACTTCTGTCTTCTGTGGACATTGTATATACATTTTTTTCTTTACACTCTACATAAGTATAATGGATGAGATGGCAAGTAAAGTCAATATGATGTTTACTATTTTGAGAAATTGTTATAAAAAATTTTTCATGCATGGCAGAGGAATCATTGTAATTGAGAATAAATATATACTTCAAATAATAATTTGCTAGTTTTGTGTATTAGAAGAGACTAAAAAAGCTGATGTTTAAAATATGAAAATGAACTTATACAGCAAGATGATTGTGTAAAAGTGTTTTGTGAACCTGATAATACTGCCTTCTTTCTGTTCATTCTGAAAAGTTCTTGTAAATGTTGGGCTCATTCTACCTAGAAAATGAACCATATATTGGCAGAGATTTATGCCTTTTTATTTATTTAACATATATATAATACCTGTGCCATTCCTGACATATAATAGGTAGTCAGTAAAAATCAAAAAGGATCAAAAAGTATAAATTTCATTCTTTTATTTAATTGGGATACGCACAAAAACCACTTGAGAAACCTATAGTTGTATTTTCCTAATATCTTAAATAATATCATATTAAGTAAAATATGTGAAACATAAAGATAAATGTCGTTTAAATGGACACATATTACATTGAAGCTGAAAACTAACCCAGAGTAGCTAAAATATAACTTATATATAATAGAATGATGGGGAATATATATAGCAGAGCTCTAAGAAGAAAATAACTGTCACCCAATGTCAGTTGTTGCAGCTGGAAGTTAACAAGATAATCACCTTTGGTATTTCAGAGAAATATGTGTGCATATGAATTACTCTGTTTCAGTGGCTTTCCTGTCAGTTCTGTCTAATACTGTCAGGTATTAGAATATGTTTCGTATTACCTAGTTTGAGAACAAGAATATTGTACCCTTGACAGATTTATATTGTGTATATAATCATTTGTTATAATGACCATAATTATTGACTTACTGATTATTATCTTATGTATGAGGCAGCTATTATGATCCAGAAACCGTTGTAGACAAATTCTTGAAATTGAAGAACTTTACATCTGGGAAAGAAAAATACAGACAAGAACTGTAAAATAAGAGTGTGTTTTTAAGTGATAAACTACAGGAAGAAAGTGGTGTAGGAGTATAAAACTACATTACTCCTGCTAAAACCATATAGGATAAAGGACCATTTCCCCCCAGTGTGTCATAAGTGATTATTTTTGAAAACCCCAATAAAAGAGTGAAATTGTAGAATACAAATAAAACATATAAAACATATCATAAATTATAATTATTAGATTTAGCAGGGATAAAAGTATATTTCACTATAATCAAATATTATATTATCTAATATACATAATTATATCAAATATAATTACAACAAATGTGGCATAAAAAATTCACAAAAAATGGTACCTTTTGATCAATGAAAGTGAGCACATCAAAGTTAAGAAAATCACTATTGCTCTTATAACATGGTGTCATCAGACATCATGGCTAATTAAAAATTTATGAATGAAATATCAATTCCTTATATAAAATATCTTTAGGCCCATTTCAGAGAAGTGTATCAGTATTTAAAGTTTTTAATGATGATGTATTTGCTGTTTACTTATCAAATCTTGGGTGGCTTGCAACCTTACCATTTGCAAGAGGTAATACATATTTAAACTCTAAAACTTAAGTCTTTGAAAAACACTAATGTTAGAGAAGCCAGTGTCAGAGATGTATGTTGACAAAAGATAGGCAAACAGATAATAAACAAATGTTCAGCATATTCATTTACAATTTTATCCGAATGTAGAAAATTATGGCCCATTTTAAAAATTAATTTATATAAAAATTTACTGTGTAAATCTGTTAAATTTAAATAAGCTTTTTGCAAAAAACATTAAAAATAGATTCAAATCTATAAATCTCTTATTGATGGATCTGGATAATGAAAAATAAAATTGAAAACTTTATATTAAATTCACAACGTCATTGGTGATAACTTTCAACAAAGTTGGTGACTTGTTTCATTGACGATTGTTGTTAAATTATGATACGTGTCACAACAATCCCTAGAAATATTGTTTTCCAAACTCCTAATTTTCCTTTGTGCCCTTGGATCTTATTTGCCATTAAAGGAGCATGTGCATTCCTTCTTTGTATAAAAAGATTAAAATAATTTCAAAAAACATCGAAAACATGAGTCAGATTAGCAAGTTTGACTGTCCAGTTCATCTTTAAAGAGTTAGGGTCAAACTGGTTTTTATTTTGTAGAAACACTAAGAGTTTATTCTGTACTTCAAAATTCACAACTGAACTTTTATGCTTGAAACACATCATACTTAAGCTTGAATTAACATTTGATTATACTCAGTTTTTATATTGTGACATAACAGAAATATTGATTTCAATACATGTGACTAAACATATATAGTCTGTATATATGATTTTTTTTTTTTTTTAGTTCCAAGTTTGTCTTAACTAAGGAAAGTGGTGTTTGGTTTACATGTTGGTTTGACAATCTTAATTTGGTATTAGCTACTGTCATTAAAACATAATTCTGCACAAGACTTAAAGTCTTAACCTTTCTTGGTTATATAGCTTAAAGCTAGTTGTTTTTGTTGGCAGTGGATAAAAAGTGATATCTTCATCTCACCGTTATGTTAAAATAATGAACACAAATACCTCTATTCACAATCTGTACATTTATTAAGTTGCAGTTAAAGGGACTCTATCTATTGGCTTTATTTACTCAAAGTTGGCCTTTTTATATCTTTAGCCAGCTCCTGACTGTGCCCAGATGTAGCACTATTGGAAAGTGTCTTTTAAATAATCCTCTTATTTTTAATTTACCTTGTTTAATATTTTGGATGGAAATGCTGATTGAGTTTTGATCTCATTGCTACACTAGCTAATAAAGCTCTGCAAATAACACACGGGATTTCATGCTCCAACAAAAGTTTTGGGTACAAAACTGAACTCAATATTAATGAGGCTAGAACAGGTAACATGAGCCTATTTTTAGGAGTTCTTTCAACATTACCATCTGGTTTAATATTATTATTATTTGATTTAATAATTCACAGAGTGTTACATCTTTTTTCAGGAAAAAAATTCTAGTGAAGCTTGGTTCACCACCTCCAAGTTGGGGTTAAAATACATATTCCAGTTTCTGAATTTAATAATGTTAAATGGGACATTTAAAAATAGATTTTATTTAAAAATTTAACTTGTGAAATGAATGTTTCTTACAAAAGATGGTTACTATAATATCATAATTCTTTTGTATGTAATATAAAATATTAGAAAGAGAAATTTCAGGGTAAATTTACTTATATTAATGCATTTGAGTTGTGCTATACTCATTCTGAGGGGAAAGCAAAGATGTATTTGTTAATGCTATCTATTAAAAATATTGTCTTCATGACTTCTGAAGTGTCCTGGCCAGAACGATATCCTGTAGTCATATTGTGTAGGTGATATTTTATGCATTAAGATATTGGGTATACACTGGAAATATTATTGTCACTTTTTATCATATGTCTTTATAATTTATGCCTAATACATGTTTTTCCCCATTAGTTGTTATATATTCCGTCACACTTGTTCCTACTTCATTTCTTTTGTTCATGTCTCTACCCAGATTTCTCAACAGTTTTTCTGGCACACAACTCTTTGCTCTGGTAATCACCATTTATATTTTACATAATACTTTAAATATTGCCTTAATGAGGCATTATATAATTAAGTAAATCTCTGTTTGCTCCCAAAGCACCTTATCCTGTATTTTTGTGGCACTTACTCCAGTTTCAAATTATCTACTGTGTATTACTTATAGTCTTCAATAAAAGTTAGGGAGAATATCTCATTTATTACTATGCGTCCAGTATTTGACATGCTGGTCATAGGTAGGAAGACTTAAATGATCACCTATCTAATGAATATTTAGCTATTATATTATGAGTTGTTGCAATAGTGATTACATAGGCCAAGAAATAACTACATGCTTTTTGGACTTTCTGTGGATTACACCCCTCTGAAAATCTCAACTGGATGATTTAAATAATTTTGTTTCTGCTTGCATTTGATCTACTAGGGTCAATTTTATTTATGACAATCAAAGTTCTCTTCTTAAACATAAATCCAAATTGTCATTTTCCTTTGAAAACTTTCTACTGAATAGAATTAAAATGAAATGATTGAACAGGACAACAATAAGTTGATTGCTGTCTAATTCTCAGAAATAATTTGTTGTCACCTTTCTATAGGCTCATTATTTCCTGCATACTGGTTTTCTAATATTCCAAAGATTATGCCTCCATAGAACCATTAACAGGTAGCCTGGGCCAAACTTATGGGACAAATAGATTGAAAGATTCAGTGTTTCATATCAAATAGAAATTAATTTATCTCTCATGTAACAGATTGGCATAGGCAAAGGATCCTTCCAGCTCACTGCTCTGGTAGCGTCCTAGAGATCTGTCTTTGTTTACTTAGCTTAAGCTGGCAGTTAGCACCATATAGGAGTTCCAATCCTTAGAAGAAAGTAGAGCCCAGATCCTTCTTTAAGGGGCATGACCTGTAAGTTCAACATATTTCCATTCATAGTCCATCAGTTGCTAGTTTCATAGACCCACTCCAGTAGTCTGAATATTATGGATATGTGTTCTGCTGAAACTTAAGAGGATGGGGTTTTATTTATTAAAAGAAGGAGGATGGTTTCTGTACCTAACAATGACATATTAGACAAGGAATTAAAAAATACAATACTTTAAAAATTGCACCCCCAAAAAATCAAATGCCTGGGAATAAACCTAACCAAGGAGGTGAGAGACTTATATGCTTAGAACTATAAAACATTAATCGAAGAAATTAAAGAGGATGCAAAGAAATGGAAAGATATTCCATGCTCCTGGGTTGGAAAAAATTAATATTGTAAAAACGGCCATACTGCCCAAAGCAATCTACAGATTCAGTTCAATCCCTATCAAATTAACCATGACATTTTTCACAGAACTAGAACAAACAATCCAAAAATTTATATGGAACCACAAAAGACCCGGAATTGTCAAAGCAATCCTGAGGAGCAAAAACCAAGCAGGAGGCATAACTCTCCAGACTTCAGGCAATACTACAAAGCCACAGTAATCAAGATAGTGTGGAAAAAAAAGAAAAAAAAAGTGTGGTACCGGTACGAAAACATACAGACCAATGTAACAGCATAGAGAACCAGAAATAAACCCAGACACCTATGATCAATTAATCTTCAACAATGGAGGCAAGAATGTAAAATGAGAAAAGACAGTTTTTTCAGCAAGCGGTACTGGGAAAACTGGACAGCCTCATGTAAATCAATGAAACTGGAACACATCCTCACACCAGGCACAAAAATAACTCAGAATGGCTTAAAGACTTAAATGTGAGACAAGACATCATCAAACTCCTAGAAGAGAACATAGGCAAAACATTCTCTGACATCAGCCTTACAAATGTTTTCTCAGGTCAGTCTCCCAAGGCAACAGAAATCAAAGCAAAAATAAACCAATGGGACCTAATCAAACTGACAAGCTTTTACACAGAAAGGAAACCATAAAAAAAAAAAGACACCTTAAAGAATGGGAGAAAAGAGTTTCAAATGTTGCAGCTGACAAAGGTTTAATCTCTAAAATATGCAAACAACTTACACAACTCAACAGCAAAAAAGCCAACAACCCAATTGAAAAATGGGCAAAGGGCCTGAATAGACATTTCTCCAAAGAAGATATACAGATGGCCAACAAGCACATGAAAAAATGCTCAACATCACTGATTATTAGAGAAATGCAAATCAAAACCACTATGAGGTACCAATTCACACTGGTCAGAATGGCCATCATTAATAACAAAGGCTGGAGATGGTGTGGAGAAAAGGGAACCCACCTGCACTGTTGATGGGAATGTAAATTGGTACAACCACAATGGAAAACAATGTGGAGGTATCTTAGAAAACTATACATGGAAGTACCATATGACCCAGCAATCCCACTCTTGTGCATGTATCCCAACAAAACTTTCCTTGCTAAAGATACATGCACCCATATGTTCATTGAAGAACTCTTCACAATAGCCAAGACATGGAAACAACCCAAATGTCCATTGACAGATGATTGGATTAAGATGTGTGGTGTATAGATACACAATGGAATACTACTTAGCCATAAAAAGAACAAAATAATGCCATTTGCAGCAATATAGATGGAACTAGAGACTCTCCTACTAAGTGAAGTAAGTATGAAAGAGAAAGATAAATACCATATGATATCACTTATATCTGGAATCTAATATATGGCAAAAATGAACTTTTCCACAGAAAAGAAAATCATGGACTTGGAGGGCAGACTAGTTGTTGCCAAGGAGGAGGTGGGTGCAGTGGGACAGACTGGGAATTTGAGGTTAATAGATGCAAACTATTGCCTTTGTAATGGATAAACAATGAGATCTTGCTGTATTACAATGGGAACTATATCTGGTCACTTATGATGGAGCATGATAATGTGAGAAAAAATGAATGTATTTATGTGTGTGACTGGCTCACCTTGCTGTACAGCAGACAGTTGACAGAACACTGTAGACCAGCTATAATGGAAAAAAATAAAAATCACAAAATAAAGAATAAAAGCAGCAGAATGGAGTTCCCATCAGGGCTTAGGGGTTAACGAACCCAGCTAGTATCCATGAGGATGCAGGTTCAATCCCTGGTGTCGCTCAGTGGATTAAGGTTCTGGTTTTGCCATGAGATGTGGTATAGGTCACAGATGCAGCTCGGGTCCCGCATTGCTGTGGCTGCAATATAGGCCGGCAGCTACAGCTCTGATTTGACCCTTAGCCTCGGTGCCTCCATATACTGCGGGTGCAGCCCTGAAAAGACAGAAAAAAAAAAAGAAAAGGAGCGTGGAGTGCCCTTTTGACATATTGGGTTAAGGAACTGGCATTATCACTACGGGAGTTCAGATTGCTGCTGTGGAGCAGACTCAGTCTCTGACTTGGGAACTTCCACATGCTGTGGGTGCAGCCAAGGAAAAATAGCTGGCTCTGTTACAAGGTCTTGACTTTTGTTATTTCCTTTGCCTAAAATCGACTTCAGATTTTAAAGTGCTTAGTTCCTAGTTACCATTCAGGTTTCAACTAAAATTAATCTCCTTATATAAGTTTAACAACCAAGTGCCCATGGTCCCCATCATTACTCTTTATTTCATTTTTTTTTCCCATAGCACCTGTTGCTCTCTGAAATATCTTGTCCATTTACTGTTTTTTTATTTTCCGTTTAATGTCCTGTTCTCTTTCTGTTTCTCCATCAAAATGACTATGAATGAGAAGAGGAGAGGGCAAATGCTGAACATTGAAAATGCATTTGAAATTAAGGAGGCCAGCAAGATGAAACAATTCTGCACACATATAGATGGATATATCAAAATATAAGTGGACCCACTAGTCAGATAACTATAATGGTCACACACATAAAAAAGAAAAACCAAGCCAAATGTAACACTAAATGTGGTCAGCAAATCACAAGAAAAAACAACAAAAAGAGGAAGCAATGGCAATCCAAAAAAAATCTTTAAGTAAATGAAAATAAAGACGTACTTATCCATAATTGCATTGAATGTAAATGGATTAAATGCTCCATCTAAAAGAAAAAGTCCAGCTGAATGGATACAAAAGCAAGTCCTACATATATGCTGTCTGCTGGAGACCCACTTCAAATCTAAGGACACATACAAACTTGAAAGGATGGAATAAAATATTACATGCAAGTGGATATTATAGAAAAGCAGGAGTAGCAATACTTATATCAGAAAAAATCATTTTTAAAACAAAATCACAATAGACAAGGACATTACATAATCAAGGGATCATTACAAGAAGAAATAAATATATATGCGTTTATATACTTTAAATTTATATGCATGATTTTAAATATATATGCACCCAACATAGGAGCAGCACAATATATAAGGAAACTACAAATAGTCATAAAAGGGGAAATTGACAGTAACACGATAATAGTGGCGGGCTTTAACACCCCACATATAGCAATGGACAGATTGTCTATATAGAAAATAAGCAAGGATATGCAAGTCTTAAATGGTACACTAGACCAAGTAGACTTAACTGGTATCTATGGAACTTTTCACCCCAGAACAGGAGAATATACTTTCTTTTCAAGTGCATATGGAACATTCTGCAGGATAGATCAAATTTTGGGCCATAGATTAAGCCTTGATAAATTAAAAAAATTGAAATTATTTCAAGCATCTTCTCCCATCACAATGCTATGAAATAGAAATAAACTAAAAGAAAAAAAAACAGCAAAAAACACATACCTCTGGAAGCTAAACAGTATTCTTCTAAACAATCAATGGATCATTAACGAAATCAAAGAAGAAGTTAAAAGATACATACAGACAGTGACAATGCAATAATCTGAAACGTATGTTACTGTGCAAAAGCAGTTCTGAGAGGGAAGTTCATGGCAGTACAATCTTATCTCAGGAAAGAATAAAAAATGCAAATAACCTAACTTTACTCCTTAAACATCTAGAGAAGGGAGAACAGACAAAGCCCAAAATTAGTAGAAGCAAAGAGATCATAAAGATTAGAGCAGACATTAATAACATAGAGACAAAGAAAACAGTTAAGAAGTTCAATGAAACCAAAAGTTGATTATTTGAAAAGATCAACAAAATTGATAAAACCATAGATAGACATATCAAGAAGAAAAGGGAGAGGGTTCAAATCAATAAAATTAGAAATGAAAAAGAAGTTACAACTGATACTGCAGAAATACAAAGGATCATGAGAGACTACTATGAGCAACTGTATGCCAATAAAATGGACAACCTAGAAGAAATGGACAGATTCTTACAAAGGTACAACCTACCAAGACTGACCAGGAAGAAATACGAAATATTAACAGGCCAATGGGGATGGGGAGGCAGTGGTATGGACTTGGAATTTTGGACTAGTAGATGCAAACTATTGCCTTTGGAATGGATAAGCAAAGAGATCCTTCTGTATAGCACTGGGAACTATATCTAGTCACTTATGATGGAACATGATAGTGTGAGAAAAAAAAGTGCACATGTATGTGTGACTGGGTCACCTTGCTGTGCAGTAAAAAATTGAGAACACTGTAAAACAGTTCTCATGGGAAAATAAAATATGAACATAAAAATCACAAATACTGAAATTGAAAATGTCATTAAATAACTTCCAAAAAAAAAAAACAAAAACAAACTCCAGGACCTGATAGCTTCACAACTGAGTTCTACCAAACATTCAGAGACGAGTTAACACCTTTTCTTCTGAAACTTGTCCAGATAATTGCAGAGGAAGGAATACTCCCAAGCTCATTTAATGAAGCCACCATTACCCTATACCAAACCAAAGATACCACAAAACAAGAAAATTGCAGGTCAATGTCACTGATGAACATAGATGCAAAAATCCTCAAAATATTAGCAAACCACATACAAACACACATTAAAAAGATCATACACCATGATCAGGTAGGATTTATCCCAGGGCTGCAAGGATTCTTCAGTATCGCAAATCAAAGTGATACACGACATTAACAAATTGAAAAATAACCATATGATTATCTCAGTAGATTCAGAAAAAGCTTTTCATAAATTTCAACACCCATTCCTGACAGAAACTCTCCAGAGAGTGGGCATAGAGGGCAACTACCTCAATATAATAAAAGGCATTTATGGCAAGCCCACAGATAACATCATTCTCAATGGTGAAAAACTAAAGCATTTCCAGTGAGATCATGAAAAAAACAAGGATGTCCTCTTTCACCAATGTTATTCAACACAGTCTCAGAAGTCCTAGCCATGACAATCAGAGAAGAAAAAGAAATAAAAGGAATCCAAATTGGAAAAGAAGTAAAACTATCACTGATTGCAGATGGCATGATTCTATACCTAGAAAATCCTAAAGACAATATCAGAAAGCTGTTAGAGCTCATCAGTTAATCTGGGCACAAAGTAAAGTCAAGTCCCAGGGTACAAAATTTATACACAGAAATTGATTGCATTTCTATATACTAACAATGAAAGATCAGAAAGAAATGATGGAAATAATCCCATTTACTGTTGCATCAAAAAAGTAAAACACCTAGGAGTAAACCTACATAAAGAGAGAAAAGACCTGAATTCTGAAAACCATAAGACACTGATGAAAGAATTCAAAGAAGACACAAATAGATGGAAAAATATACCATGCTCTTGGATTGGAAGAATCAATATAGTCAAAATGACAATACTACCTAAGGAAATCTACAGATTCAGTGTAATCCCTATCAAATTAGCAATGACATTCTTTATAGAACTAGAACAAAATATTTTAAAATTTGTATGGAAATACAAAAGACTTCAAATAGCCAAAAGCAATATTGAAAAGAAAAAAATGGAGCTAGAGGAATCAGGCTCCCTGAGTTCAGACTACTGCAAAGCTACAGTTATCAAGACAGTATGGTACTGGCACAAAAAAATATAGATCAGTGGAACAGGATAGAAAGCCCAGAAATAAACCCAAACACCTATGGTCAATTAATCTATGACAAAGAAGGCAAGAACATACAGTGGAGGAAAGATAGTCTCTCTAATAAATGGTGCTGGGAAAACTGAACAACTGCACATAAAAGATTGAAATTAGAACACTAACATCATACACAAAAATAAACACAAAATGGTTTAAAGACCGAAATGTAAAGCCAGATACTATAAAACTCCTAGAGAAAAACATAGGCCAAACACTCTTTGACATAAATCACAGCAATATCTTGTTTGATCCACCTCCTAGAATGAAGACAGTAAAGACACAAATAAACCAGTGGAACTTAAACTCAAAAGTTTCTGCACAGCAAAGGAAACCATTAAAAAAATGAAAAGACAGGCCACAGAAGGGGAGAAAATTTTTGCAAATGACTCAACCGACAAAGGTTTATTTAATCTCCAAGATATACAACCAACTCATGCAACTCAAACAAAAAAACCAAGCAACCCAACTGAAATTTGGGCAGAAGACCTAAATAGACATTTCACCAAAGAAGACATACAGATAGCCATCAGACACTTGAAAAAATGCTCAAAATCACTAATTATTAGAGAAATGCAAGTCAAAACTACTGTGAGGTACGACCTCATACCAGTTAGAGTGGCCATCACTAACAGGTCAACAAACAACAAATGATGGAGAGGATGTAGAGAAAAGGGAACCCTCCTACACTGTTGGTGGGAATGTAAATTGGTACAACTATTATGGGAAACAGTATGGACATACCTCAAAAAAGTAAATATAGAACTACCGAATGACACAGCAATCCCACCCCTTGGCCTATATCCAGACAAAAATTTAATTGAAAAAGATAACAGGCACCTGTATGTTCATTGCAGCAGTATTCACAATAGCCAAGACATGGAAACAACATAAATGCCTATAGATGGATGAATGGGTGAGGAAGAAATGTTAGATATATACACTGGAATACTACTAAGCCATTAAAAAGAGCAAAATAATGCCATTTGAAGCAACATGGATGGAACTAGAGATTCTCATACTGAGTGAAGTAAGTCAGAGAAAGACACTATATGATACTCATCTACGGAGTCTAGAATATGCCACAAATGATCTATTTACAAAACAGAAAAGATTATGGACATGTAGAACAGACTTTTTTTGATGGGTAGGAGTGGGATGGGTTGGGAATCTAGGGTTAGTAGATAAAAATTCTTGCATTTGAAGTGAACAGGCAGTGAGATCCTACTGTAGAGCACAGGGAACTATATATTAATCACTTATGATGGAACATAATGGAGGATAATGTGAGAAAAAGAATGTGTGTGTGTGTGTATATATATATATATATATATATATAATGTATGACTGGGTCCCTTTACAATAGAAATTGACAGAACATTTTAAATCAATCATAGTAATTTTTTAAACAACTGTGAGTAAGCCCTTTGAGAACAGGATTTTTTTCTATGTAATTCTCTATGACTATACTTTCTGCATCTAGAAAAATACCTCTTGCAAAATTCTCAAAAAATTATGGTATGAGTGAACTGGCTGACACAATTTTATAACATATGAAGAAAGTATTTGTTTTTCTCTTTCATGCTTGCATGAAACAGAGATGTGTATAATAGTAGCTAGATATGCAACATAGTAGAATTCATAGAATCAGAAGAAATACATAGAATCAGAAGAAATTCAGTCCATATTTTAAAGATAATTGCATTTTTATGTACATAGAAGACATAGTCAGATCTTTAGTAAAGACCTATGAGTCATAGCAAAACATATTCCCATGACATTATATTTCAACTTATTTCTGTACAATGTGACTGATTATTGAAGGAACTTCTACCGAGATATTTCTCCCAGCAGGTCACATGATTCCTGTATGACATGCATGTCCATTACAATGGTGCTGCTATTGTGAAAAACAAATGGAGTCACATCTGTAAGAGTGCAGTTAACATAGAAGGATTGATGGCTGTCCTAAGAACAACTGAAACTTAGGCTAAGGATATAAAGTAGTGACTTTTTAGTAGTTTTGAAGGAGAAACAAATTGTACTTAGAAGAAGAGCACTTTAGAAAATAGAACAGTACTTGTAATTTCTAGAAGTGAGAATGACCTGCCTAATGTAGCTTCAGATGATCAAGGAGAATCAGTTGTTGATGGGCTTGAAAACGTTTTTCTTTAAAATGCCTTTTTCAAAAGCACAGCTACTTTTGTTCTATCAGCTTCCCAATTTGCAAAGTCTAGACTTTGATCCTAAAATATGGTATTTCATCACTCACATATAGCTGTATGTTTCTGGTTAACTCCTTTAAAAATTTTGTTTGTCAAGGGCAAATTGAACATTAATTAATTTAATTTGTCTTAACATTATCTCTAAATAATTGGATTTGGTATGATCCCATTACCAGATTCCTTTACATAAGACAATCTCATTAACAGGGCCCTGAGATGTCACTTTAGATCCATTTGGTAACAGAGATACAGACATAAACTCATTACAGGATGCACTTTCCATCCTTAAACTGATGAGGTTTGCTCTTGTTGTTTGACAGCAATATGCCTATATTGGAGAGGAAAAGAAAACTGTATTCTAAGAGAAAAAAATTATAGAGAAGGAAAGAGAAAAGTAGTAGGAAAGGAATCAAAGAAAAAAGCGAAGGTATAAATTATTTTTAGTGACATTGGACAATTAGGCAATATTTATTAAAATTTATAGAAACATTTATACACTCTTTGATTAATTCCACAGAGGTATTTATTATTATTCAATGCAATTAAATCTTTTGAAGATAGAAAAATATAAGTACTTTGTCATTGCTAATGAGACTATTTCATCACTCTAAAAAATAAATATGAAATGTGCATCTTTTCTTTTGATTTCAGTTAAGGAATAGCAATACACTAAGTCTGCTGAATGTACATGGTTAGTAAATCTAAGATGCTGTCTCACTGCAGTACCCTCTTCTTACTGAAATATTGTAATATAATGGTAATTGGTGGTAGTGGGAGTGGCCAGTACTCAGAGACCCAGAAAACAAAGCTGTTTTATTTCCTCTATTTCAGACTGGCATTGATCCAAACTAAAGTGCTCTGGGCATGTTACAACTGCTATGAAATGTTCCTGTTACACTCTTCTGTTTCCAAGGATGTTGAGAATCTGCATTTCTTTGCCTTGGGAACTTTTAACGGGGCACAAAGCAAGAAGTGTAGAGAGATGAGTTTTTTTAATCTAATCTTGTAATATAAGTTTTATTTATAAAAATAGAAGTACTGTTATTGAGAACAGCAGTTTATCCCTCACCTCTTCATATCTCTGATTTTCACTCCCTAGAGGCAAACCTACACAACTCATTCATCTGTTTCCTCTGGCATTTTTCATTGTATTTCTGAAACTTGTTATGGCTTATATTACCATTTCTAGGTCTTTCCCTTATAAAACAGATAACAGTTGACTGCAGACTGTGAAAGATGAGAAGGTGACCTTCTTACTCATTGTCCTCTTACTGCTTTTCCTCACCACATACTCTTGCCAGTACTCTTAGGTCTCAATTTCTGTTCAGTCTTTAGTGATTACATTTTTATGGTTATAAATGTTACTTAAACTGACTCCCATCATTTATTGTAATTACATTTCCCATTTAGTACAGCCTTTTGCTTTTCTTGGTGTTAATAATTACTTCATTTGGGTGTGCGTACTTTTCTTTCTGCCTGTTGCTGATTGATTAATCCAGACTTCCTGAGAGAATTATGAAACTCCTCTCAAAATGCTCAAATACTTTAACAGGTAAACTACCAATTCCGTTTTTTTTTTCTTGGACTCATTTTTCCTGAAACACTCTTTTCCAGTTTGAATTGCTTATTTTCTAGACCTGTGAAAGAGCTGTGGTCTTGGAACTTCTTTTTACTATGCCCATGGGAAATTTTATTTCTTTTACCTATATTGAATACTTGTTTTCTGGTTCCCACATTTTTTTTTCATTTCCTGGTTAACTTTTATAATTTTTACAAAATATACTCTTCAGTAGTTTCTTGAAAAAACAATGAACAATGGTAAATAATTTTGATAACCTTGCTATTCTTAAATGTTCTTTATATCCTTTTATTTGTATTTTGGTTAAACTTGATATAGATATTCTTATTAAAATTGCAGGTATTTATTGTTAGCTTTGTGACAGTCACTACAACTTGCTAACGATATTCATTTATATAATTTTCCCCTCCCACTATTTTTCCTTTGTAATGTCAGTGTGCTTATCAAAAGACCATCACCTGTGTACCCATTATCAGATTTGGTTATAATAGAAAGACTGAATCACAGTTAGTTAAATCAAATAGAAATATTTCTCTCTTCAGATAACTGGCAAAATCTTGTCATTTGAAGGCTGACACGATGACTCTACAGTATTAAGGATTCAGTTTATCCACTCTTACATCTCTGTCATTTTCCTCACATGGCTTCTGTGTGATTCTTTTTCATGGCTGGTCCAGCCCTTGAGCACATGTCACCTAGCAGGAAGAGGAAAAGGGAAAGTAGAACATTCTTTCCTTTTAACAGTGGGGACAAGAAGTCACACATTTTAATAACTTCTTACCTTATGGGCAAGAAGACCTGGTTCTTTTGTTTTGTTTTCCAAATGCCTGTTTTGCATAGCATCATGTTTGTTTGTTTTAAGAATGCATTTTCCTTTTTTATGGTGCCTTGCTTTACAGATTTACTTGAAAATTTTGCCAAAAAATATTGCCCGATTTTTCTGAGTTCTTTTTTATTGTTGATATGAGTACATATGTGGTGATCTCTGGGTAACTATTTATAATTAAAACTGAGGTACAATTAAAACTGAGGTATAATTAAAACAGCTACTTAGCTGTTGGAGACACTTTGTGGCTAGGTCTCACTTACAGAACAGAGTTTTATACCATAGAGTAATTAGTAGGATAGTCTGTTACTCCACTGGAAAAACATTAGAGTCCTTATCTTTTCACATTTGGTCTGTCCACTGCCCAGAAAAATCCTGGTAAATATTTTAAGGAAGAGAGCAGAGGGATGTCACCATGCACTGTGTAGACCTGAATTAATCTTTAGTTTCATCTCTCCTGTGTGTAGTACTTTGAGTCCAGAGCCTTGCTGATCCAACCTCCTGAGATAGTATATTTCCTCTCCTCTACTGGATGAGAAAGGTACATTTTCCTGGCAGTATAGCCTTGGTGGAAAAAAAAATTAGGGGCCCCAATCATAGTCTTTTTAGTAATCACCATCATATTCCAGCCTTCAGAAGTAGGTGCTACTTACAGAATTCTAGGTCTTTTGGTTTTCTGTGGCATAAATTAGGTAGTTTACAGTTTTGCTCCATGCACTTAAGGATTGCCTGTCTGTCTCTGATAAACTGGTTGTTGTTCAAAAAGCAACAACTTTCTATATCTACTTTCTACATCTCAAAAAGTCTTGACTTTTCTTATTTTGCACTTGTCACCTTTTCCATCATTTCTGTACTTTTTGGAATACAATTTATTTATTAGTATCTTTATTGTTGTAATAGTGAAATTTGATGAGAGAACAGAGAGAAAAACGTGTGATCAGTGCTGTATATGTAAGAGGATGTTCCCTAAGCTTCTTCGTAAAGAACCTTTGAAGATAATAAAGGAAAAGTTTGTCCTGTAAATAACAAAAGAAAGGAGTAGAGATATTTTGTTCCCAAAGAGAGAATGGGGTGATATATTCAGAGTACTGAAAAAAAAATCTTTTCAACCAATAATATTTTACATAACAGTGTTGTCCTTCAGAAATTAAGTAAATAAGAAAATATTTCCGGACAAACAAAAGTTGAGGGAACTCTTCACCTTTAAATTTAACTTGCAAGAAATGCTGAAAGGAATTTCTAAAGTTGAAATAAAAGGATGCTGATGAGTAACATGAAATATATGAAAATACACAACACATTGGTACAGATAAGTGTATAGTCAAATTCAGAATACCGTAATATGATAGTGTTTAACAACTATAATAAAATCTTAAAAGAGAAAAGAATTATAAGTAACTATAGCTATAATACTTGGTTAATGAATACAAAGTATGAAAATAGATAAGTTGTGACTTAAAAAGTATAAAAAAGGGGAGAGTGAACAAGTAGAACTTTTTTATGTGATCAGTTAGTTACTAGTGTAAAACAGACTGCTTTATCTAAGATAGGTTTTATGAAACCTTGTGGTAGCCACAAAGCAATAATACAGTAAATATACAAAATACAAAGAGAAGGGAATCAAAGCATACCACTAGCGAAAATCGTTAACTCACAAAGGAAGGCAGCAAAAGAAGAACAGAATAAGGTAAATACAAAATCCAGAAAACCGTAAGGTAGCATAAGTATGTCTTACCTATCAATAATGACTCAATGTAATTGGATTAAATCTAATAAGAAGGCATAGTGTCTAAATGGATAAAAGTAAGACCCAACTGTATTTTACTGCAAGAGATTCGGTTCAGTTTTAAGGACAAAATACATAGGCTTAAAATGAAGGGATGGAAGTAAATACTCCATACAATTTTAAACCAAAAGAGACGTGGACTAACTATACTTATGTCAGACAAAACAGACTTTGAGCCAAAGATAGTAACACGAAGCAAGGAGGGTCATTAGGTAGTGATAAAGAGGTCACTTCATCAAGAGTATATAGCATTCATAAATATATTCACACCTAGTATTAAAGCACCTGAATATATTAAACAGCTACTAACAGATCTGAAGGAAGAAATAGGCAACAGTAAAATAATAGTAGGGAATGTCAGTGTCCCATTTTCAACAATGGATAGATCATCTCCACAGAAAGTAAGAAAGAAAAGATTGGACTCGAACCATGTGTTATACCAAATGGACTAAACCTACATATTTAGAACATTTCACACAACAACAAAATACACATTCTTCTCAAATGCACATGGTGCATTCTCCAGGACAGATCAGGTCACAAAACAAGTCTTAGCAAATTTAAGAAGGTGGAAAACAAGTATCTTTTTTCATCACAGTGGTATCAAACTAGTCATCAATAATAGGAAAAGTGGAACATTCACAAATATGTGGCAATTAAATGGCAAACTCCTGAACAACCAGTGGGTCAAAGAAAAAAACAAAATGGAAATAAAAATCTTAAGAAAAGTGAAAATTGAAACATAATGTCACAGAACTTGTTGGTTGCAGCAAAAGCCCTGTTAAAAGGGAAGTTTATAGTGCTAAGAAAAATATCTCAAATAACCAACTGCTTTTACACTCTGAAGAACAAGAAAGAGATGAAACTTAGCAGAAGGTTAAAAGAAGAAGGGAAATAAGGATCACAGCAGACATAAATTCAATATTGACTAAAAAATACTAGAAAAAAGTCAGTGACACTAAGTGCTCATTTTTTGACCATATTAAAAAAATGGAATATTTTAGCTTGAGCAAGAGAAAAGAGAATACTCAAATGAAATGAGAAATGGAGGAGGCATTATATCTCCTCTTTCATTTCACACAAATACATGGGATTCTATTAGTACTATGTATAATTATCTGCAAAAAAATTGGATATCCTAGAAAATATGGGAAAAATGCCTATAAAGATACAAAATACAGAGACTCAATTAGGAAGAAATAGAAAATCCAAACAGATCAGTAATTAGTTACCAAAAGCTTCCAACAAATAAAAGCCCAGGGCCAATATTTCCCTTCTGAATTATATGAAACAGTAGAAGAAGAATTAATAATACCAATTAACCTTAAATTCTACCCAAAATTTAAAGAATTAAAGAGGTGGGAACTCTCTCAAACTCATTTCATAGGGCCAGCATTACTCTGCTACAAGATTAGACACTCCAAGAAAAGGGAAATAAAGGCTAATATTCCTGATGAATAGAAGTGCAACACATCTCAAAAACATTAAACTGAAGTTGTCAGTACATTTAAAGTTCATAGACATTATCAAGTGGGATTTATCCCTGGCATGCAAGGATAGTTTCTCAAACTTAATTCATCAATTGATATGCCACATTAATATAATGAAATATAAAAATCATATGATCAGTTCACTAGATGCATAAAAAGCATTTGACAAAATTCACCATCTGTTCAAGCTAAAAACTCTCCACAAATTGAGAATAGAAAGTACATACTTCAGTTTTACCAGAGTCACCTATGGTAAGCTCAGAGCTAACAGCATACACAGTGTTGACAGGGTGAAAGCTTTCTTTTCTAATATGAGAAACTAGACGTGAATTCCCATTCTCATCATTTTTAATTAAGGTAGGTCTGAAGAGCCTAGACTGAGCAGTTAGGCAAGAACGTAATGAGAGATACCTAAGTAAACAAAGAAGTATAATTTTCTGTTTTCAGGTATTATGCTCTTACATAATTGGAAAATCTTAAAAATTCCATTAAAAAAACAGTCCATTCAAGCTAATAAGCATTCATTAAAGTTACACAAAATGAACATAAAAAAGTCATTAAAAACAAAATATCTGAAAAAGAAGTAAAGAAAATCTCATTTACCATAGCATCAAAAATAATGAAATACTCAGAAATTTAATCAGGTGAAACATCTGTACACTGAAGACTATAAGACTTTGGTGAAAGAAATGACAAATAATTATAAAGATATCCCATGTTCACACATCAGAAGAATTAATGTTAAAATAGCCATACTACTCAAAGCTGTATAGCTTCAATGCATTACCTATCAAAATTCCAATTACATTTTTTATAGAAAAAAATCCTAAAATTGATATTGAGCCACTATTGTTTCTAAAGATCCAAAACAAAAACTGAGAAAGAAGAACAAAGCCGAAGGCATCATACATACTTCTTAGCTGTAAAGTATTTTACAACACTATATTAATCAAAACAGCATGGTACTGGCATAAAATCAGACACGTGGACTAATGAAAAAGTATTGAGAGCCTAGAAATAACCCTTGACAGTGGTGCCAATAATACTCAATGGAGAAATGATATTGTCTTCACCAAATTGTGCTGGAAGAATTAGATGATCACATGTAGAATACTTAAACTCTTATACTACTTAAAAGAATGAACTTGAACTGGATTACAGATTTAAACTTGAGCTGTAAAACTCCTAATTAAAAACATATGGAAAAGCTCCTTGACTTTAGTTTGACAACAGTTATTTGTGTATGTGACATCAAAGCACAAAGAAGAAAAGCAAAAATAAATAAGCTGGGGTATATCAAACTACGAAATCAACAAAATGGAAAGACAGCCTATGAGTGGGAGAAAAATATTTGTAAACCATCTATTTGAATAGGGATTAATATTCAAAATGTAAAGTATCTCATTCAATGTAATAGAAAGAAACCAAATAATATTATTTTTAAAATGGATAGAATATTTGAATAGATTTTTTTCCAAAGATGACACCTAATTGGCCATCAGGTACATGAAAAGTTGTTCAGTATCACTAATCATTAGGGAAATGCAAATCAAAACCACAATTAACTATTACCTCATGTCTGTTAGAATGGCTATCGTCACAGAGACAAGAGATGAGTATTGGCAAGGATTTGGAGAAAAGTTAACTTTGTGCACTTTTTATGGAAATGTAAATTGATACGATCTTTATAAAAAACTGTATGGAAGTTCCTCAAAAAATTAAAAATAAAACTGCCATTTGATACAACAATCCCACTTCTGGGCACATATCCAAAGAAATGAAATGAAATGAAATCAGAATCTCTAAGTGATTACTGCACTCCCATGTTCATTGTAGCATTATCCACAGTAGTCAAGCCTTGGAAGCAACCTAATATCCATCAGCAGGTGAATGGATAAAAGACGTGGTGCATAAGAGAATAGAGTGTTATTCAGCCATGAGAAAGAAGGAAATTCTGCCATCTGGGATAACATGGATGGACCTTGAAGGCCTTATGCTTAAGTGAAGTAAGTCAGACAGGGAAAGGCAAATACTGTATGAGGTTCCTTATGTATAGAATCTGAACATCTGAATTTATAGTGTCAGAGTAGCATGGTGGTTGCCAAGGACTAAGGTGTGGTAGAAATGGAAAGGTAACAATCAAATGCTACAAACTTGTTTAGATGAAAAAGATTTGGTGCTCTAATGTCCAGCCTAATGGCAATGCTCTGGTGTGTGTGTGTATGTGTGTCTGTGTGTATAGATACACATACATATATCTGAAAGTTTCTAAAGGAGTATATCTTCAGTGTTCTTACCACACACACACAAGGTGAAGTGATGGTGATTTTAACTAACCCTGTTGTAATCATTTCATAATACATAAGTGTATCAAATCATCATTTGTAATCTTAAACTTCCACAATGTTATATGTTAGTTTATCTCAATAAAGCTGCATAAAGTAAACTATCCTTGTTAAGACATCTTTTAATTACAAAAATATGGGGAAGACATGGGTGGGATAATTTCTGTATACTTGAGACCCATTTTCCTCTGTGGTTATCATCTTACATCTTAGCGTAGTGCATTTGCTATGATTAATGGACCAATATTGGTTCATTATTACTAACTTAGGTATCTTTAATTTTTCTGCTCCGAGATCCCGTACCATATTACATTTCATTTTCACATCTCTTTAGGCTTCTCTTGACTGACAGTTTCTCAGGCATTCTTTGCTTTAGATGATCTTATCAATTAAATTTCTGGTCAGGTAGCCTGTAGAAGTCTATCAGTGTTTGTATGATGTTTTCTCATGAGTAGACTGAGGTTATTGGTTTGGATAGGGAGACTGTAGAAGTAAAGTGGTACTGCTGTCACATCGTATTTAGTGTACATACTATGAACATGACTTAACCACTGTTGACATTGACCTTGATCACCTGGCAGAAGTAGTGTTTGTCAAGATTATCCACTATGAAGTTACTTTTTCTTCTGAATTTCCATATTGTGCTCTTTGGGAAAAAGTCACTATGCATAGTGTGACAAAATTAATACTGGATTTTGAAACAATATATTAAATAAACATGCAAATATCCTCACTTCAAGGAGGTGTAACATACTTTCCCACTCCTTAAGTGGTTTTTTGTTGACTTCTCTCAATGTGGGGTATGTCTAAGCAGATTCCTAGGAAATGACAGAATAGAGACATATGAAAACTAAGCATGTGATCACTCATATTTTTCCAAAATTAAAACCACATAAGTGCCTATTTAAGCATTCTAATTAACCCTAAGCATTATATCTACTAACAATGTGCAGAACATTTAAAACAAAGAAAAACTTGAAAGTGCTTGGAGAAAAAAATAGATGATTTATAAAAGAATGCCATGTATTTCATAGGCATATGAAACTCTCAAGGGCAGAAACACCGAGTACTAGAGTTGATGGCGTATTTATTCAAGTTTTCAGAAACAATCTCCAGAAGATGAAAAATAAAAAAAAAAACCTTATTATGAAGTGATAGATTTGAAGCCTTGTAAGCAGCTCCTGGTTTTATCCTGTATCTTGGCAAAAATATACTTCTAAAGATACACACACATACATACCTACATATACCCTCTACATATTTGAGTCTGTGAATGCTTCTGTCTCTGAATATATCTGTGTATATGTGAATGTTTGTTCATTCTAAGAGAATAGAATTCACTATCATCACCCACTGTCATCATATTCTTTTGTAAGAGTCAAGCAGTTTGCTAAGTTTCTTTTTTCTTTGGGAACTTTTATATGCGGAGAAAATTGTCTTAACTGGGAAGTTACAAAATCTGTAATGCTTTAGTAGCTTATGTTAAATTACCCTATCTATGAATAATATTAACAATCATCTATTCTTTCACACACATATCAATATATTTTCTTTATGTGAGTTAAGTAATATTCATCATGACTTAAATAAAAGATCTGATAAAACGTGATTGTTTTAGGAACATAATTTACGATGGATCATGCACCAGATATCTTAGTGCTAACCAACAGTTGAATTTGTTATATTTAAATGTAGGGAATGGAAGGACTAGAGCTCACCTTCTCTCATAAAAACAATAGAATTACAACCAAATGCTGAATAAGCTTCAACCAAATGGACTGGAAACTTTCAAAAAGATATCCTGCTCCAGAAGACAAAGAAGAAGCCACATCAAGATGCTAGGAGGGGCGGTTATGCTATATAAGCAACCCCATACCCGCAGGGTGGGAAGTCCACAGAGTGGAAAGCAACTGTATCACAGAGACTCACCAGCAGGATGAAAGTTCTAAGCCCCACATCAGGTCCCCATGCCTGGGGATTTGGGACTGGGAGAAAGAGCCCCTAGAGCATCTAGCATTGAAGGCTGGTGGGGCTTGTATGCAGGAGCTCCACAGAACTAGGGGAAACAGAGACCCCATTCTTAAAAAGTGTACATGGGATTTCGTGTGCACTGGGTCCCAGGGCAGGGTGGAGGCTTTGTTGGAGTCTGGGTCAGACCTGACTGCAGTTCTTGGAGGATCTCCTGGGAAAACAGGGTAACTGTGGCTCATTGTGGAGGAAGGACGTTGGAGGCAAGTGTCTTAGGCGTATTCATCAGCATGTGTTCGACTAGGTGGCTATTTTGGGAGAATCTGGCCCCACACATCAGTGCTGAAAAGCCCAGGCCAAACAATAAGCCAGGTGGGATAACAGCCCCACTCATAGGTATACAGCCTTCCTAAAAAGGTCCCAGGCACACAGCTGCCTCTAATCTCACCCAAGACAAAGCCCCAACCACCAGAGGATTAGGAATCATCCCCACCTACAAGTGGACATGCACCAGTCCCTCCCATCAGGAAGCCTAAAGCAAGCCCCTGTACCAACTTCAGCCACAAGGGGGGCAGATATCAGAAGTAAGAGAGGCTACACCTCTATTGTCTACAGAAAAGAAGACCACACCAAAATCCTATAAAAATTAAAAGGCAGAGAACTATAACTCAGATAAGGGAAAAAGGAAAAAAAAACAGAAAAACAGCTAAGTGTTTTGGAAATTATCAGCTTCCAGGAAAATGACTTTAGACTGCTGATGCTGAGGATGATGCAAGACACTGGAAGTAAACTGAAGGCAAAGATTGATAATTTACAGCAAACACAAAGCAAAGAAATACAAGATTTAAAACTTAAGCAGAGATGCAAAATACAATAACTGAAATAAAAAATTCATTAGAAGCAACCAACATCAGAAATTGTGAGAACAGGACAGCACAAATGCAGGAAACTGGAGATGCACATGCAACTAAGAGACCAACAACTTAAAACAATCTCATATATACAGACTCCTATATCAAGACTTCAGGGTAACCGCAACACAAAAAGCTACAATAGATACACACAGAAATAAGAAAAATCAACTCAAATACAACACTAAAGATAGTCACCAAAGCACAAGAGGGAGAAAACAAGAGAAAAGGGGAAGAAAAAAGACCAACAAAAACAAATCCAAAACAGTTAATAAAATGGCAATAAGAACATACATATCAAACTTTACCTTAAATGTAAATGGACTAAATTCCCCAACCAAAAGACACAAACTGGCTGAATGGATACAAAAAACAAGAACAATATATATGCTCTCTTCAAGAGACCCATTTTGCTTCTAGAGGCACAAACAAATTGAAAGGGTATGGAAGAAAACATTCCATTCAAACAGGAATCAAAAGAAAGCTGGAGTAGCAATACTCATATCAGACAAAAGAGACCTTAAAATAAAGAATATTACGAGACAAAGAAGGCCATTACATAATGATCAAAGGAACAACCCAAGTAGAAGATGTAACCGTTTTAAATATTTATGCACCCAACATAGGATCACCTCAACATATAAGGCACCTAACAACCTTAAAAGGAGAAATTGACAACACAATAATAGTGGGGGACTTTAACTCCCCACTTACAGCAATGGACATATCATCCAGACAGAAAATCAACAAGGAAACACCCTAAATGAAGCATTAAATCAGATGGGCTTAATAGATATTTATAGGACATTCCATCTAAAAGCAGCAGAATATGCATTCTTCTCAAGTACACATGGAACATTCTCTAAGACTGATCACATTCTGGGCCACAAATCAAGCCTCAGTAACTTTAAGAAAATTGAAATTCATATCAGGCATACTTTCTGACCACAACAAATGTGACTGGAAATCAACAACAAGAAAAAAAACTGTAAAAAACAGAAGCACTTGGAGACCAAACAACCAGTGGACCACAGAAGAAATCAAAGAGGAAGTTAAAAATACCTAGAAGAAATCACAACAAAGGTGCAACACCCCAAAACCTATGGGATGCAGCCAAAGCAGTTCTAAGAGAAAAAGATTATAGCAATGCAAGCCTACCTCAGGAAACAAGAAAACGCTCAAATAAACAACCTAACTTTATGTCTAAAGCAGTTAGGGAGAGAAAAATAGACAGGACTTAAAGTTAGCAGAAGGGAAGAAATCATAAAGATCAGAGCAGAAATAAATGAAATACAAACAAAGAAAACCATAGAAAAGATCAATGAAACTAAAAGCTTGTTCTTTGAAAGGATCAACAAAATTGATAAACCCTCACCCAGACTAATCAAGAAAAAAAGAGAGACTCAAATCAATAAAATTAGAAATGAAAAAGGAGAAATTACACTGCACATCACAGAAATACAAAGATTCAGAAGAGATGACTACATGCAACTATATGCCAATAAAATGGATGACCTGGAAGAAATGTACAAAGTCTTAGAAAAATGGACAGAATATCTAAATAGACAGTTCTCCCAAGAAGACATACAGATGGCCCCAAAACAAGTGAATATATGTTTATCATCACTAATTATTAGAGAAATGAAAATCAAAACCATTATGTGGTACCACCTTACCGGCCAGAATGGCCATTATCAAAAAGTCTACAAACATTAAATGCTAGAGAGGGTGTGGAGAAAAGGGAACCCTATTACCCTGTTGGTGGGAATGCAAATTGGTGCAACCACTGTGGAAAACAGTATGGAGATTCCTTAGAAAACTAAAAATAGAATTACCGTTTGATCTAGCAATCCCACTCCTGGGCATCTATCCAGAGAAAATCATGACTCAAAAAGCACGCATACTCCAGTGCTTTTCATTGCAGTGCTTTTTTCATTGCAGCACTCTATACAATAGCCAAGACATGGAAACAACCTAGGTGTCCATTGACAGAGGAATGGATGAAGAAATGGTACATATACACAATGGGAATATCACTCAGCCATTAAAAGGAAAGGAATAGTGGCATTTGCAGCAACATGGATGGACCTAGAAATTATCATGGTAAGTGAAGTTAGACAGTGAGAGACCAACATCATATGCTATCACTTATGTGTGAAATCTAAAAAAAAGGACACAATGAATTTCTTTGCAGAACAGATACTGACTCACAGACTCTGAAAAACTTGTGGTTTTCAAATGTGACAGGTTGTGGTTTGGGATGGAACTGCTGTAAAATTGGGTTGTGGTGATCATTGCACACTATATTGTGAGCCACATGGGAAGTCTGATCATTGCACACTAGAAATGCAATAAAATTCATTGAGTAATTAAAAAAAAAACCCTAACATTCCTTCACTGTCCTGTAAGGGGCCAGATGACATTTAGATCAGGATTGTATAAACTGTCAATAATATGCCATTCAATATATAGCCCTCTGTCTTAAAAAAAGTTCAGACCTTTGAGATGCTGTTTCTGAGTTATAATCCTCAGTTTGGCTCAAATAAAAGTTTCCATTTCTTTCTTAAAAAAAAAAATTTCTGGTACCAGCTACATTCAGCTGACAATAAACTACTGTTGTTAACTAAAAAAAAAAAATTTTTTTCTGATTATTTAGAGAAGTATTTTAGTTTTTCTTACATTTAAATTTATGCAAAATGCAGTCAGTTATTTACAGAACCTTATTGTGGCAATCTTCAGCCATTTTGGATATCACTGTGTTGAAAATTGATACAAAGACACACAATGTGCTTGTCACCTAGTAGTTAACAGAAAACGCATTTTTAAAATCACAAAACTACATTGTCAAAAACTAAATAAAAATGTTGACATTGGAGTAAATGCTTCACTTAAAGGGGATATAAAAACATTTCAAGCTTAAGTTACCTTCAGTTCTTTTCACTTGGCAGGGTGTTTAGGGATAAAAAAAGTAGTGGTCTCTAAGGCACATAATTTTTTTTAAGTTCAGCATTTTGTGTACTCAGACTTTTCTCTAAATGATATAATCTTGCTCAAAACATCATCCAGAAACCCATTTGCTCTCACAAGAGACTTTTTAATTAACAGTCACATCTGTGCTATTACACTATATTTTTGCAAAGCTAGCAACAACTTAAACCACATTTCTAAACTATGAAAAAAAAAACTCATAAATCTCAGTGGACTTCTTTGGTATTTCAAGAGTCTGAAGTAGTGATCCCTATGCCTCTAGAATCTGGCCTTGAATTACTTAAATTTTTATAATGATATTATTAAATATTTAGTTGTGTAATATTTTGAGTAACTTCAAATATAAATGATATTAAAAATTAACCTATTTAAGCTATTTAAAGTTACCTGAATGAATTTGATTAGAAATCTGTTTTAAATCTCCTTAAAGCAGCAGTGATGCTAGAAGATGCAATTTTCTAAGAATCTAATAAATCAGTAGTGTAATATTTAAGTGAAATATGGACAAAATTAAGTAATTAAAGTAGAAAACCACTTTGTAGGTTGGAGGCTGCTTAGAAACATTGAGATAAATTGTTATTGCTGTATTATCATCATTTAAATTTTGTGTATAAAATATTTACTTAAAAATAATTACTGGGAGTTCCCTTCTTGGCGCAGTGGAAATGTATCTGACTAGGAACCATGAGGTTGTGAGTTCAATCCTTTGCCTCACTCAGTGGGTTAAGGATCTGGTGTTGCTGTGAGCTGTGGTGTAGGTCACAGATGCAGCTCATATCTGGCATTTCTGTGGCTGTGGTGTAGGCTGGCAGCTGTAGCTCCTATCAGACCCCTAGCCTGGGAACCTCTAAATGCTGTAGGTGCAGCCCTAAAAAATGAAAGAAAGAAAGAAAGAAAGAAAGAAAGAAAGAAAGAAAGAAAGAAAGAAAGAGTCACTGGCCTAATTTTGTATAGCTTTAAATAGCACCATAAGATCATATGTCTCCTGCCTTTCCTTATTCAGTCTTCCTATTCTTTCTTTTCATTTTGTTATGTGATTTTCTAATCATTCACTGGAAATATTGACAGGAAATTTTAAAAGACATTTCTTCATCTTTAAATTAGAATTCACACTCCAGCTCATGAGTTCTTACCTAATGTTTGTTAATAAAATATTATCGAAATATGGGAAACATGAAGTCTGTATTCAGTAAATTATTCTTTTTATATCTTTGTTAATAGCTATATTCTGCATTTAAAAAGTATAGTGTTTCAGAACTGTGATGAGCTACATATTGACTGCATTATTATTAGATCTTATTAAGAAAAATATAATTGTACTCAATGGAAAAACATTCAGTATTATGTCAGATATTTCAAATCGTTTCATGGAAAATTTTTGAAGCTTTATGTGTAACTTTAAATCACATATAAATCCTAGAATTAATTGCAATTGATTTTATGGAAGAGTAAAGCAGAACTTTTGAAATTCTGTTGTTTTTCAGAAAGTTTTGAATAATTTGAACAATTTAATTTTCCTTGATAGCACTTAAGTCCAAGGAAAGCTGATTTAGTTTGATAATGGTAAGTCTTGCCCTTTTTATTTATTTTTTTATAACAATGAATTTTATTTCAATTATAGGTATAAAAAGATCATCACAAGTCAATGTGATACATTTTGTGTCCCAAACCCACAGTGCATCCCCCCCCCGACTGTCTTATTTGAAAAACCAAGGTTTTCCAAAATCTATGAGTCATTGTCTGTTCTGCAAAGAAGTTCACTGTGTCTCTTTAGTTTCCACATGTAAGTGGTAGCATTGGGTGTTGCTGTCTAATTGTCTGACTGGTTTCACTTCGCATGATGATTTCTAGGTCCATCCATGTTGCTGTAAATGTTGTTATTTCATTCCTTTTAATGGCTGAGTAATATTCCATTGTGTGTATGTACCAGATCTTCCCTCTCCACTCCTCTGTCGATGGGCATTTAGGTTGTTTCCATGACCTGGCTTCTTCCCTCTCTAGCTGCTTTAGATGTAAAGTTAGGTTATTTGAACTTTTTCTTGTTTCCTGAGGTAGGCTTGTTTTGCTGTATACTTTACTCTTAGAACTGCTTTTGCTGAATCCCAGAGGTTTTGGAGTGTCGTATCTTTGTTGTCATTTACTTCTAGGTATTTTTTAATTTCCTCTTTGATTTCGTAGTGATCCATTGTTTTTTTAGTAGGGTGTTCTTTAGTCTCCACGTGTTTGTATTTTTTGCCGTTTTTTTCTTGTTGTTGATTTTCCAGTCATATAGCATTGTGGTCAGAAAAGATGCTTGATATGATTTCAATTTTCTTGAAGTTACTGAGGCTTAATTTGTAGCCCAGGATGTGATCAATCTTGGAGAATGTTCCATGCGCACTTGAGATGAATGTGTATTCTGTTGCTTTTTGATGGAATGTCCTATAGATATATATTAAGTCCATCTGATCTAATGCTTCATTCAGGGCCTGTGTTTCCTTATTGATTTTCTGTCTGGATGACCTGTCCATTGCTGTAAGTGGGGTGTTAAATCCCCCCACTATGATTCTATTGTTGTTGATTTTCCCTTTTGAAGTTGTTAGCAGTTGCCTTATATATTGTGGTGATCCTATGTTGGGTGCATAGATATTTAAAATTATTATATCTTCTTGGATTGATCCTTTGATCATTATGTAGTGCCCTTCCGTGTCTCTTAAAATGTTCTTCATTTTAAAGTCTATTTTGTCTGATAGGAGTATTGCTACTCCGGCTTTTTGATACCCATTTACACGGAATATTTTCTTCCATCCTCTCACTTTCAATTTGTATGTGTCTCTAGAAGTGAAGTGGGTCTCTTGAAGACAGCATATATATGGGTCTTGTTTTTGTATCCATTCGGCTAGTCTATGTCTTTTGGTTGGGGCATTCGGTCCATTAACATTTAAGATAATTACTGATACATATGTTCTTATGTTCTCATTGCCATTGTATTAACTGTTTGGGGGTTTTGTTGCTCTTTTTTTTTTTTTTTTTACCCTGAAGTTTTGATATAGGAGTCTATATACAAATGAGATTGTTTTAATTTGTTGGTTTCTTAATTGCACGTGCGTCTCCAGTGACCTGCATTTGTGCTCTCTTCTCACAATTTGTGATTTTGGTAGCATAATTGTGCACGGATGATTTTGTGTCTTTACTGTATATATGCCTTTACTGGTGAGCCTTGTCAATTGTGGTTTTTTTGTTTCTGGTTGTGGCCTTTTCTTTTCTGACTAGAGAAGTTCCTTTAAGATTTGTTGTAATGCTGGTGTAGTGTTATAAATCTCTTAGCTTTTGCTTATCTGTAAAGGTTTTGATCTCTCCTTCAAATCTGAATGAGAGCCTTGCTGGATAAAGTAGTCTTGGTTGGAAGTTTTTCCCTTTCATTACATTAAGTATATCATGCCACTCCCTTCTGGCCTGCAGAGTTTCAGCTGAAAAATCTGCTGATAGTTTTGCCCTTTTTAAAATGGAATCTTTAAAATATGTCATCTAATTCTGATAATTTAATAATTTACATGAAAAATTCAGTACAGCATATAATAATAATATGGTTCCTTTCCAAAATAATGAAAAGGGATCATGGACTGTGGTTCTGTACTTTGGAAAGATGAATATATGAAAGTTTGGAGTTTTAATGAAAGGCATGATATTTATTATTGCTATTGTTTAATTCATTTGATACAAAGAAGTTTACATTTGTACCAAGAGTATAAGTATGTGAATTTATTTATTTATTTATTTATTTTTTTTGCCTTTTGATTTTATGGCCGCGGGTTTATGGCCGCACCCGCGGCATGTGGAGGTTCCCAGGCTAGGGGTCTAATCGGAGCTGTGGCCACTGGCCTGCGCCGCAGCCACAGCAACGCAGGATCCGAGCCGCGTCTGCAACCTACACCACAGCTCACGGCAACGCCGGACCGTTAACCCACTGAGCAAGGGCAGGGATCGAACCCGCAA
>PVHT020000140.1:2785313-2890157 GCA_004024745.2 Catagonus wagneri | reverse complement strand
TATGTGAATTTAAATTATGATTTTTCTCTTTCTTTTTCGTGAAATAGCTTTTTAAAATTACCCTATTTATGCATTTTTAAAATAAACCTACACAATGTTTTATTATGCCTAGACACATACATTTTCATTGAAATGAATTATGCAACATGATGTCGCTCTTCTTGAGGAACTGCAAATGTTCATATATACCATGTAATTGAGATTGGGACTATTAAATACATCTCATCTTTAAAATGAAACAGACTTCAGAGTTATCCAAGCCAGAAAATAAATGGGATTAGCCTTAGATTTAAAACAAACAAAAAGCAAAAGAAACAAAACAAAGTATGTTCATCGTACCCTGAGGTAGTAGAGAAATAAAACAAGCTGTTTCAGATGCAATTAACATTACAGATGTAGTATCCCTGAAGACCTGAGGACCCTGAAGTCTTGAGGAAATAGGAGAGACTGAGAAAACCGAACTATAAATATTTTACAAAGCCTACAAGGAAATTTCAGAAAGATTAGCAATGTTAGAATCCCTAAACCTTTAGTGCTGCCCATTGGCAGAGCCATGTGATTTGCCAGGACAGAGTTCAATCTTACATGAAAGAAGTGGGAGTGTTACTGTAGGATTAATACAGCATGAAGGACAGTTTATTCTGGGGGAAAGGGAATTTTATAATCAAGTATGTGATTGGAATGGCAACTTGTATTGTTTACATTGACCAAGAAAAAAAACCTCCAACAATAAATGAGGTTGTTAGGTTAGGAGAAAATTGTCATTTCAGACACCTGAGTATAATAGTAGTGCTGATAATCACAAGTGGTGGAAGGAAGAACTTGGGCAAAATAGTGATAAAAAGTACTTAAGTGGAGAATAGCACTATGTCATTAAAGAGTCAGGGATAGCGAAGGCCATGTAAGTGTACATATGTTTCTCATGGAGATTAACTCACAAAACCTCCCTTTTTTCAGTATTCAAAATAAAATAATATGGCTCATTGGAGTATTGTGAGAATTAAATAACATATAAGTGATTGATACAGCCTTGGGCACATTGTTATAAAATATTTTCCATATAACAATGCAGTTTTTAAATTCATTTATTAATTTTTCTCCTCTTATTAAATAAAGAGGCCTAACACATGATTACTGGTCCTTTTAGTTTCTTTTTTTTATTTTTCCATTTTAGCTGGTTTACAGTTTTCTGTCAATTTTTCAACTGACAAGCATGGTGACCCGGTTAGCCATACGTGTATAGATTCGTCACAAGTGATGAGACATAGTTCCTGGTGCTATACAGCAGGATCTCCTTGCTTTTCCATCCCAATAGGCAACAGTCTACGACTATTAACCCCAGACTCCCATACCAGCCTGCTCCCTCTCCCACCCTCCTGGCAACCTCAAGCCTGTTCTCTAAGTCTGTGATTTTTCTTTTCTGAAGGAAAGATCATTTGTGCAGTATATTAGATTCCAGATATAAGTGATATCATATGGTATTTGTCTTTCTTTTTCTGACTTACTTCACTCAGTATGAGGGTCTCTAATTCCATCCGTGTTGCTGCAAATGACATTGTGTTACTCTTTTTTATGGCTGAGTAGTATTCCATTGTGTATATATACTACATTTTTCTAATCCAATCATCTGTCAATGGACATTTGGGTTGTTTCCATGTCCTGGCTATTGTGAATAGTGCTGCAATGAACATGTGTGTGCAAGTGTCTTTTTTTAAGGAAAGTTTTGTCTGGATATATGCCCAAGAGTGGGATTGCTGGTTCATATGTTAGTTCTATGTATAGTTTTCTAGGGTACTATTTTCCATAGTGGATGTACCAGCCTACATTCCCACCAACAGTGCAGGAGGGTTCCCTTTTTTCCACACCCCCTCCAACATTTGTTGTTTGTGGACTTGTTAATGATGGCCATCTGACTGGTGTGAGGTGATATCTCATGGAAGTTTTGATTTGCATTTCTCTAATGATCAGTGATGTTGAGCATTTTTTCATGTGCTTGTTGGCCATCTCCATATCTTCTTTGGAGAAATGTCTATTCAGGTCCTTTGCCCATTTTTCAATTGGATTGTTGGCCTTTTTGCTGTTGAGTTGTATAGGCTGTTTGTATATTTTAGAGGTTAAGCCCTTGTCCGTTGCATCATTTGACACTGTTTTCTCCTATTCTGTAAGTTGTCTTTTTGTTTTTCTTTGCTGTGCCAAAGCTTGTCAGCTTGATTAGATCCCATTGATTTATCTTTGCTTTTATTTCTGTTGCTTTGGGAGACTGACCTAGAAAACATTTGTAAGGTTGATGTCAGAGAATGTTTTGCCTATGTTTTCTTCCAGGAGTTTAATGGTGTTTTGTTTTATATTTAAGTCCTTAAGCCATTTTGAGTTTATTTTTGTGCATGGTGTGTGAGTGTGTTCTCGTTTCATTGATTTGCATGCAGTTGTCCAAGCAATACTTGCTGAAAAGACTGTCTTTTTCCCATTTTATGTCCTTGCCTCCTTTGTCAAAGATTAATTGACTCTAGGCATCTGAATTTATTTCTGGATTCTCTGTTCTATTCCATTGGTCTGTATGTCTGTTTTGGTATCAGTACTATGCTGTCTTGATTACTGTGGCCCTGTAACATTGTCTGATATCTGGAACAGTTATGTCTCCTTCTTGGTTTTTGTTCCTCAGAATTGCTTTGGCAATTCTGGGTCTTTTGTTGTTCCATAAAAATTTTGGATTGTTTGTTCTAGTTCCGTGAAAATGTCATGGGTAATTTGATAGGGATTGCTTTGAATCTGTAGATTGCTTTGGGTAGCATGGCTATTTTTACAATATTAATTTTTCTGGCCCATGATCATGGGATATCTTTCCATTTCTTTGTATCTTCTTTGATTTCCTTGATTAATGCTTTATAGTTCTTGGCATATAAGTCTTTCAATTCCTTGATCAGATTTATTCCCAGGTATTTGATTTTTTGGGGTGCAATTTTAAAAGGTATTGTATTTTGGTATTCTTTTTCTAATATTTCATTGTTAGTGCACAGAAATACATTTGGTTTCTGAAGGTTAACCTTATATCCTGCTACTTTGCTGAATTTGTTGATCAGTATGAGTAGTTTTGTGATTGAGTCCTTGGGGTTTTCCATATATAGTATCATGTCATCTGCATAGAGTGACAGTCTTACCTCTTCTCTTCCTATTGGATGCCTTTTATTTCTTTTGTTTTTCTGATTGCTGTAGCTAGGATTTCCAATACTATGTTGAATAGCAGTGGTGAGAGTGGGCATTCTTGTCTTGTTCCAGATTTTAGTGGGGAGGCTTTCAGGTTTTCTCAATGGAGTATTATATTTGCTGTGGGGTTTGTCGTAAATGGCTTTTATGATGTTAAGATATGTTCCCTCTATACCCATTTTAGTAAGAGTTTTGATAATGAATGGATGTTGGACTTGGTCAAATGCTTTTTCTGCATATATTGAGATGGTCATGTGGTTTTTGACTTTTCTTTTGTTAATGTTTTGTGTGACCTTGATTGATTTGCATATGTTGAACAATCTTTGTGCACCTGGAATGAATCCCACCTGGTCATGGTGTGATCTTTTTTATATGTTGTTGGATTTGGTTGGCAAAAATTTTGTTGAGAATTTTTGCATCTATATGCATCAAAGATATTGGCGTGTAGTTTTTTTTTTTTTTTAGTGGTGTCTTTGGTTTTGGAATTAAGGTGATATTGGCATCGTAGAATGTCTTTGGGATTGTTCATTCTTCTTCAGCCTTTTGGAAAAGTTTAAGGAGGATGCATATTAGGTCCTCTTTGTATGTTTGGTAGAATTTACCTGTGAAGCCATCTGGTCTTGGACTTTTATTTGTAGGGAGTGTTTTTATGACATACTCAATTTCATTTCTAGTGATCGGTCTGTTCAGTTGATCTCTTTCTTCTGGATTCAGTTTTGGCAAGGTATACATTTCTAAAAAATGTCCGTTTCATCTAAGTTGTCAAATTTGTTGGCATGCAATTGTTCATAGTATTCTCTCATGGTTTTGTGCATTTCTGTAATATCCATTGTGAATTCTCCTTTTTCAGTTCTTATTTTGTTTATTTGGGTTTTTTCTCTCCTCTTCTTGGTGAGAGTAGTCAGACGATTGTCAGTTTTGTTTACCTTTTCAAAAAACCAGCTCTTGTTTTTTTTTATTTTTTTCTATTGTTATTTGAATCTCTATTTTATTGATTTCCTCTCTGATCTTTATGATTTCCTTCTTTGTGCTGATTTTAGGTTTTGTTTGTTCTTCTTTTTCTCATTCATTTAGGTGCTGGGTTAAATTGTTTTTCTTTTTTCCTTAGGATTTTTATTTCAATTATAGGTGTACATAAATCATCACAAGTAAATTTTACAGATTTTGTATCCGAAACCCACGGTGCATCCCCCCACCCCCCAGATTGTCTTATTTGAAAAACCAGGGTTTTCCAAAGTCTGTGAGTCATTCTGTGTTCTGCAAAGAGGTTCATTGTGTCTTTTTAGTTTCCACATGTAAGCGGTAGCATTGGGTGTTGCTGTCTAATTGTCTGACTGGTTTCACTTTGCATGATAATTTCTAGGTCCATCCATGTTGCTGTAAATGTTGGTAATTCGTTCCTTTTAATAGCTGAGGGTTAAATTGTTGATTTGAGATTTTTCTTCTTCTTTGAGGAAGGCCTATATTGCTATGAATTTCCCTCTGAGCACTGCTTTTGCAATATCCCATAGATTTGTTCTGGTTTTGTATTCCTTATCATTTGTCGTGAGGTATTTTTTAATTTCCTTCTTGATTTCCTCATTGACCCATTGGTTTTTTAGTAGCATGCTGTTTAATCTCCATAGTGTGTTTTTTCTCATTTCCTTTCCTGTAGTTGATTTCTAGTTTCCTACCTTTGTGGTCAGAGAAGATACTTGAAATAATTTGTATACTCTTAAATTTGTTGAGGTTAGCTTTGTGACCCAGTATGTGATATATCCTTGAGAATGTTCCATGTGCACTTAAGAAGAATGTATATTCTGATTTTTTTTGGATGTAATATCCTGAAAATGTCAATCAGGTCTAACTCTTCTATTGTATCATTTAGGATGTCTGTTGCCTGACTGATTTTCTGCCTAGAGGATCTGTCCATTGATGTGAGTGGAGTGTTAAAGTCTCCTACTGTTATTGTATTCCCATCTGTTTCTCCTTTTATGCCTGATAGTACTTGTTGTAGGTACTTGGGTGCTTCTATATTAGGGACATATATATTTGATGATTGTAATATCCTTTTCTTGAATGGATCCTTTAATCATTAAATAGTGTCCTTCTTTGTCTTTCTTTATGGGCTTCATCTTAAAGTCTATTTTTTTCTGATATGAGTATTGCAACTCTTGCTTTCCTGTCTCTTCCATTGGAATGAAATATCTTTTCCCATCCCCTCACTTTCAGTCTATCTGTGTCCTTTGCCCTAAGGCGAGTCTCTTGTAGGCAGCAGACTGTATGTTTTTGCTTTTTTATCCAATCTGCCACTCTGTGTCTTTTGATTGGAGCATTCAGTCCATTGACATTTAAGGTGATAATTGATAGATATGTATTTATTTTCATTTTTGACCTTGTTTTCCAGCTGATTCTATGTTTCTCTTCTTTTCTTTTTTCAGTTGGATGGTTTCCATTTATTTTACGCTTGAGTGCCTTTTCAGTATTTGTGGATTTGATGTTCCATTTTGATTTGTTTGCCCTCTTTTTTAAGTATGTTAACACTTCTTATATCTGCTTGCTGTAGTCTGATAGCCATATAGACTCAAACACATCATTAAAAATTTTTAAATTAAAATAAGAGTCTATATTTTCTTATTTTCCCTCCCCATAATCTATGATTTTTAAATTTTTTTTAACATCTTCATGTTTCCATGACTTATTTGAATGATTGCTTTCCATTTGTGGTTTCCTCCATTCTAATTCTTACTTTTTACCTTTTTTTTTTATAGGGACCCTTTCAGTATTTCTTTTAGAAAGGGTTTAGTATTGTTGTACTGTTTTAGCTTTTGTTTGTTGGAGAAATTCTTTATTTCCCCTTCTATTTTAAATGATATTATTGCTGGATAGAGTATTCTAGGTTGCATATTTTTTCCTTTCAGCCCTTTAAATATATCTTGCCACTCACTTCTGGCCTGTAATGTTTCTGTGGAGAAATCAGCTGACAGCCTTATGGAGATCCCTTATAATCAACACTTTGCTTTTCTCTTGCTGCCTTTGGGATCATCTCTTTATCTTTAATTCTTGCCATTTTTAGTATAATATGCCTTGGTGTGGGTATGTTTGGGTTCAACTTTCTTGGGGCCCTCTGTGCTTCCTGTATCTTGATGTCAGATTCCTTCAGATTTGGAAAGTTTTCAGACATAATTTCTTCAAATAAATTTTCAATGCCCTTTTCTTTTTCTTCTCCTTCTGGAATTCCAATTATGCGTTGATTGGTCTGCTTTATATTATCCTATAGATATCTTATATTGCTTTCATGTTTTTTCATTTGGTTTTCTGTCCGCTGTCCTGATTATGTTATTTCCATTATTCTGTCTTCCACATCACTAATTCGTTCCTCTGTACTATTCAATCTGCTCTTTATTGCCTTTAGCTCAGTTTCCATCTCTGCAAATGAGTTTTCTAGCTTTTCTTGGCTCCTCCTTATATTTTCTAGTTCCTTTCTAAGGGAATCTGCATTGCTGTTTGTGTCTCTCTTAATTCCTTGATATTCAGCCTTAATTCTTCAAATATTTTCATTACCTCCCTTCTGAACTCCATTTCTGCCAGACTGCAGAGGTCTGTTTCATTGTTGGGAGCTTTAAATGACTTGTCCTGTTCTTTTAACTGGGAATGATTTCTGAGCTTCTTCATCTTGTTTGCAGTTTTCTTTTTCTGTGAGTTTGGGGAGGCCACACTGTAGTCTTGGAAGGCTACTTCTAGGGAGGAGCACCCCTTTGTATTTTTTTGGTGGGGTTACTATTTATTTTTGGTGTGGGAGTTTGAATACTTGGTGTCTCTTTCTTTGGTGTGAGCAGACTGTTATCTCCCTGGTGCTCCATGTGTTTTCAGGGAAAAGGAAGCAATGGGTATGGCCAGTAGTTGGTGTCTGGTCACTGGGCTCTCAACAACAGAAGGGACCTGTAGGAAGGTGGCACTGGCTCCTCCTAGTTGCAGGGCCCTGGGAAGTGGTAATGAGTTCTAGGCAGATCTACCAGGTGTCCAGAGCATTTGGCAGTAGCCAGGAGAGTGAGAGCCGCAATGTCTAGTGTTTAGATTGCCATGCCCTCCTCTGAGGTGATTGGAGCCGCAGGTGGTACTTGTTCAGGGACTCCTAGTGGTAGCGGGCCATGCTTGTCTCTAGAGCCAGAGATACATGTGATGGTTTGCCCCCTCCACCTGTAGACCTCGCATGAAGCAATTGGTCTCACTTAGCCCACATAGGAGGTTCTGTACAGGTTGTTCATAGTTTTAGGGTCCTGGGAAATGATAGAGATCAGGCATATGGGTACTACCCAGAGCACTTAGCAGTGGGAACAGTGCTGGTGTGTTCCCAGCAGTGCGCGAGCTCCCCCGAGTGGTGTTCAGACCCAGTGCTCTCCTCTATGGTGTCCTTGAAGTGACTGGGGCTTCAAGAGGTTCCTATTCATGGACCCATAGTGGTAACATGCCATTCCCATCTCTGGAGCCAGTGATAACTGCCGTGGTTTGCCTCTGGCTCCTGTAGACCATGCAGGAAGTTATCTCGTTCTGCTTAGCCCCTAAGGTGCTCTTAGTTACAGGTTCCTGGGAAGGGACAAGCATCTGGGCACTGCCCAGAATGTTTGGCAGTGGCAGCTGCAGGGCAGGTGTGTTCCCAGGGGAGTGATAGCAACAGTGTTTGGTACTTGGTAGGCCCAATGTCACACTTATCCCCCTGATTCCCTTATCCCACACTAGAGGTGCCTGGCCAATGGTAGCCTACACAAGAAGTGCCCCATCTCTGGTATAGGAGCAGGAGTCTTATGGATGGCTGCATCAGATATGCTGGGCCACCGTAGGCAACCATGTGGCCTCCGTGTTGCGGGCAGTCTGCACCCTAATAAGCCTGGGCCACCACGGTCTAGCAAGCTGCTTTCCATCATGGATGAGCTATGCCCAGAGATGCCTGATCCACTGTGCAAGCCAGCAGATGACTTCTGGTCACCAGAGCATGGGCAGGCTGTGTATGGAAGATGTCAAGATCACAGAGGTCTAGCAAGCAGCCTCCAGCTGCGGCGGTTTGCACTTGAGTCACCCTGCCCTCTGCGAGCTCGCCTCCGGCTGCTGGAGGTTTGTGCTTGCTCTGCCCCACCATATGCGAGGCCGCCCTATGCATGCTCTGGTGCAAGGAGTTTCATATGGCGGTCAGCCCCTCCTCCTCTTGTCCTCCCCAACAATGGAACCTTGCCTCTCCTGAGGGGCCCAGACCTTCTCCCACGTTCCCTCTGTCCTGGCATTCCACTCCCCAGCCTGTAAAGTATCACTCCCCCACCCGTGGTGTACTGCTCCTTAGCCTTTTCGGCTGGCTACACACTGCCAACCCCAGCCCTCTTCCAGGGACTGACGTCTGGAGCCTAAGTCTCAGCTCCCAGCCCCCACCTGAGCATCTCAGGCTGTGGTGTCTGTGCCGGTGTTCAGATGATCTGTGAGGCTCTCACTCCACTTTGCTATTCTCAGGCCAGCTGCTGCACTTTTCTCGGGATTTGAGGTCCCTCTGGCTCAGCTGATCTTTCTGTCAGTTAGGTGGCATCCCAGGGTGTGGGTTCTTTTTCTCCTTCACAGCTCCCTCCCTGGAGTGCTGGTGCTGTCCTGATTTTTGCTTTTTCAAATTAAATATTGTCTCTGTCTGGAATCCACTTTCCACTGGATTTCTACATGTCTTGTTGAATTAATTTTGACCATCCTATTACAAATGCAAATCAGTGTCAAATATGTCTTCCTTCTCATGTTTAGTGCCTTGGTCATAAAATCATAAAGCTGGAGTTCCTGTCGTGGCTCAGGTGGTTAACGAACCTGACTAGGATCCATGAGGATGTGGGTTTGATTCCTGGCCTCTCTCGGTTAAGGATCTGGCATTGCCGTGGCTGTAGTGTAGGCCAGTGGCTACAGCTCCCATTTGACCCCTGGCCTGAGAACCTCCATGTACCACAGGTTCGGCCCTAAGAAGCAAAATAATAATAATTAATAATAATAATAGTAATATCACAAAGCTAGGTCATAAAGTCTATTAGACTTTCTGAGAGATGTGTTTTTGGTCTTTATGTGTCTGGCCCGCTGTGGTTTCTGCAGTGATTTGACATGTGCAGTATACCTTCCCTAGGCATTGCAGATTGCCTCTTTATATGCCTCATATTCCAGGTCTCACTTCTTGAGTTACTAGCAAACCTATAAGGAATTGCTTCTTTCAATGTTCTGCAAACACTTCTGCTGGCATTGTGAGCTATGTATCACAAAAAGAAAAAGAGTAAAGTTAAAGAGTTTCTCTTTATCTGCATTAGTAATTTCACGTCTAGTAGTGAAGTTTTTATTTTCATGTAGCTTGCTCAAGTGTTCCTTTTTTCCTATTACACTTTTCATTAATACGAGTTCTCTTTCTTGGCATAGAGTCAAAGTAGAAATAATTATTGACTGATTTCTCCACCATTAAGTTTGAGAGTCTCTTGCTTGTTGCTTAGTCATTTGGTTGTAGATTGTATTAATTACAGAATCTATCTTACATAATATTGTCTGGAATTTGTTTTAACATCTCTGCATTTTTCTGAAAAAAATTACTTCCAATATATGGAAAAATTATCAGCCAGATGTGTAACACCCCTTCTGTGAAAACAAGGCAGGATGGAAAGCTCATAGTTAAATTATACCATTCCTTTGCTCTATTCCTCTGTTTTCACTGTTGCTTATAGGAGTTTTAATGTCAGACTCAGTTCTCAGTTTTGTTCCAAAACAGATTTTCAGGGCAGCGTGAAGCTTTATTAACTCTTTCAGCTTACTGGGATTCCATCAGTTAGTGCTTTAATGTGTGAGAACTGAAAAATGAGAAATAGTTTGAGTTTTTGATAGTAATCACTTTTGTAGTCCTGGGTATGCTCAGTGTTGTAATTATGTTGCTCTTAAGTGTACTAACCAGTATCCTGGGGGTATGAAAGCAGTACCTTCTGAAGGTGCCAGGCTGGTGACAAGAGAGTAACTAAGACTGTGAAAATCAGATAATTATATTGACCCTTGCTCTGCCGCTTTTTATCTCACTGATCTTTTATTATATAACTACATTTAGTGTTAAACAGTGTATATAAATACATACTGGCTTTCTAACTGGGTGTTCTTTAAATAGTAATAGACATATTAGCTCTTCCTATAGTAGTTTCTTTGGCTCAGCAGACAACCTGTTAGCACTGTAGGACATAGAAATATAACATCACAAAGAAGCTATTTGTATATTTCAGTATTAAATTAGGTTTCTTTTAATTTGATGAAAGTATGCTAATGATAAGATCTAATGAATGAACATGCATTCTCAAGCATTTTCTTTTATCTATAATTGATTTTATTTTTTAATCACTTTGATTTAACATTGAAAGGAACTCATTAGGTAAAACACAAAGATATTAATGTAAGGATTTAAGTGATATAAAGAGAGCACTTTCCAAGGTACAGGTGCATATCAAATAATTTTAATTAAAATAATGCTACTGTGGAGGCATTTTAGAAGATGGTAATCACTAAGCTTGATAAACTGGAAGAGTCGTTTACACATAGCCAAATACTATCTTTTCTCAACACACAGATGAAGGAAATAAAAGATATTTAATTTACCATTGTACTAAGAAATATTTATGGTCAGCAAAATTTTTATTTTAACATTGAGATTGTTTTTTAATTTCTGTTCTTTAGTAATTATTTCTGATAACACAAAATATTCATTTCAATCCCATTCCCTAAGACATTCCATATACTGAGGAATATGTAGTAATTCTGATTTATAGTGAAAATTATTTTCCATATTCAGCTATATTAATTAAGCAGTTATAAGGGCAATTCCATAATTTAATTCACTTAGTTGTGGGATATTTTGGTATGTTTTTCTTTTTCTTTTCTTTTTTTTTTTCTTTTTAACTTTTGGCCATCCTGCAACATATTGAGTTCCCAGGCTAGGGATCGTATCCAAGCTACAGTCTAGTTGTAAGTAACAGTTGTGGCAATGCTGGATCCTTAGCCCACTGTGCCAGGCTAGGATAGAACCTTCATCCCAGAGCTCCCAAGAGGCCCCAAACCTGTTGAGCCATGGTGGGATTTCCTGGTGTGGTTGTTTTGTTGGACTCTGTAGATACCTGAACTGAATGAAAGATTATTATAGATTTCTTAGAAAAGGTATGTTCACAGGAAAGCTGAAATACTGAAAGGATCTTACTCAATAAATAGTGCAATGCAATTTGTTGTAGGCTGCAGTATGAGGTGGGGGAACTGGAGTACTCTGCCTGGGAAATGAACCATTGTGTATTCCTCCCCAGGTACTATCCATTAGGGTCTTGTGATTCTGTGATGCCATCCAGCCATGTTTTGTGTGTGCCAACAAAGGCCACTGCTGCTGGAGCTCCCTTTGGACCCACCGTTGCCAGGGGAGTGTTGATGTTTGACTCCTGTGTCAGGCCTGTTCCCAGTGTTTGATACCAATAAAGCCAGCCTTCACTGGATCCTTGCCATTTCTTGCAGTGAGAATGCTTTCAGTGGGGCTCTTATGGAAAACCTGAATCCTGCCCTGCATGCAGTGATGATGACACTCCTGCGTCGGGCCCAGGTCTAGTCTTGTGCACACTAACAGTGATGGCCTGGACCACATCCCAGTCCCTTTGGGCTGTTTTAGTGAAGCTAACCCAGTCCTATTCTCTGGTCTGCCTGTTGAAGCTCAAGATTCAACACCTCGCCACTAGGTGAACTAGCAGGCACGCTTTTCAGGCTAGGAAGTGTGGTGATGTGGCAGCCATCAGATCGGGTCTCTCTTTGTCCTGATAGTTAGCAAGCAGCACCCACATAGTCCCCTTAAGCAAAGTCTAGACCACCTCAGCTCCCTATCCCTCCCTGTGGACCTCCCAGCTGGTGATAGAATTTCTCAGGGTGAGAAGACCTTTTCTCTTTCACTGCTCCCTCCTGGGGGTGGGGAATGGAGGTCCTGTCCTGACTTGATTCCTTTTTTTGTTTATTATTTTTGTCCTACCCAGTTATGTGGGGATCTTTCTTGCAGCTTTGTTTGTATAAGAGATCTTCTTTTGTTTTCTGTGAGACTTGTTCCACATAGAGATGTATTTCTTGATGTGGAAGTAAGTTTCATGTCCTTCTACTCTGCCATCTCTTACTCTGCCATCTCCATCTCTGCCCTGCCAACATCACTTTTCTTAATATTAAATTAAATTTTTATACGCAAGGACAATTACAAGTAGACAAAATACAATAATAATATATATGTGATTAACCAATTTACTGATGCATGGCTATGGGGAAATTGTATTGGAATGTTGATCTTGAGCCATGATAAGGTCCAGAAAGCACGTGTTATCTATAAAGCTCCAAAGAACTCATGAATATTTAATCATGTACCTCTACTGCCCCAGCAGTTATCATGGAGTGAATGACGTGATAGATTATACCACTCTGATTATCACATCCTCAGTCGCAGAGACTCTTAGAAAAAGGCAAAGGAACATTTCTAACAAAATTCATAGTAATTTTTTCTACAATCCCATCATAAGCTTTTCTAAATATATTTTCTAATACTCCCCCACCCACCCATCCTTCTCAAAACCAGAGGACAACCTGGCTCCTGTAACACAGAGGTTTTTCAGATATGTAGCCTCTTTGATTTACTGGCTCATATAGAATTTTATCTCTTAGCGTGAGTCCATCTTTGTTTCTTCATTCTGTCCTTTCCAAAGAGATAAACTTCTTATGCAAAGTTTAAGAAAAAATTCATGTCTCTATACTATGGAGATTTACCTTTACTCTCATTTTAGCAAAAGATGTGCATCAATTTTCTAGTTTCTCTACTGTGTATCTTTTCCTTTTCAATTGGATTCTCTCCCTGAGCACATAAGTGTCTTTAAGTTTTTAAATCCTTTAAAAAAATTCTGCCATGATCCAACAACTCCTTTTCTTTTTATAGCTAAGCTTTGAAAAGAAAAACTCTTTATCCCAGTCTACATTTTTACCTCTTATTCAGTACTTAACCCATTTTAATCTGACTCCTGTACTCAAATTTCCACTGAAGCTTTTCTCATTAAGGTTATCAATGATTTTTATCACCAAGTCCATTGAGTACTTTTAAGTCCTTATCTTATTTAAACTCTTTTGTGTTAAAGTTTTGGATCATCCATTTTTTTCTTGAATTTCTCCATGGACTATATTAAGATCTTTATTTTGGCTCAAGCAGATATCTGTTTATACCTGCATTAAAAAATACTCAAGGTAAAACCAATTCAGCTCTGCTATATAAAACAGAAAGCTTATCCTTAAGTCAACTGTGTAGTAAATTCAAAACTATAGTCCGAGGTTAATTTTGACTGCCCTGCCTTGAGGCATTGCAAAGGCTTATCTTTGAACATAAGTTGGATGTTCTCCAGTTCACACCCTTTCATCTTTAGGCTGTTCATCTTCCATGGGAGGGTGTTAGTCCTCCTCAGCTGAATATGTGTTCAATGAATGCCTTTTAATAGTTTTCAGTCAGGCATTTTCCAGAGAGTGTAATCTATGTTTAACCTCTCTGAAGATTTATCAAAATATTATTTTGGAGAAATTGTAACAGGAATATTAATTTAAAAATATTCAAGCGATTCCCTCTCTTAAAAATGCTGAAGTACCACACATTTACTCTTCCCCAGACAAGGGAAAACACACATGTAACACATTATGTTGATTCCATATAAAATTGCTAATTTGGAGGAGACAATATAATATAGTGATGAAGAACTTGTACTTTGGAATGAGATAGCTCTGGGTTTGAATCCAGTTCAGTAAATTCTAAATTAAACAATTATGTAATATTTCCTTGCACTAAATCTGAAAGAATCCTAACATTGACCAGTATATGTTAACCCTCAACACAGTAGTAGTTTTCATTACACTGTCATTATGCTCTGGCTAAATAGAAATCCTGATATTACTACTAATAGTAAAGTTCTCAGAAATCAGAAATTTTGTTCACACATTTACACTTGGGAATTTATCATGAGACCTGTTTATTTATTCCCAATAAACAGGTCTTATTGGGAATTTATAAGACCTGTTTATAAGTCAGCAAATTATGTTTAATACTCTTCTCTATCTTAGGAATCCTTTTTCTATCATTTTCTCCTCTGCATAAGCAGAGCATCTTTCTTCCTCACTGACTTAAGATGTAAACTTTTGGGAGGTCTAAGGGTTTTCTTTTTCTTGGTCTTTTGTTTTATTAGATTTTTAGGTATTTATTTAGGGTCATTAATTTATACAATAACTGACCATTGGAAACCACTGCAAAAACAGTTGTTGGTTGTATGTATAAATAAGTGAATGATGAAATGCAGTATGCAATGGATTTATTTGGAGTTCTGTCTTTTTTCAGTTTAATCAAGATCGTATCAATCATGTAAATAAATCTATGGAAAAATTTTTTATCAAATTTGCAGATATCTATAGAAAAGACAACAATGATGCCTAATACAAATTTATGTTGAAATCTTTGGTTGAAATAATAAGCAGATTCTTAAAGGAGGAATTTTAATAACGCTATATATGAACTTTTCAAATGTGGTTCAAAACCTCACTGTATAAGTACAGATTGAAAAATGTATAACTTAATAGCAATACAAGTAAAAATGACTTCAATTTTTTTTTAGTGCTTAAACAGACTTTAGAGGACTCGTACTTTCTGGAAGATGCTATAGACGTATTTTCTTCATTCCTCCTTCTATATACAAATAGAAGATTCTGAAATGTAGAGAGAAGACCATATAGGGGCGTCAGGATCCAAGGAGCACATGGTAGTGATATCCCTGTTTTGGTTTTGACTCATATAACACAGATATAGAGCTGAATAAATTAGCAACTGAAAATCTGAAAGTTTTTAGACCAAAAAAACAAAAAAAAAAGGGACACATTGTACTGAATGAAAAGGAAACCACAGTATATTAGAATATGTGGGATAGAAGTTAGACCACTGTGGCTCAGCAGATTAAGAACCTGACTAATACCCATGAGGATGCATGTTCGATCCCTGGCCTTGCTTAGTGGGTTAAGGGTCTGGCATTGCCACAAAATGTGGCATAGGTTTCAGAAATGGCTCTGATCCAGTGTTGCTATGGTGGTAGCATAAGCTGGCAGCTGCAGTTCTGATTTGACCCCTAGCCTGGGACTTTCCATATGCTAAAGGTGTGGCCCTGAAAAAAATTAAAAAAAAAAAATGTGGGTTACAGCTAAAGAAGTGAAGAGAGCTAAATTTATAGCATGACATACCTATATAAAAATATAGGAAATGTTTCAAATCAGTAATCTAGGCTTCTACCTTGTATCCGTTGACTCCACCTAGCGTGATAGAATGTCATAGGCTGGGTAGCTTAAAAAAATGTGTCTGCTGGAGTTGCCCCTGTGGTTCAGTGGTAAAAAACCCAACCAGTAACCATAAGGATGTGGGTTTGATCCCTGGACTTGCTCAGTGGCTTAAGTATTCAGTGTTACCCTGAGTTGTGGTGTAGGTTACAGAGGTGGCTCAGATCCTGCATTGCTGTGTCTGTGGCATAGGCAGCAGCTGCAGCTCTAATCAGACCCCTGGTCTGCGAATTTCCATATGTCACACCTGGGGCCCTAAAAAAAAATGCTCCCAGTTTTGGCGATTGGAAATCCCAGATCAGGGTGCCAGTTAGGGTCAGTGACTGGTGGTAGCTCTCACCTTGTGTTGTAGATGGTTGCCTTCTTGCTATGTCCTCACGCGTGAGAGAGAACAAGCACTCTGCTTACTCTTCTTTGAAGGACAGATAGTCCATTGCTCCAGGGCCCCACCCTTAAGACATAATTTAACATTAATTATGTTCTCAACTTCAATTCAGTTGCATGGGGGCAGAGGTTAGAGCTTTAACATAGGAATTTGGGAATAAATACTCAGTCCATGACATACCTCAAGAACCTTAAAAAAAGCAGAGCAAACAGAAGGTAGTAAGTTGTTAATACAAGAGTAGAAACAAATAAAGCCAAAGCAAATAGAAGAAAGTAAGTTATGAAGAGCAGAAACGAAATTATAAATAGAAAAAAGCAATAAAGGAAATCAATAAAGAACTGATTGTTTGTAAAGATCAAGATATTTGACAAGCTTCTTGAAAGGCTGACAATGAAGACAGAAGGCACAGTTACTAATATCAAAATTGAAACAGGGAATACACTACAGACCCTGTAGTCATCAAGGGTAATAGGAGAATATTATGAATAACTCTGCATTCGTACACTTGACATATTATACAAAATAAGTCAATCCCTTGAAAAGCAAAAACTACTATTAACTCATCCAGTAGAAGCTTATTTGAATCATCATATAACTGATAAAGAAATTGATTTTGTAATTAAAAACAACCAAACAAGAAAACTACATGCAAACGTTTTCTTTGATACTTCTCCCAAATGTTTAAAGAAGAACCAATTCTACACAATCTTTTTCTGGAAATAGAAGAGAAAGAAACACTTAGCAATACTTTTTATAATATTAGAATTACCTTGATATCAAAATAAGAAAAAAAAATTCAAAAACAGGCAGAAAGACTAACATCTATCATATATAGAGGTGAAAAAAAACACAATTTATCAAGATATAATAATAGTTTTTATAGTATGACTGAGTTGACTTTATTCGAAACATGAAGATGGCTTAGTATTACAAATCATTCAACATAATCCACCATATTAAGAGGTTAAAGAAGAAAAATCACATGATCATATAAATTGATGCAAATAATTTGACAAAAAAAATTTTTTTTCCTTTTGTTGTTTTTTAGGGCCGCACCCGCAGCATGTGGAGGTTCCCAGGCTAGGGGTCTAATCAGGGCTACAGCCACTGGCCTACGCCACAGCCACAGCAACGTGGGATCCGAGTCACCCTTGCAGTCTACACCACAGCTCACAGCAATGCCGGATCCTTAACCCACTGAGCAAGGCCAGGGATCGAACCCGCAACCTCATGGTTCTTAGTCGGATTCATTAACCACTGAGCCACGAAGGGAACTCCAAGATTTAACTCTTGAAAGAAAGATATAACAGTTATAATATTTAACATTTATTGGATTGATTTTTGCCTGTGGATATTAGAAAGACAGCATATGTTATTAATTTAGTCCTCAAAACAGTATAATATGTTATTACTAATGTGATCCATGTTTTACAGATGAGAAATATAAAGGTTAAATATGATCCTAAGTTTATCTACACAGCAGGTATCAGGTACACATTTTAAATCCTAACATTTTGACTCAAGTTTTTGCTAATAACCTGGGTTCCCACTGTGACACAGTGGCTTAAAGATCCAGTGTTACTGCAGCTGTGGTGTAGGTCACAGCTGTGGCTAAACCTTTTGCTAATAACCATTGTGCTCTAGTATTTCTAGTATATATGTTTCCAACCACAATGTAAAGAAACTAGCAATGTATAACTGAAAGGAATTTGGATTTTCATAAATATGTGGAAAGTAAACAAACTCCTGAATTATCTATAGCCCAAGAAATAAATTAGAAAATGCTGAGTGAAAACATAACAGGAACATACCAAAGTTCTCGAGAGGAAGCTAGTGCAGTATTTAGAGGGAAATTTGTAGCTATAAATGGCTGTATTACAAAGAAGGAACATGACAAATGTGTAACCTAACTTCCCAACTTAATAAAGCAGAATAAAGATGAAACTAAACTCAAAGCAAGCAGAAGGAAGGAAATAATAAACATTATAGTGAAATGAAATGGAAAGTAGAAAAATGGTTGAGAAAATAAATGAAATTGAATTGTTTCTTTGAAAAGATGAAAAATTTCATGAACATTTTATTGAACTGATAAGGAAAAGAAGAGAGAAAACATATTACTAAAAGGAAAGATTGAGGTAATAACATTCCAAATTTACCAAAATAAATGGCATTACAAGGGAATAAAATGAAAAGTTGTATGCTAACAAATTAGATAACCTAGAATAAACATATAAATTCCTGGAAACTCAAAATAACCCAGACAAAGATAAAAGTAGTACAAGGAGTACAAAGTATAGGCTAGTATGTCTTATGAGCATGAATGCAAAAATCCTTTAAAATCGTAGCAAATAGAATCCTGCAACATGTAAAAATATTGATATGACCAGTTATGATTTATTCCTTAATGACTAAGCTGGCTCTACATATGAATATCAATCAATGTAATACCTCATATTAATAGAATAAAAAACAGAACCCCTGGGTCATCTCAGTAGATATAAGGAAAGCACTTAAAAAAAGCCAAAACCATTTCATAATTTAAAAAGATACAACAAACTATGAACAGAAGTTCTTTAATAAATGTTGTTTACAGGAAAAAAAAAGCAAAAATATGGTTAACATCATAATGATAAAATGACTGGAACTTCCCTCCTAAGATCAGGAACAAAACAAGTATGTCTGCTCTTGTTACTTTTGTTCAACATTGGACTGGAGCTTCTTCTAGCCAGACAAGTAAGCAAGGAAAAGAAATTTAGAAATCATCCATATTGGAAACAAAGAAGTAAAAATATTTATATTTACTAATGATATTATATTATATAGAAGTCATAAATAATTCTCAAAAGAAATTTTAGAGCCAATTAGTTCAGCAAATTGTGTAGTAAAGACCACTATAAAAATCAATTTTATTCCTATAAACTTACAATGACAGTTAAAAATGAAATTAAGAAAATTATTTCATTTACAATAGTTTAAAAAAAGGAATAAATTGAACAAAAATGCAAGATTTACCTGAAAACTGTAAGCCATTGTTGAGAAAAAGTGAAATAGACCTAATAGAGATGGCAATGCTATACAAAATGATGTACTACTCTACAGTAGATCCCTACTAATTCAATGCAATCTCCATCACAGTCCTGTGATTTTTTTTCCCCAGAAATTGACAAGCTATTCCCAGAATGTTTATGAGAATGCAAGGGACTTAAAATAGACAATAATCTTGTGAAATGGCAACCTGGTTGGAAGACTCACAATTCTGGATTTTGAGACATACTACAAAACTGTGATAATCAAGCCAGCGTGGCACTGGCATTGGATAGACATAGAGGTCAATAGAATAGCATTGAGAGCCAATAAATAAACTCATTCATTTATGATCAATTGATTTTGACAATAGTGGTAGGAAAATTCATCCAGTAAAAAAATAGCCTTTTGAGAAATAGTGTTGGGACCAATGAATATCCACATGCAAAAAATGAAGTTGAAACCTTACTGCACACCATGTGCAAGCATTAGCTCAGAGCAACGACAAAAAGTTAAAAGCATAACTATAAACACTTAGAAGATAACATAGGCAAAAACACACTCAACAAAGAAAAAATTATGAATTGGACTTCATCAAATTTTAAATGAAGTCACATTGTGTTTTAAAGACAGTCTCAAGAAGTTGCAAAGATAACCTGAAGATTTGAGGCCAAAGAAAGGCCTCACTTTAGACACTGTAATAAAACTGCAGTGTACCCAGCATAAAGAGAATAGTTTATATGCTTTATGGAAAAAGATTAGACTACCTACCAAGGACTATCAATAAGCTAAACAATAGATTTTTCATTAGCAAATCTATATGCCAACTAAAAATAAATCAATATATACAAAGTACAGAAGGAAGATAACTCTCAACTTAGAATCTTATGGCCAAGTAAAGTATTTTTTTCAGGAGTGAAGATGAAGTGAAGATTTTACCACCTCTGGGCCCCACAGAAAGAACTGGTAAAGGAGTCACTTTATCCAGAAAAAATGAGAAAACATGAGCACATAGGGAGTAGTGAGCTGAAGGAGGAAAAAAAAAAAACAGTAAGCCAAGATACTGGAGAAATACATTTACATATAAATATACATCTGATTTTTTTTAAACTTTTTAAAAATTACAGAATAAAGCTTACCTACAATTAATATGGACAGTGCAACAAATTTGAGGTCTCTTTCAAATGTGTTACAACCCTTGTCTTATTGGAAAGAATAGGAATATCAAATACATTTTAAATTAGTTAAAAATGTTAGATATATTTATGAGAAATTAAATATATTAGATCTGCACATATGACCTTCAAACCAGTGTGGTGGAAAATGAGAAGTAATAGAATACCAGAATACAAAATACCAGAATGGAGAACCAAAAAAGTAGTACATTGAATTAAAAAAAAAAAAACAATATGCTAAAATCATTTCAAATACTTTGCTAATCACAATAAATATATATTAACTTGTATGAAACTAAACAAACATTGACAAATCAACAGAATCTAGTTTGTTTTTTTTTTTTTAATTTCAAAAGCAACAAACATTACCCAAGAATACTGAAAATAAACAGCAGAAGCCCTCAAGGTTGAGTGTGGCAAGCTACCCAGCTTGGGAAAATATAGCACTCACCAGTCTGGATGGGGCACTCTAGGGGCTGTGTCCCAGAGCCATTTCAACGTGGTCTTATAGAGATGGAACTCGGTTGGCTTGTCATGGGTTACAGTAGTCAATGGTGCTAGTCAAGTTACAGTAGCACCTGGGCATGTTCCAATGACAGAGGAACCCAGAGCTGGCTCTTGTAATTGCAAAACTGTAAGCAGGGGTGGTACCCAGCAAATAAACTGGAGTGTGAACTAGTAGCAGATGCGCAAGAGTGGTATCCATTTGGTGAAGTTATCCCTAAGAAGGAAAGGGTGTCGGTACAAGGGGCTGAGGCCTAGGGCTGCAGGAACTGTTTCCCGTAGGGAAAGGCAGAACCTTTTTGGTAGAGATAGGTAGTTGGTAGTGCTCGGGCAAATCACAGCGTCTTCAAAGAGGCCAGCATCTTTGTTGGCAACATAGAGCCTGGGACATGGAGGTGTTTCTGAGGCCCTGAATGATGACAGGTCTGAGGAACTGTTATTGCACACGCTTTGCTGCATGGGACAGGCCTCCTCCAGCACCATTTCCACTGGCACCCAGGCCAGCCTGGATTTAGTAGATTTATGGAGAAAAATAATAGCATGAACAAATGATAAAAACATATTTAAGAAGATATAGCTGTCATAATTTTGTATAAATGTAAAAACATATGTGGAACATGGACAAAAAAAATGAAAAGGAGGAATTGGTATATCCCTGATCATAATGGGAGATATTTATGAGACCTTATAACTACTCAGATCCAGCAGACAAATACTTTGCAAGGGTATTCAAAATTTGGAGAACAATATCAGCTTTGATATAATAGATAAATCTGATGACAGATACTTACTGCACACAATCACATGATAAGAAAATGAATATACAAATGCAGTTCTTTAGGGATCTCATTTGAATAGAAAACAAATTTTACAATAATTACTGTATGACATTTTAAATATATATTTTCATAATATATATTCCTTATATGTGATGTGTAAATAGATTTCTGATTTATACATATATATATTATATGATATAGTACAAATGTATATTTAGACATATATTTAAATATAACTCAGGAAAAATATCCTCACATCATATTCAGGCATATATCTGATTTTATTTAACAGTGATACCATTGAATTATTTTGAAATGTTTTTACAGCCTGTGTGTCTTATTACCTTGGGGCATCCAACCCATTGATATTTCGGTGAATATGTGGCTATCCTGTAGAATTAAAAATTCACTCATTTTATGTGATTTTCAACTATTAAGATCAAGGACTTGAAATATAAGCACTGTTTAAAAAAGAGAAGTACACTTAATTTTATTAGTTCTTGGTTGTTCTTGCTGATATTAGAATATTAGATTTTGGTCACAGTCAGGCAGGAAGGGCTATTGGGATTGGGAGGTTCTCTTTCCCATCATATATATTAATAAAAATAAGATAATGGAGAAAAAATATTGGTGTATAAAATAACCTATGTCTTGAACTCCCCTCTGTCCATAAAATGTGGGGATTGGATAATTTTGTTTTTAAGCAAAATGCCTAAGAAAAAAAGATCACATTGTTTTTCTTCTTTAGTGATCTTACAACTTTTTAGTAATCTATACCAACCTTTTTGTGGACGCATCAATTTAATCTTCTTTAGTTTGGTTATACGGAACAGGAAGGTTACTTTATTGTAAACTTGTCTCCATTTTTATTTTGTATGAGTAGTATTCAGGTGGGAAGGAAAAGTCTTAGTATGGGCTAGCTATGCTGGCAAGAGCTACAGAACAAACCTCATTGCTTACGATTATATGGAAATCACAGCAAATCTAAGAAGACAGAGATTATTTAGACAGACCCAAGGGGGTCTTTAGCAACAGTGAGAGTTGATATAGAGTCTTGTCATAGTAGATGACAAAACAGATTTGAATACAGTATTGTAATTGGGCATGAGATATATCAGCTCATGATTTCATCAGAAGATACAAGCATATGATAACTCGAGAAAATCTGAACCACTCATTCATAATTGCAGGCTATCAAAAATACAGTGGGGTACTATTTTTGCTTTACCTCTACCAGGTCAAATATGTCAAATGATGAATTCACTCCATATCTTGAGAAGTAGCAGTAAAATAGATGTGGAAATTTGGAAATAATAAAAAAAAGAAGTATTCTACTTGACAATGCAAAGTGAACACAGTGCATTTGCTTATGGACCTATACGAATTACTGAATTAGAATAACTTTACTAGAGTTTAACAGATACTCACTTCTTTGATCATGGGGCAGATCCCTGAGGGAAATGAAATAGTTTAGCTATATAAAGGAAAAAGAAAGAAAGAAAATGTGTTCTCTGTGTATCTGATTGTAATGTAAATTTGGATCCCCATATAAACAGTGATACAGTGTTTATAAAATAATGGGGAAAAACTAGGCCAAGGAGATATTTTAAATTATCTCTGTGGAAAAATCAGGATAATTTTCACAGAAGATTGCCATTTGAATAAAATTAATGAACAGGATTCATTAGATGCCATTGACTGGGGAGAACATTTTGTACAGAATAACCAGCCTGTGCAATGACACTGCATTACTATATATTTTAGTCTTTTTTGGAAACAAAGTTTTAGAATCATTAACATTTGAGGGGCAAATGAAGACAGGAATAGCAGCTTAGACTAGATAAATAAAAGTAATTAGATCATGGATGTGCTACCTAAATGTTTTACAGAAGTAAAACCCATTAATTTATCATTTGGCTTGGTCACTCACCCAGTGGTATGAAAAGTCGATGTGAAGAGGTAAAATGCATTGACCAGAAGGATTACTTAGAAAGTTTTTGCAGTAGTCTCTAGAGATTTAAGGTGAGGACCTGCTTATAGTAAGAAATCAACTGTAGAGATGGCTAGGTGAAAAGAAATTTGAGAGACATTCAAGAACTATCTTAATAGGATTCAGATTGTTGGCTAAACTTACTGATAGCAAAAGTGAATTACTTTACCATTCCTTAAATCTGAGTTTTTATGTTTGAATAGAAATTGGTGCCATTACTAAAGTTAGCAGGGCTGAAGCTGTGAGTCAGGGTTTAGTTTAGGGATCAAGGAAGGGGAAATGAATGCACATTTTTTCATGTTCATTTTTTGTTATCATTATTACATCCAACAGATTTGCCACAAATACTTTGTTCAGAAGCTCAAAGCTAAAGATGTGATTGTGTTGGTTAACTGCATACCTGTCATCTACATGTTTTTAAACTTGCTGATGAAAATTAATATATCTTTTTAATCATTGAAACATCACATTATAAAAGTAGATTCTCACAATTTCTTTCTCAAAAAAGTTACAATAAACTCAAGTTTCCTGAACTTTTTCAGTATTTTTACATTTTTTTGTATAGTAGAGTTTGGGAAAGATTACAATTTAAAATTTGAATAGAATGCTTAAATGTATGTTCAGAGGTTTGACTGAAGAATTTGTGATTCCGCAGTTGTAATCATAAAGGTAAACTCAAGGGAAAAAATAAAGACACTCTTAGTCCTTCACAGAAGATTGATATGCGATTATTAAGTTGGACAGATTTGCCCATTACTTCATAAATTAAAACGAGGTTAGCTACTTACATGAAATGGTAGAAACTAGACTTTCAAGATTTTGACTCAAATTCAAGTGAAACAAGATATCAAATAAACATATTATTATAGCATCCATCTTTTCTGAATAGGTTACATTGTTTTAGAAAAGATGGGTTTCTTTTTTTATTCATTTTGATTAACAGTGTTACCAGAAATGGAATGCCATGGCTAATGTACTCAATTCCAATGTTCAATATTATTATTAATACAACTAGCTTATATAATACCTAATGAAATCACATTTTTGACATGAAGTACAGTATCTAATGAAGGGGTGAAAAAAGCACTAAGATGAAAGCCATCATTATATTGAGTTAGAAAGAGATTTATTTAACTGATTAGGATTCTGACTGAAATAACTATGTTCAGTTTGTAAATGGGCCTGTGAGTTTTTTAATAGGCTGCAATTTTTTTAACTGTCCCACTGACAGTTCAGCATTCACAAGACAAGCTGTAGTACTGCCATCAATTCACTGCATGAATTTCAAATTTACATTTGGTAAACAACAGGAAATTACCTACAGTGCTTATTCTGAAATATAATTCAGGATATGTCCATGATTTTCAAGAGGGAGTGGGAGGAACTGGGGATTTGGGGTTAATAGATGCAAACTATTGCCTTTGGAATTGATAAGCAATGGGATCCTACTGTATAGCATTGGGAACTATGCCTGGTCACTTGTGATAGAACATGATAATGTGAGAAAAAAGAATGTATACATGTATGTGTGACTGGGTCACCTCACTGTGCAGTAGAAAATTGACAGAACACTGTAAATCAGCTATAATGGAAAAAATAAAAATCATTATTAAAAAAAATTTAGGATAGGGTATTTATGCTTCTGTTTTTAATAGCATCTACTGAGAAATCACTTTTATTGGGAATACACAACTGAAATTTATTTCATGCTATATAATTTTATGAGAAGCAAGTAATAATAAACAATCTAATACCATGACTATAATTATGAAAACAATTTAGATACTATAGTTCATACAAATGCTAGATTAATAATTATGCTTTCTGCAATAAGATACTGGATGCATATGGGAAAAAGCTATACATATGAAGATGGCTATTGTTAATTAGACTATCAGAAGAAGAGGATAGCTTATTTTCTGAGAATTCAGGCGCTGGAGTCTAAATGCGTGGATTGAATCAGTATCATTCATTGTAATTGTAGTGTTAGAAGGAGATTATTTTACTCTAGCTATAAAAAAATAGAACCTGTGCATATATATGAATTGCGCAGTTTATTAGAAATATTTTATTTATTTTTATAACATAAACTTATAAAAAGCTCATAGTAAAAATCTCCATTTTAGAGGTGAGGAAGCTTACATAATCATGGTTGAGGGACATGCCCAAGTATACCAGCTAGTAAATGTGGAAGCTATGTGATCAGACTAGCCAAGTCACCATAGATGCCTAGGATATCTATTCTATTATGAATGCTGTTATAAATCTGTCACTGTAGAAAGAGGGCCATCTAGACATCTCACAGGACTGACCTAAAAGAAGTATACAGTATCTAACTTTTAAGATATGATAATCCTAGTTGAAGATTACAGGTACCACCGCTTTACTCAAAAGATATCACTAAAATAAATATCAGGATTTTGGTTGGCTATAAATCAAATGCAAAGTTATTTTAGTTTTTCTTCCCCAAGCATTCTTAGGTTACAAAAACCAAGTTATCCTTTTTTTTTCTTTTGAGAAAGAAACATCACTTTTATTTTATCAACACCAGAGATTAATTTAAGCACAGGGGATCTCCATGAACATATTTCCCTTCAAACACTGCCAAGGTCGGTGGAATTTCGACTTACCTGATGCATTTGTACTGGATATACAGTTTAAGACTTCCTAAAGCAAACGTAACTCACAATCTGTCAAGTTTGACTCTTAAAGTTCAGGTTGAATATTTCCATTTCAACCTTACTTGCTCTGTTTTTTTTTTTTCTCTCCTTGTCATATTCCTTGGCTTCTTTTTATGTACCCAAAACTTTAGATGATATTAAGATTTTTTAACAGGTGTTAAAATAAGCAGCAAAGATGATTGGATTAAGGTGATAACTACGTATGTGCACTTAGCTCATATAACTAACTACGTATATGCAAGCATAATATAACTACGTATATATAACTACGTATATGCAAGCATAAGCTCAGGTTTATGTTTATTTTAATTAGAATTATACGGTAATGAAGAAATTAATTTTATATGTCTATGTGTGGAATAATGGGTAATTTGGTGGGCTTTGTAGAATTCATGATTTATGTGATTTATCTATGTGTGTTTTTAAATGGGTTGCTTTAAGCAATACATAAAGTAGAAATGAAATATAATGTGCACAGCTGAAAAATAAAAATATTGAAAATATGTATTTTACACTATTTGGCCTCATACTAAATTTGTAAGGACTAGACCTTTATCTTCATATATAATCCACTTGAATATACCTTTAAGTGATTTATGGTTTACCTCAGTGAAGGGCTCCATTGAAGCTGCTGTTTGCGCCAAATTTCCTGATTCTAATACACGCATTTAAGTAAAAACAGTACTGTGCTTTTACATGTAAGACCCCTGGTATGTGAATAAATGCATATTAATTTATTTTGAATATTACTTTCATTTTGAGAACTCTCCTCTTCTTCAGTACATGTCTTCTTTCTCGACATACAATACAGGCATTTTGCAATGTTCCTTTGGAGATGATGACCTGCAATAACATAAAAGTGTGATTTTTAAAAATGGGACTTTCAGATATTGAGGGAGAAAATGATGTTATAGAGGCTAATCAGGTTTTTTTTTTTTTTTTTTTGTCTTTTTGCTTTTTCTAGGATCTCACTCATGGCATATGGAGGTTCCCAGGTTAGGGGTCAAATCGGAGCTGTAGCCTCTGGCCTACGCCACGGCCACAGCAATGCCAGATCTGAGCCACGTCTGCAAGCTATACCACAGCTCAAGGCAACACCGGATCCTTAACCCACTGAGCAAGGCCAGGGATCAAACCGGCAATCTCATGGTTCCTAGTTGGATTCGTTAATCACTGAGCCACGACAGGAACTCCCATAATTTGGCTTTCTTATGATATCTTTCAACATCTATTGCTCCTCTCCTTTACTTGGATAACAGAACCCTTCATTTGTTTGGGGAATTGTTCCTTCCTTACATGATGTGATCTGCAAATGAGGCCTTTCATATAAGAAGTGCAGTAGTAGAATTCTAAGGCAGGTCAACATGCACCATTCCTTTGGACTTTTTTTTAGTTTTTTACTTTAATTTTTATTTTACAGTGAAGTATAGTTGATTTGTTTACAATGTTGTGTTAGTTTTAAGTGTACCGAAAAGTTATATATATATATGTGTGTGTATATATATATATATATCCATTCTTTTTCAGATCCTTTCCCTATATATGTTGTTACAAAATATTGAGTAGAGTTCCCTGTGCTATACAGAAGGTCCTTGTTAGTTATCTGTTTTATATATGGTAGTGTATATATGTTAACCCCAAACTCCTAATTTATCCTTCCTTCTCCTCATTCCCCTTCATAACTGTCAGGTTTCCCCCTCTTTTTCAAAAATTATAGTTGATTTATAGTGTTGTGCCAATTTCTGCTTAACAGCAAAGTGACCCAGATATATGTATTTTCTTATATTATCTTCCTTCATGGTCTATCCGTTTGGGTGTTTTTTTAGTTGATAAAATGACATTTTTGCCAAAACTCAGAGAGTTAGATTCATTTTAATGAATTGAAAGGGGCACAGAAAAAAGCACCATCTTGCTTTACAGATTATTGACAGTGGGATATCTTTAAGCCTAGATCTTAACATTGTTTATTTGTGCCATTGTGTGGAGACATGTCTCAAGAGAATGGATTTGTGGCCAAAAGACAGAGAATATTTTTCTTTCCTTCAGGAAATCTTTGACTGTCTCTATCAATCCTTACCTAAAGCTATTTATAGCCCATCCTTCCCTGTTAGAATTTGAACACTTTTCATTTGGACTGTTGTTACTTTCACTAGGAACTAACTTACTCATACCTGAAGACATGCATTCAGGTCCTTCTTGACATGTAGTCCGTTTTTGCGTACAATAAATATAATAAATTAATGACAATTAGCATGGCTAAATTAGGTGAAAGGACCTACAATGCTTTTGAGTAAAATGACAATATAAAACATCTCTCTAAATATATAACCACTTTAAACATTTTAGTAAGTCACAACTATTAGTATAGTCACTTCTGGGATGTAGTTCAGGAAGGTGATTCCAGTTTATAACCATGGAAATTTTGAAAAAGCAGATTGTTTTAGCGGAAAAAAAAAGCACTCAAAAGTGTACAAATGATCTCCTTTGAATGCTTTCGTATTGGAAAAATACTAATTGGGCTTTGTGGGAATACAGTGAAGAGATAAAATGTATATGTGCCAACTGAGTGAAATGTAAATGGGCAGAGTTTAAGAATTTTCTCATTAATTTGTATTTAGCTCCCTTTATTATCCAGTAGAATTAGGACTCAGTTATTTTGATGTCAGGTTTTAATGTTGTATATTTATTGATGGGACTCTTTGTTTCCTTTCACCTGGTACATTTCTGAATTTCACAGTTAGAGAAGAGCATTTACCAATTTGTAATCAAATTTAATAGAATGTATGAATATTTCCCTCTTATTAATGGAAAAAAGATTGGAATTAGTTTTAGCAAATAATGTGCCAATCTAAAACAGAAATCAGGCCCATAGTTTTTAAATTTTGGCAGATTCTGTTTTGTGGAATATTTCAGTGCGTCAAATAATTTCTTGTGGTATACAGACTTAATGGTGTTGCAAACTGCAGTGCCCTGGCTTGTTTGAAATCAGAATTAAAGATGTGCCAACTTGTCGCAAGTCCTATGCACAGAGTACACTATAGTTCTTCACACTCCTTTGAATTCATATCAATCATTTGAAAATAAATTTTTCCTTCAGAATGAGCTGTCACTATCAATTTGAATAGTGGCTGTTACACTGGAATTCATCCAAATTTTCAGTAAGCCATTTGGTTCATTATATTCCAAACCAAATGACTTACAAAACCATATTTTTTTCACTCTGTTTTAAAGCAAATGCAGTAGTACCTCTTCAAAGATTGCAATAATAATTTAAGATATTTTATTCGAATATTATTTTATATTTCTATACCTTCCTGCTTTATGGCATTTCTGATTCACTTCTCAATAATCAATCATAAGCTGTTTTTCTTAGTATCAAATGTGTTTTGCTTCAGTGGTACTTGAACTCTGGTTTTATGTAATCATCAGATAACAAAAAGCCTTGCAATGTCCCATTTCTGTTCCTGTCATAAACGTGTAAATCGTTAGATACAGTACAATAAAGATGATGTTTAGAGTAACATAATGGTTGTGAACACATTGGAATAAAAAGTTTTTTTTCTCATTTTAGCACAGCTGCCATCCCTGACGTTTAATAAAATTCCTGATTTAGGATTATTTTGTATTGTTATCTGTCACCAAATGACACAGTCTGTTGCATAGGATTGAATATATAAAATTAGCAGCAATTTTCCTAGAGAATAACATCTGTTGATCCCTTCTTGGGTTTTTGCTTATCTTTTATTCTAGGATTAATATGTAAGTTTTTATTTTTTAGGAGGAAAATAGTTTATTTCACTAACTATAGAGATTTCGATTTTTATATCCTATAAATTTTAATTTTTTACAATAAAACTTAAACTTAATTCTAATGTAAGGAATATTTGTAGAAGATTATTATAAATTAAATTAAAGAAATGTGACAAAATATATTTCACAATTTGTGGAAAGATTAATAGCTAACACCTGGAAAGTATTGTTGATGTGGACTAAAGCCTTGATTGGGGTCTTCATTTTTAAGTCATAGATCTCAATCTGACCACAAGTTATTGTGTTACTTCTATAGCTATCAGCTACTTCACCCAGAAAATGAAACTAAAACACTAAACTGCCTGTATCACTGTGACTGGCTACAGGCAAACCAGTGTATCAGACACAAAACAATTTGAGGTATTGAAAGTGACACAGTTCAGGTAGAGCAGATAAATTACCTGTTATAGTGAGGCTGGAAAATCCAACTTAACCTACATTTTCTCATGTTTGAAATTGCCTATTGAAGTGCACTTTCTTCTGTCCGTGTTTAGACATAATCTGAAATTTAAGTAGTTTAAGTTTTCCTATTGATTAATATCTTTTTTTTTTTTGTGGTATCTCTTACACTTCTTTTGCCGCAGGAAATCTGCATTTTCACATGAACAAATTGTACAGTCTTGAAAATTTACAACCATTTAATAGTTTCCCTGGTCTTTCCTGGTGATAAGTTCCCTTTCAATCAGGGACAGTGTGTATCCCGTTCCCTTAACTAATTTATAGAAATGATGTTATGGGTCATCATATTACAACTACCTCAATTTTATTTGAAAGTTATTGATCTGCCACTGCCATTAAAATTCCTCTGTCAAGAAGTTAGGACAACCTATGAAAACAGAGCCATACAAAATCTATGGGATGCCACAAAAGCAGTTCTTAGAGGTAAGTTCATAAAAATACATGCCTTCCTCAAAAAAAAAAAAAAAAAAACAGAAAAATCTCAAATAAACAACCTAACAGAATTGGAAAAAGAAAAACAAACAAAACCTAAAGTCCTTGGAGTAAAGAAAACATAAAGATCAGAGAGGAAATCCATAAAATAGAAATTGAAAAAAATAGGAAAAAAAATCAATAAAGCAAAGAGCTGGTACTTTGAACGGGGTAAACATAATTGACAAACCCCTGACCAGACTTACCAAGAAGAATAGAGAGAGAACCCAAATAAGAAAATAAGAAATAAAAAAGGAGGAGTTCTCATTGTGACTCAACAGGTTAAAACCCAAATGTACTCTCCATGTGGATGCAGATTTGATCACTGGCCTTGCTCAAAGGGTTAAATTTCTGCATTGCCACAATGTGGGTTGCAGATCGCAGATACATCTCAGCTATGATATTGTCATGGCTATGGTATAGGTCTGCAGCTCTAGCTATGATTCAATCTCTACCCTAAGAACTTCCATGTGCTATGGGTATGGTCTTAAAAAGAAAAAGAAAAAGAGAATATCTCAGCAGATACTGCAGAAGTAGAATAAACCATAAGAGAATACTATGAACAATTATATGCCAACAAATTTGAAAATCTGGAAGAAATGGGCAACTTTCTAGGCACATATAGCCTGCCAAATCAAAACAAGAAATAGATACTTTGAACAGATCAAGCACTAGAAATGAAATTGAATAGCTAATAATAATAATAAACTCCCTATAAACAAAAGCAAAAGACCAGATGACTTCACAGGCCATTGTAACAATCACACAGTGAAGAACTTGTACCAATCCTTCTTTTATTTTTTTCTATCAACCTCAAATTCTTGGTCCCGCCTGCTCCTTCCCCCTCGCTCGCTCTTGCCAACCACAAGTCTGTTCTCCATGTCTGTGATTTTCTTTTCTTTGGAAAGGTTCATTTGTGCCATATATTAGATTACAGATATAAGTAAAATCATATGGTATTTGTCCTTTTGTAACATTACTTCACTTAGTATGAGAGTCTCTTGTGCCGTACTTGTTTGCTGCAAATGGCATTATTTTGTTCTTTTTTATGGCTGAGTAGTATTCCATTGTATATACATACCACATCTTCTTAATCCATTCATCTGTTGATGGGCATTTAGGTTGTTTCCATGTCTTGGCTATTGCAAATAGTGTTGCAGTGAACATGCAGGTGCATGTGTCTTTTTCAAGGAAAGTTTTGTCTGGGTATATGCCCAGGAGTGGGATTGCTGGGTCATATGATAGTTCTATGTATAGTTTTTGAAGGTACTTCCATACAGTTTTCCATGGTGGTTGTACCAATTTACATTCCCACCAACAGTGCGGGAGGGTTCCCTTTTCTCCACACCCTCTCCAGCATTTGTTATTTGTGGACATACTAATGATGGCCATTCTGACTGGTGTGAGGTGATATCTCGTGGAAGTTTTGATTTGCATTTCTCTAATAATCAGTGATGAGCATTTTTTCAAGTGCTTGTTGGCCTGGCCATCTGAATATCTTATTTGGAAAATGTCTATTCAGGTTCTTTGCCAATTTTTCAATTGCGTTGTTGGCTTTTTTTTCCTGTTAAGTTGTATAAACTGTTTGTATATTTTAGAGATTAAGCCCTTGTCAGTTGCATCGTTTGAAACTATTTTTTGCCATTCTCTAAGATGTCTTTTTGTTTGTTTTTATGGTTTCCTTTGCTGTGCAAAAGCTTGTCAGTTTCATTAGGTCCCCTTGGTTTATTTTTGCTTTGATTTCTGTTGCTTTGGGAGACTGACCTGAGAAAACATTTGTAAGGTTGATATTAGAGAATGTTTTGCCTATTTTCTCTTCTAGGACTTTGATGGTTTCTTGTCTTACATTTAAGTCTTTAAGCCATTTTGAGTTTATTTTTGTGCATAGTGTGAGAGTGTGTTCCAGTTTCACTTATTTACATGCGACTGTCCAGTTTTCCCAGCACCACTTCTGAAAAGACTAATTCCCATTTTGTATTCTTGCCTCCTTTGTCAAAGATTAATTGACCCTAGGTGCCTGGGTTTATTTATGGGTTCTCTATTCTGTTCCATTGCTCTGTCTGTCTGTCTGTTTGGTACCAGTACCACACTATCTTGATTACCATGGCTCTGTGATATTGCCTGAAGTCTGGGAGAGTTATACCTCCTGCTTGGTTTTTGTTCCTCAGGACTGCTTTGGCATTTCTGGGTCTTTTGTGGTTCCATATAAATTTTTGGATTGTTTGTTTAGTTCTGTGAAAAATGTCATGGGTAATTTGATAGGGATTGCACTGAAATCTGTAGATTGCTTTTGGGAATATGGCCATATTTACAATATTAGTTTTTCCAGACCAGGAACATGGAATATCTTTTCATTTCTTTGCATCCTCTTTAATTTATTTGATTAATGTTTTATAGTTCTCAAAATATAAGTCTTTCCCCTCCTTGGTCGGGTTTATTCCCAGATATTTGATTTTTTGAGATGCAATTTTAAAAGGTATTGTATTTTTGTATTCCTTTTCTAATATTTCATTGCTAGTATACAGAAACGCAACCAATTTTTGAATGTTAATCTTATATCCTGCCACTGTTGGATATGTTGATCAGTTCAAGTTGTTTTTAGGTTGAGTCTTTAGGATTTTCTATATATAGTATCATGTCATCTGTATGCAGTGACAATTTTACCTCTTCTCTCCAATTTGGATACCTTTTAATTCTTTTGTTTGTCTGATTGCTCTGGCTAAGAATTCCAATAATATGTTGAATAACAGTGGTGAGAGTGGGCATCCTTGTCTTGTTCCAGATTTTAGTGGGGAGGCTTTCAGGTTTTCTTAATTGAGTATTATATTTGCTGTGGGTTTGTCATAAATGGCTTTTATTATGTAAAAGTATGTTCCCTCTACCTACTTTGATAAGAGCTTTTATCTTGAATGGATGTCAGACTTTGTCAAATACCTTTTCTGCATCTGTCAAGATGATCATGTGGTTTCTGACTTTTCTTTTGTTAATGTGGTGTATAACGTTGGGTGATTTGCGTATGTTGAGTCATCCTGTGAACCTGGGATGAGTCCTGCTTGGTCATGGTGTGTGATCTTTTTTATATGTTGTTGGATTTGGTTGGCTAAAATTTTGTTGAGAATTTTTACGTCTATATTCATCAGAGATATTGGCCTATAGTTTTCTTTTTCCATGGTATCTTTGGTTTTGGTATTAGGTTGATGCTGGCATCATAGAATGTCTTTGGGAGTGCTCCTTCTTCTTCAACCATTTGGAAAAGTTCAAGGAGGATGAGTATAATTTCCTTTTTGTGTGTTTGGTAGAATTCGCTTGTGAAGCTATCTGGTCCCGGAATTTTATTTTTAGGGAGTGCTTTTATTACATATTCAATTTCATTTTAGTGATTGGTCTGTTCATTTTATCTGTTTCTTCTTGATTCAGTTTGGCAGGCTTTAAGTCTCTAGAAAGTTGTCCATTTCTTCTGGGTTGTCACATTTGTTGGCATATAATTGTTCATAGTATTCTCTTATTTTTTTTGTATTTCTGCAGTATCCATTGTGATTTCTCCTTTTTCATTTCTTATTTTATTTATTTAGCTTTTTCTCTCCTCTTTTTGGTGAGTCTGGCTAGATGTTTGTCAATTTTGTGTACCTTTTCAAAGAACCAGCTTTTGGTTTTATTGATTTTTCTATTGTTTTTTGAATCTCTGTTTTTTTTATTTCTTTTCTAATCTTTATGATTTCCTTCTTTCTGCTGACTTTAGGTTTTGTTTGTTCTTTTTCTAATTCATTCAGGTGGTGGGTTAAGTTGTCAATTTGGGCTTTTTCTTGTTTTTTGAGGAAGGCCTGTTTCACTATGAATTTCCCTTTGAGCACTGCTTTTATGACATCCCATAGATTTTAAGTAGTTGTGTCTTCATTATCATTTGTCTCAAGGTATTTTTTTAATTTACTTGTTGACCCATTTTTTTTTTTTTTAGCATGTTTAGTCTCCATGTAGAAAGTTTTTTGTTATTTCTTTTCCTGTGGTTGACTTCTAGTTTCATACCATTGTGGTCAGTGAAGATACTTGAAGTAATTTCTATACTCTTAAATTTGTTGAGGTAAGCTTTGTGCCCCAGTATGTGATCAGTCCTTGAGAATGTTCCATGTGCACTTGAGAAGAATGTATATTCTGACTTTTTTGGACATAATGTCCTGAAAATGTTGATTAAGTCTAACTTTTCAATTGTGTTATTAGGATCTCATTTGCCTTATTGATTTTCTGTCTAGAGGATCTGTCCATTGATGTGAGTCTCTTACTATGATTATATTCCCATCAATTTATCCTTTTATGTGTGTTAGTATTTGTTGTAGGTATCTGAGTGATTCTATATTAGGGGCATATATATTGACAATTGTAATATCCTTTTCTTGAATGGATCTTTTTATGACTAAATAGTGTCCTTCTTTGTCTTTCTTTATGGCCTTCATTTTAAGTTTATTTTTTATGATATGAGTATTGAAAGTCCTGTTTTCCTGTCTTGTCCATTGGTTTGAAATAACTTTTCCCATCCCCTTACTTTCAATCTATATGTGTCCTTTGCCCTAATGTGAGTTTCTTGTAGATAGCAGATTGTAGATTTTTGCTTTTTTATCCAATCTGCATCTTTTTTTTTTTGGAGCATTCAGTCTGTTGATGTGTAAGGTAATTATTGATAAATATGTTTATTGCCATTTTAAACCTTGTTTTCCAGTTGATTCTATGTTTCTCCTTTCTTCTCTCTCTCTCTCTTTTTTTTTGGTTGGGTGATTTCCATTTATTTTATGCCTGAGTACTTTTCTTTTTAGTTTTTGTGAAAGTAATGTTTGGTTTTGATTTGTGGTTGCCCTGTTTTTTAAGTATGCTAACCCCTTCTGTATCTGCTTGCTTTAGCCTGATAGTCAATAGAGGTTCAAACACATCATTAAAAAAATGAATCTATATTTTCTTACTTTCCTTCACCACATTCTATAATTTTATAGTCCTTTTTTTAACATCTTCATGTGTATCCTTTTGCTGTTCCTTGTGTTTATCATCACTTTTATAGTAGTTTTTTTGTTTGTTTGTTTTTTCCTCTTTTACACTGCTATGCTGGCTTACTTAAGTGATTGCTTTCCAGTTGTCGTTTCCTCCATCCTATTTCTTCTTACTTCTTTTTTTATTTAGAGAAGGGCATTTAGTATTTCTTTTAAAAGGGGTTTACTATTGCTGTACTCTTTAGCTTTTTGTTTGTTGGCAAAATTCTTTATTTTCCCTTCTATTTTAACTGATATTCTTACTAGATAGAGTATTCTAGGCTGCAAATTTTTTCCTTTCAGAACTTTGAATATATCTTGCCACTCCCTTCTGGCCTGTAGTGTTTCTGTAGAGAAATCAGCTGATAGCCTTATAGGAGTTCCCTTATAATTAATGCTTAGTTTTTCTCTTGCTGCCTTTGGAATCCTCTCTTTGATGATTTTTGAATTATAGTAATGAATGTGTATATTGTCTATTTAATTTTATTTTAAAATTTAAAATTATAGCAGTAATCACAGGCTCTGTATAGATTTAATTTCTCTGCTTTTTAGTTCATCCTAATAATTTATCTGTTGCTGTAACTCATAGATATTGGCATAAGTGGAGTGTATTCATTTGTTTTCACAAATTTTATTTTCTGGTCGAATGATTAGTTAAACCTGAAAAAGTTCTTCTTGAACCATAGAATCCTATGAGTTTTGCAAGTGTTAAAAATAAAACCTGAAATTAATTTACATTAAATATTTTAAATTATCTATTCCATATAAAAATAGTTTTCTGTATTTCTATCCTCCCTAAAATGTGTTCATGTATTGTTTTCAGAATGAATCTTTTGACTTCTCACTTATAGCTATAATGCCAAATATGTATTACTTAATAGGGGAATGAAATAAAAATTAGAATTTAAACAGTCCTGTGTTTTTCAGAAGACTAAATTTTTATGGCCATTTAGAGCTCTTTAACTACTTGGTTTTTGCTATCCTTGCCAAAATTTTTTCCAAACTGCAGATGTCAGTTCCTACTCATCTGCTGCTCCGTTTCTTTCTATTCCAGCTCATATTGGATCATTTGAGTAAGAAGAATTTTAAAATCTGTTGCTTTTAACTTCTCTTTACCTTCTTCCCACACAATTTTATACTTTACTACATGATCATTTTGTTTAATTTCAATTTTTAATGTCAGAGAATTCAACATGTGTAGGCCTTGGTTTAGATTATGAAAATGCTCAAAATATAAGCAATTCTCTTTTCAACATTAATTTAAAATAAGCAATTGAATATGTCAAAAACTTTAAATGATAGTAAGTTATGTAGATATTTAAAGCAATACACACTATGATTTTATAAAAATAAAGTAATTTATTAAAATGCATTTTTCATATGTCTTATAACTATCAAATTGATATTAATTTCCAATTATTAATATACTTCAAAACTTTTTTTTTTTGTCTTTTTTTCTTTATCTAGAGCCGCACCTGTGGCATATGGAGGTTCCCAGGCTAGGGGTCTAACAGGAGCTGTAGCTGGCAGCCTTCACCACAGCTACAGCAACGTGGGATCCGAGCCGCGTCTGCAACCTACACTACAGCTCATGGCAACGCTGGATCCTTAACCCACTGAGCAAGGCCAGGGATCGAACCAGCAACCTTATGGTTCCCAGTCGGATTCGTTAACCACTGAGCCATGAAGGGAACTCCTACTTTAAGTCTTTTTGATAAGCAAAAATCTAAAAAATATATTCTTAACATTTTAGAGTACTTTAAACAGTTGATCATCTTTTGTAATAATTTTTGAATATTTAATTTTGAAAAAAATTAATGATTTTTGAAATCATCCTAATTCAGTCAAGACATCTCTCTGGCATTTTAAAGTATGCAAGAATTTATTAACATTTCCCTTCTGAATACACTTCTAACATCTTCAGTAACATCATAGCTCAACAGGTTAAGAAAGCCAGTACCTTCATGCACACCACAAGTCTTATTTTTATGAAAATACATGTAATTTCTTAATATTAGAGTACAGTTTTGAAATTTTACTGTGCCTGTATAATCACCTGATAGCTTGTTTAATATCCACTTTCAGTCGCCACCAGCAGAAATGAGATCCAGAAATGTTTAAATGATTAGCACACTCCGACATTCTGATTCTTGGAGTCCTTTGGTCACATTTTAGAATCTTCATACAAAAGAAGAAGTGATAAATTACAGAATAAAGTATTTCCCCACTCATAAGGATTTTTGTTTTGCTAGATTAAGTTAAGGGAATTAATCATTTATTAGTGGATTAAGATTAAAAATAATGAGTAGGAAAGGGATTTTTTTTTCTGGGTAATCATTAAACTGTATCGTATTAATACTTTTATATTAGCTACATGCTATGTCAGTATTCTCTGCAAAATAATTTTAGATAAAAATTGTAGCTTAATTACTGGTCTCTGAAACAAAACAATTCAGAAGCAAGTTTGCAAAATAACGTAATCATTATAGGCATAAGTTTTGGAGCTTGACTACCTGGAGTCAGATCTCATCTCTTCAGTGTACTCAGGGATTTAAGCTATCTGTTTTGTGCTTAACAAATCCAGAAAATTCTACTAAAAAATAGTCAATAGTTCATAAAGTTATTGTGAAGATGAAATGAATTAAACATTTACAATTTTCAGAAGAGTGTGTTATATATCATGTATGCCTACTATATAATTCATTACATATTATTTTGGTTATTAAGTCAATTATTACTTAGTAATTTTTTAATTTTCATTAGGGTAGCAATGAAATATGTTGATAATTTTGTGCTATTTAACACAACAAAGGTCTATAGCAAAATATCCTTTTTAAACATTTTAATAGAGATTTTTTGATGTTTGTAAGAAAATCTGTTTATAAGATTTTTGTAAATCCCAGGGTATATATAGAAATAGAATGATATAGACTGTTGGGATATAAATAATTTGAAAGTTCTCTACCCACACTTACACTCACACAGAACTTACAAGAAATTAATCATACAATAGATGTACACAAAATTAGGTATTCTGTTAAATTCATGCTAGGCTTTAACGGCTTCAAAAGTTCAAAGATTTTGTATGTAATTAGGGAATTATAGTGTATTATTATTTAATTTCATGCAATCATTTTATCTTAAAGCTTTGTCAAACCATATTATTTTCGTTGTATTTTTACCTAAAATAGTGATTTCTTGATTCATATGAAATTCATAAATATGTATATGTGTATATATATGTATATATAATTTAACCATCCAGTACCATTATCAATATCATTTAAATCTTGATATTCCATATACTTTGGTTACAGATGACTGAAAAACTGAATATATCACACAGACCATTTCAGTTTCTTGGTCACTGCTTTATCATGTACCATCCCTGGGGCTCCTATGCCTCCATTATTTTGTTTCTGGCAGAGTTGTGCAAATTGGAGTGTTCCTATTCTCATCTGCTCATTCCTTTACTGTCATAACAGTCCCATTTTGTATTGGAAATTGGTCTTCTCTGAGGCTTAAATATTGTTTTATATTCTTTATGGTTTCTATATTCTAAATGAAAACTAAGATTTATAATGCCCTGGAGAGGCCACTTGGTTTTAGTCCTGCAGTGAAAAATGTTATATTAAAAGTCAGTGTTGGTAACCCCGCAGTGTATCAGGACAGTTTATGAAATATTAACTATGTCAGAAAGAGAGATAGCAGTATGTTTAGTTATGGAGCTGAAAATTATTGTATGTGCTAACATGATATTTTGAATATTTAAAACACTTCTTAATTTTTTTTTTCTAAGACAGTATTCAATGCTAAACCTTCCCTAGAAGTAATTCCATCCCTCACATCAGCTCTTGAACTATTCTTTGTATATCACTATACAGGAAGTGCTGAATAACCTCAAGGGAATTCATCTGGTGTCTTGTAGAAGAATCTGTCATTTAGGGTAAATGTGAAACATTAGTAAATTCCACAGGATGCTATACAAATTACATTTCCATTCAAAGCAAAGGCAACCATTATGTCTAAGGTTTCTCTTCAGTGAATTATTTGTATGTTATTTTCCTGAAATCTAACTAAAGTATCCCATGAAAAGCCCATACAAAGTCAATCTATTTAAGATTGGTACTTGAAAGTTGTCATTTTAATCATGATATGTAATTCAAGCTTCATTTCCTTTTTCCTTCTTCTTCTTTTAAGACTTAAAATGGATGATGTTATGGTCAAGCAGGATCATCCTTGGAAAATATCATTTTGTAAGAAGAGTTTTTTGAGACATTATAACCATTATTTCCAAGTCTGCATGATCTTGTTACTCCACACATCTCTCTTGAAGAGGTTGTTAATGACCTTCATGTTGATATTGCAGTTTTGTACATTTCTCACTTTATTTTTAAAACCATTTTGTTTAGTTAATTGGATTCTCTCTCTTCAGAATGTTTCTTCCTTAAGTTCTGTGACACCACTTTCCTGCTTTGGGTTGACTATCAAAAGCAGTATCTATTTTTTGTTTTTGCTAACATAGCTTCAAATTTATGAAGATTATTACCATTTTATTTACTTAAGGAAAGCATTTACCATCGTAGGCCAACATAAAGAATCTTGGATCATCTAACAGAACAACATGGTTTCCCTCTCCTTGCTAACAAGATGTATATACATGCCAGTTATGCCCTCTGGAACATCAGAGAAGGTATGCTTATTGGCTTCTGGGAAAAGATTTTCCTTACCAATACACATACTTGGTTAGAGGGAAACACCCTTTTTCTTTGCAGGATAGCATCGTCTTTTCATGCAGTACTTAGAATTGCTGAAGCCATTTCATGACCGTGAGGAAAGGTAATATCAATCAGTGGAGATGCTAGAATAGAAAGAACCCAGTTTCTTTATGACTTGCCTGAGTAAATGTTCCTGTTTGCTCATTATCTCATTATTTAACCCACATGTAATTCTGGTATTTCAGTGGAAAGCATCCTAAATCATACATTTGGATTTTAGGTTCCTTGTTTAATATGGACAATCAGAGAATAAATTCCTTAGGGACCTGAGATGTTTGGATAATATCAAAGCCCCATTTGAGGTGTGATGATCTCCTTTTCCTGTCTCCACCTCAAGAGCAGTTACAGAGAATACTAACAGTTGGTTTCATGTAAGATTTTATATTCCTGTCCTGATATATGTTCTAAAGTGAATGTGTATATTTATAATTTAGCATATCAGAATATTCAGGAGGTAATTAAAGCTGAGTTTAGAGGGAAATTCATAGCATTAAATACTTATGCAAAGACAGACTCAAATGAATAATTTAAGCTCTCAGTGACTTTGGGAAATTTCAAAGTGCACAATAAACCCAAACCAAGTACAAAGAGGAAATAATAAAGATCAGAGCAGGAATCAATTAAATTGAAAATAGGAAATGATAGAGAAAATGAAACAAATACTAGTTCTTCAGAAAAGTTGATAAAATTTGACAAATTTCTAGGAAGATTGGCAAAAATAAAAATAGAGATATTAATTACTAATATTAAAAATGAAATGGGGAATATCTTTCATATCCTGCAGCTATTAAAACAATAATAAAGGCATATTACTCCATATGAGCTCCCACTTTGGGTAAGTTTTGATTGAAGTTATAGTTTCAGTAGACCCACACAAAGGAAGTAGGGTCACAAGATTTATTGCTTACAGATCCCAGAATGGGGGTTGGAGAACACACAGTGAGACAGAGGAAGGGCTGTCCTCTGGTCTAGGTCACGAGTAAGCAGGAGGTAAAGGGCATGGTAGCAAGTACCTATTACTATAAGGTGATTGAAGCAGAGGTCAGTAACTTCTCTTGGCCTTAACGTTAAGTGATTATTATTTGTTTTTACTGTTATCATTATTATTTTAATTTTAGCCACAGGCATAGCATGTGGAAGTTCCTGGACCAGGAATTGAACCTGTACCACAGCAATGACCTGAGCCACAGCAGTGACCATGCCAGACTCTTAACCTGCTGAGCCACTAGGGAAAATAACTGATTATTTTAAAAAGTGCTCTCTGCCCTCAGGGGTTTATGGCAGGATCAAGTCCTTATCTAACTGTCCAGACTCCGGGTCTAAGGAGGGTTATCATAATGAAAGATGCCTAGGCAGCAAATCAGAAAAACAAAAATTGTTTTTCTCTTCACAATACCAAAACCTGACACAAATGTACATAGCTGCTTTAATTATAATAGCCCACACTGGACACATTCCAGATATCTTTTAATGTACATCCATACCATGGACTAACTGTGCAGGTAAAAAGGAACAAATTACCGACAGAGCCAAGAACATAGATTTATCTGAAAGGAAAAAAAAAAGGTTAAACATTTTCTTATGGAGAACAGATTAGTGATTACCAGGAGTTAAGTCATGGTGGTAGTGATGAAAATTTAAGACTGGGTATGATTATTGAGAGGCAAAGGGAGAAATCTTTGTGATGATATAATTGTTCTGTATCTTAACTGATGAAATTAAGTGATGGGAACTCTAAATCTGGAAGCTTAATGGCATCGTTAAAAATTCTACCTTCCTATCTCTCCATTTACCATATTTGTTGTATGGGATTTTATGTCAGCCTAATTTCCTTCATAGTAATGAGAGGTGTATAGCATATACAGTATATTTCTTTTAAAAACAAAATATTCAAAGGAAACAGAGTTCATCATATTCATTAGTATCTTTCTTTGAGGTACGGAAATTTTTCTTAGGAACTTAACCTATGTCTACCTTTAGCCCACCCCATTATCAACTGGCTTCCTTTACTTATTAATTATTGTTTTTTTAAAGCACTCATGCCTCAAACAATTCCTGGTATTAGAAATTAAATCACAAGAATTTCTAAGATAAATGTAGATTAATTCTGGAAATTCTTTTTGTGGTTCAGAGGCAACAAACTTGACTTGTATCCATGAACTCAGGTTTGATCCCTGGCTTCATTCAGTAGGTTAAGGATCTGGCGTTGCAGTAGACTGTGGTGTAGGTCACAGATGTAGCGTGGATCCCACATTGCTTTGGCTGTGGTGTAGGCCAGCAGTTACAACTCTGATTCTGTCCCTAGCCTGGAAACTTCCATATTTTGCAGGTGCGGCCCTACCACAAAAAAATTAGATTAATCACAAATTCCTCTTTCTCCACATTGTGAAGGCACTGGCGTCAAATTCCCTGAGGAGAAGGTCATTTTTCTAAGTCTTCTGGGCTGTTTCCTCTTCATCAAACCAAAGGAGTACAACATATCGTCACGTAATGAACCCCTTGCTATCTAGGGGCAAGATATATTTATAAAATCCTGTTAAGCGTGTTACAGAAATTTTTACTTGGACCGTTATTTATGCAAGTAAAAATACTTGACCCATCAGCAAAGTTCCGAATATTGTATTTTCCTTTTTATTTTCCCCTAAAACGTGGTATACTTGCTTAGGCTGACTTCAGACACTTTCTAGGTGTTCTTTCTTACTTGGGAAAGAGGCCTTCACTTTCTCATTGCTAGGAGGTAAATGAACCATTTAAGCAAAATGTAGGCCACAGCAGAGATCTGTCCAAGTAATTTGTTCGATCACTTGGTCACTTAACGTTTTCAACTTTTAGTATTTAATACTCTGATTAACATTAAACATTTTGTTATTTTGAAACTCTTGAAGGCAGAAATCCCTATCTCTTCTTTATCAAGTCAATCCAAATTAGGCATCTCACTTTCATTTTAGAAAAATACTCCTAAAAGCTGGAATGATTTTCTTAAGGTGTTAAAAAGATCCATAGACTGATGATTTCTAGTCTATATGACTTACCTCTTTTTCTCTGGTTCTCTTCTCCTGTGGGTGAAGACAGTGGGGATTACCTGTCAAAAGTCATTCCTTTGCCTTACTCTATTAATAGAGGCTTTGAAAGTTCTATTTTTCTGCCTCTAAGACTTCATTCCAGTTAATGATTGGTCATATGATCAGGCTCTGTTATAAGAGTAGATAGAAATCTCTGGTGAAGCTCTCAGCCAAGCTGATGACAGGTACAGGCTTAGTTAGCTCTTCAAGTTTTACTCTTTGTATCTCTGTACCTTTGTTGTTTTCTTTTTTTCTTTTCTTTTTGTTTCGTTCTTTTTTTTTTTTTGTAGTATAGTTTTGATGATAGGAGGAATTATAGCCATATCACTATCTTAAGAAAAAAGCTGCACGCTAAGAGAAGAAAAACAAGAAGATAGGGTTGCCTAGAGTATTGACAACTGCTTGGGTTTCTTAGAAATCATTTTAAATGATTAAAATAGATATTTACATTGTTAAACTTTTATGATTGGATTCTCTGTTGTTTATAGCTGCATACATAGCTCAGTGAAGTAATCTGTAAAATAGGGAGTGTAGGTTGAGTTTTTCATTATGTCAGTTATACACTGACACAATGGTAATACCTCATTGTTGTATTAAAAGTTATTAAGCGTGGGAGTTCCCATTGTAGCTCAGTAGATTATAAACTTGACTAGTATCCATTAGGGTGTGAATTCAATCCCTGGCCTCTTTCGGTGGGTTAAGGATTCAGCGTTGCCATGAGTTGCAGTGTAGTTCTCAGACACAGCTTGGATTTGGTGTTGCTGTGGCTGTGGTGTAGGCTGGCAGCTTCAGCAATGGTTCGACCCCTAGCCTGGGAATTTCCATATGCCACAGGTGTGGCCCTAAAAAGCAAAAAAAAAAAAAAATTATTGGCCAGATATTATCCTCAAAATGATAAGTATGAAGATGAAGATGATGATACCAACAAAGAACTTGGTGACACCCATGGTACATAGAAAGTTACTGAGCACTTACTTTGTATCATGCATTGTTCAGAGCACTTAATAAATATTATTTGCTCTAATCTTTCAAACAATCATTTGATTTAAAACCATTCTATCTGGATTTTACAGAAGATAAAACTTAGCTCTGAGTTAAATGATTTGCTCAAATATGACCAGCAGGGGATGGTAGACTCTGACTCTAGGGTCTGTCTGACCCCAGAGCCGTGTGCTGTTCTCACTAGTTCTGATTGCTTTATGGCTACTTGAAAGCACTGAAAGATCTGGGATTTTTCAGATTTGTCAGTATCTGTTATTATTACTACTATTGAACATTTTTTTTTATTTTTGCATTTTATTTTTATGTACATAGGTATTCCTCTAAGTGTTAATGCTGTAACTGAACCACTTAGGCTCTGTCTGAATTACCAGGAATAGTAGGACTGTCCTCACATACCCTCAATTCTGTAGAAAATGCGGAAACGACATTTAATTTATATCCCTGGTAAAGGTAACTTACATATACGTGCACATATGAGTAGAGAAAGGGAGAGAGAGAGAGGGAGAGAAAGCATAAATATATTTGAAAGTATTAATGTTATTTCTTTTGCAATGGCTATAATAGTCACTATACACTTTCTTTTTCTCTTGGATAAATCACTTTGCTGATAAAAAATAACCACAAAAACTATAGAACCTGAAGAGACTAAACTATAGTATTTTTCTTTTTTAAAGATTACATTTAAACTGAATAAAAAAGTATATGAGTTTCACAGTATACTTTATTGTCAAATTTTCACTTTTTTATTTACTGTATGTAATCAGTTTCCTTTGAATATGGATTATTTTTGAATTCCTTATCAGAAACTTTACTGTTAATAGTTATTTTGTGTGATTTATACACAGTGCATATTGTATTTTTTATATGTGTCTACACAAGGATAGTAGTCTGTATACAATTCATTCATATACTCTTTAGATATTTTAACATATCTTAGTTTGAATTTCCAAATTGCAAGATAGTTAGACGAAGGTAGGCCTTTATTTGTTGTTAGTAGGAAACAATGTAGTGGTTTAATTCTTCCGATTCAATTCATACTGTAATGCAGTCACTGAGACCTTCATTTGGTAGGGGGCAGAGTGTATGTCATTTTTCCCTCAGCTTTATTGAAATATAACTGACTTATAACATTGTATTAGTTTAAAGTGTACAACATAATGATTTGATTTATGCATTGACTGTTAAATGATTACCACAATAAATTTACTTAACATCCTTTATCTCACAGTTACTTTTTTTTTCTTGTGATGAGAACATTTAAGGTCTACTGTAAAGTACAAAGTGTGTGAACCAAAAGAAGAAAAATACATTACTTTTGTACAATGATTAAACTGTCTTTAAAGTATGTTTGTTAGAGTTTATTTTTATGTTTGCAGTGTTTTTAGGAAGGCTTATTTTACAAAAGTTGATAATTTGATATGGTGCAGTTTGATCATACACCTGAAGTCAGATCTTTAGACAATACTTGAGCTGAAATAGAGAGAAATATATTTTTTACTCCAAGCTCATCAATCCTTCAGTTAAACAAGTAATCACAGAGGAAAAGCAGTCTTTATTTGATTTGTAAAATTATCCTGTTTATAATTGCTGAATCTCTTGTCCTAATATTCTCTCTATCCCTATATATATAGTACAAATTTTTATATTCACATATACTATATTATATAATTACATGTAATATGTAAAAACTATATTATCTCTAGTATACCTTTTTGTATAATCTGTGCATATAAATTTCATATAAATTCATATGGAATCCATAAAATTACCATAAACTTAGGAGGGAGTTTTGGTTTTGCGGAGATAGTCATAAAATAAAGGCTGAGAAACCTTAACAGTTATTCTGCTGTAGATAGGGTAAGTTAATTTAAGCAGCACAAAAAAAATCTGTTTCTTGCTAAACTCTAAATGTTTAGCAAGAAAATAAATTGTTTGCTAAGCTAAAACACCCAACATATTGTCTTGGAACCTAAAACAGAGTTCTCACAAGATGCAGTATTCATTCCCACCTGTTCAGTTCTTACTTTGAAATATCAGTGGCTCTCACTCTTGAGTAGGAAAATTTAAAAGTCGGAACATTTAAAGGTGAGTCAAAAATCAAGCTTCTGTTTATGGTGCCATCACTCTTATAGGATATAATGGAATCCTAAAGGTACAACTGAAGGATGTGCTTGCAATATTTATTAAAGTAAAATATTTAGCTTACCTTGACTTGAAAAGATAGCAGAGATGAAAGCAAAATAACTTAGGAAATTTTTGATGTGGGGATAATAAGTTTCAAAGATGAGAGCTATGATATACATTTGTAGCCTTTTATGCAGAACTTTATTTGTTAAAAATATTGCCTTACCTATCTTTTTTTTAATGAGAAATCTCATCCTTAGTTTTCTTACTATTTCCACCCTATGGTTAGATATGTAATAATCCATTTGGTGTGAATGATATCCGTAATCAAAACAATTGCCATATAATTTAAGAAATTCATGTAACAAACTATTTGATAATAGATGTAATTGTTGAAGGCAAGTGTGTGGTTGCCACTATCTTAGCTACATTAATATAAATGCGCTCATATTACATGGGGAGGAAAAAAGTTATATAAAACTATATTTTTATACTTTCTATAAAAATTTTTCTCGCTATATAGAGCAGTTAATTTTATCATTCTTATATACAAAAATAGCATTAACTTTTGTGATAACATCTTTAAAATGAAGGACAATGATGCATTTTACGTGAAAGCTTATTATGGTTGAAACATTTTAAAATTCAGAATGGAACCATTATGAGAAGATGAATTACTTGCCCAAATAACTCAGTATATGGAATCCAAAAGTTATTAAGAATGACATTGGTAAAATAGTGTATTGGGGATTTTGTTATACAATTTTGTTTTTAAAGAGTGGTCATACTTTGTCTGTTTTCAACTATGAGATGATTCAAACATGAAAATAAGTGCTGACATTGTATGCAGAAACTAATTAGGGTGTGGCTAAAGGAAGTAAATCAGCAGAATTAAGTCATTCAGGTGAAAATTTCAATGTGCTTTGCTTACTCTTTTTTCTGTTTTTAGAGAAGCTTCATGACGATCACTGTAAGTGCAGGAAAACAGAACTTATTTCATATAGACATGTGTTACTGTTAGTCATTCAAAACTGCTACTTGTGCCAGATTAATACACTACATCACAAGTTGTAATTATTTCAGACTTTATAACCTTCTCATTACACCTCTACTTTGCCCTTCACTCCAGTTAATCAAACCTATGTACCATATTCTATATCTATCTTTTCTCTTCTTTCAGTTCACAATTTCCTTAGTGTACTTTTCACATTTCTTTCCCCGATCCAAGCCTTTAGCCAAAAGCCAATTGTAAGTTTTTGTTTGTTTATTTTCTGTAGAATATACAAAAAAATCCGGGTAAGTGGCCATTTGGAAACACACTTAGAATCTTTAGTGGGGAAGGCATCTTGACAAAGAAAGTAGGAGCAATTTATAGTGAATACGAAGGGTCTTCAAAAAAAGGAAGTTGCACAAAAGAAATTTCAAATTGGCCAAAAAAAAGAGAAATGAGAAAACTAAAGAGTAGGAGGAAATGTGCGAAAGAACTTAATGAAAATCAGTAAGATCATTCTTCCATCTGTGAAATAAGCAATAAAGGCTAAACCAGGCTCAGAGCAAGCACTCTGGCTGTGGCTGATTGGCAAATGGTAAAGTCAGGGTTTAGGGCTGAAAGAGAAGGGAGACAATCACAGAGGGATTAGCATCTCAAAAAGAAGCCCAGAGGAAAAGGAAAAGCAAAGTTTGAAAAAAGCAAGGAAGCTTAGAGAAGGATAATGCAGGGAGAAAAGAGAAAAAATCCAGTAGAAAGGAGGAAAAGAAAATATAATGTGAATGAAAGTCAATTAAATGGACATTGGTTGAGGACAACAATGTGTACAGAGGAAAAATGGTATTTGAAGATTCATGAATATGAAAAATGCAGATACAAAAGTTTTGGAAAAAAAATCAGCCAGTATTCATATACATGAGTTTTAAAAAAGCAGATATTCGATTATGTAATTAGGTTTAGAGGCACAGCCTATGTAGAAGAACCCCGATATCTACAAAAGAGTAATAGAAAGTTTCATAAACGTCAGTTCCCTGGGGTAGGGAAAACGGACCAAAACAGGTTATTGGTAGACAGTTGAGGTCATTTCCTGGCTGCTAGTAATAGAAGTAAAGTAATATTTGAATGATGCCGTGGGCATGCATAACAGAGAAAACTAATCAAGACACTTGACATTATAAATAACGTTCAACCAAAAACATTTGAAAAGGCAATTGGTTTGTTCATATCTTAAAACGAATGCCAACTCATAGTGAAAGGTGAAGCAAAAGAAAGTAAAAAGACCTTGAACCCTACACATTAAGAAGCCACATTATAGAAAAACAGTTTAGAAAAATTAGAAACTTTTCTTTTATTGAAGCATATTCAAGATAGAGAAAACGTGACAGGCTAGGATAGGAATTAAAGTTATGCGTATGAAATTATGAGTGTTCATTTGTGTGTGTATGGCTTTAATCAAAATAAATGTAGACAAACCTTATGAGAATATAGAAAGTATAATATAGCACTTAAAATATTCTAGAAACTTGTGTGTTCATTAATTAAATTATGAATACAAATAGAGGGAAAGAGTTGTATACATGAGCATACATACACTCATAATACACAGGAAAAGAAGAAATGACAAAGCCTATGATATATGAGCCCATTGTCTTTTATTTAACACATGGAGGGGCATATCGGAAACATGCAACTTTCTGGATTTCCTTTTATGTCTCAGTAGGTTAAGAACCTGACACAGTGTCTGTGAGGGTGTGGGTTCGATCCCTGGCCTTGCTCCCTGGGTTAAGGATCTGGTGTTGCCATAATCTCAGGAAATAGATTGTAGATGTGGCTCCGATCTGATATTGCCATATGCTGTGGAAGAGGTGACAACTCCAGCTCTGATTCAACCCCCAGCAAAGTTCCTTATGCCATAGGTGGCGCCCTCAAAAGAAAAAAAAGAAAGAAAACATGCAACTTTATAAAGATATTAACTTCATATATAAAATGATGTTTTATTGCATATTAGCCAAATATATTTAAAATTGTCTAGTGGTGAATATAAGTATGTCAGTAACTAAGCAGATACCAATCTGGGAAGAAAACATTTTGTAATGGTTGTTAATAGCATTCTGATCCTTCTAGGAAGAGAATCTTTGATGTAATGTATCTTTCTATTAACGCATTTGCATTATTTAATCTTTAATTATATATAGACACAGTCCAAAAATCAACTTGTAATAATTTTTTTGACTTGTAATAATTGAATTAACCTTAATACAATATAAACATAACAAAATATATTTCTCTATTCAGTAAATATAGAGAACAAATTGAGGAAATGAAGAAAAGGTAGATCCATGTTCTTTAATGAAAATTAGATAAAATGTGATATGAGTTACACTGAGCATAGTTATTATACAAGGCACTGTAAATGATTTCCAGTACAGTTTTAAAGTTAGTTTGTCCACATTAAAGAGCTAGAGGAACTCTTGGTCCGTTGTGGCTCATATAATTTTCTCTGTTGTTTACATTTAGTTCTTGACTTGTCCTTTGGTGGGTAATGTCAAAATAACTTTATATGTTTTTAATTTATTTTAAAATTTACCTATGGCAAAATTCATTCTATGCGGTATATCTGTCAATGGCTTATGACAGATACAGAGCCCCTTGTCCACCATCACAATCTTGATGTAGACTAGTTTCCACCATCAAAAGTACCCACTCCTGTATAACCCTAGCCCAACATCTGGAACCCACTGATCTGTTTTTTTTTCCTGTCCCTGAATTAACGTCCTTTAAAATGTCATATAAATAGCCTTTTGGGTTTGCCATCTCTTCCTTGGCAAAATGAATATGAGATGTCTGTGTTATTGAGAATATCAGTAGTTTTTATTTATTCCTAAGCCGTATTCAGTTGTATGAAGATAGCACAACTTGTGTGTCTCTTAACCAGTGGAATAACAGCTGATAGTGTCCAGCTTGGGTCTGTTATGAATAAAGGGCTATACATATTTGTGTGCAGGTTTTTGAATGAACATAATTACTTAATTCCTTATAAGAAACACAATTAAAATATAAATATAGAGTTAGGTTAAAAACATGAAAGAAAATAAATCAGGGCTAGCCATAATGATTTTAGACAAAACAAATTCCAGAGTAGGGGTTATTTCCAGGGATAAGAAAGGGCATAACAGAATATAAAAAAAGAAGTCAGCTTTCCAAGAAGGCATATCAAATATAAATGTGTATGAATCTAAAAACAGGACTTTAAAATGCAGGAAGCAAATCTTGACATATATGAAAGAAGTAGGTAAACTTGTAATTGTTGAAGATTTTAATATTCTTTTCTCAATAGTTCACATAACAAGTGTGGTGGGTTTGAATAGTGTCCCCCACCCCCAAATTAATGTCTGTCTGGAACCTCTCAATGCTACTTTATTAGAGAAAGCACCTTTGTAGATGTAATTAAAATGATTAAGAACTCAAAGTGAAAACATCTTATATTTACGGTAGGCTTTAAATCCAATGACTAAGTCCTTATAAGAAGAGGAAGGAAGCAGAGACCCACAGGGAAGAAGGCTATGTGAAAATAGAGACAGAGATTACAGTGATGTCAGAGAATATCACGGATCACTGATACCCACCAAAGGAGAGAGGCTTGGGACAGTTGCTCTTTTAAAGCCTCCAGAAAGAATTAATATTGGTGACACCTTGATTTTGGACTTTCAGCTTCTTCAACTATGAAGTAACACATTATTGTTGTTTTAAGGCACCCAGTTTGTGGTATTTTTTTAATTGTCATTCTAGAAACTAATAAAATAGATAAACAGAAAATTAGTAAAATATATTAGAGATATATTAGAAATAATTAGAGAATGTAGATAGCCTGAACATTATCAACCAACTTGACTTAACTGGCTTTTATGAAACACTACCCTAGTAACAGCAGATTACACATTCTTCTGAAGTATTCATTGAATATTTCACTAAAAATACCAAATTCTGAGCATATAACAAAGTTTAAATTTAAGTGAATAAAAATCATATGTGGCATGCTCTTTGAGAATATATTTTGAGCTAGATTTCCATAATAGAAAAATATTTGAAAAGTACACTATAATTGGAAGCAAAATAACATACTTCTAAATAACTCATGGGTCAAAGAGCAAGTTTCAAGTATAATTAAAAATATTTTCAACTAAGTCATATAGCCACATTGGAAGTTTGGAATGGTATAGCCACGTTGGAAGTTTGGAAGTTTCTTATGAAGTTAAATTTATACCTGCCACACAGAAATCTTTATACAAAAAATTATAGCAGTTTTAGCCCAAACTAGATCAATCAAGATGTACTGAAGAGATGAATGGTTAAGGAGACTATGATACATCCATGTAAATAAATACTAGAGAGTGATACAAAAAGAATGAACTATTGATTCACACTACAACACGATGAACATTACATTCATTTTGGTAATTAAAAAACACTGGACTGAAAAGACTACACATGGTATGACTCTATTTATATTACATTATGTTATTACATTAAGGAGCAAAAAAAAAGTGGGTAAGAAGTCACCTGGGATTAGGAGGCTTGGGAGTTGAGAACTCGAAAAATGTTGTTCTGTTTTCTGATGGAGCTTAGAGACATTGACACCTCAGCAGCAGTGGAAAGACCTAGAACAACCAAAAAAAAAAAAAAAAAAGAAGAAGGAAAAGATATAAAAGAAAGAGAAAGGGAGGGAGGGAGGAAGGAAGGAATATCAGAAGAGGGAGCCAGTCTAAAGGAGCTTCCAATGTCCAAACCTTTTAACAATTTGAGCATCAAAATATATAATGATAATATTGGGTAACACAAATAATAAAATATAAATATCCCTCAATCTATTTTATATGAATAAATTACTGAATAAAGTAGAGAGGCAAATTTTCTCCATAAGAGAAATACTACATGGTAAGCATAAAACGAATGAAGGAGGAGTTCCCACTGTGGTGAGCAGGTTAATTATCTAGCATTGGTCTCTGTGGTAGTGTGGGTTTGATCCCTGGTCTGGTGCAATGGGTTAAGGATCAGGCATTGAAGCAGCTGTGGTGTAGGTCATAGCTGCAGCTTGGATTTGATCTCTGGCACGGGAACTTCCATATTTCCGTATTCCATAGGTATTTATAAAAAAAGGTAATGAAGGAAATAGAAAATCATCTTTAGAACAAAACAGAAAAAAATGCTGCAGGAAAGATCCACAAATAAACACTAAAATTAGGAAGTTTTAAGGAGATTTGGTGTATATCTATTCCACCAAAGTGTTTAATTATGACTGTGGTGGTTTTAACATAATGTCCACTAAATTGTTGATACCCCTTCCTCTAGGAGATGTAGCTTAAATTCTCTCCCCTTGAGTGTGAGATGGATTTAATGTTTTCCTAAAATAGGGTTGTGTACGCATATGTGTGTGTGTTTCTTAACTGTTATCTGGATTTAGTTCTGAGGTATAGTCTAGAGTCTAGCCACTTCTTCTTCTAGGACATAGGATGACTGATTTAGGTCTACACCCCAATATATTCCCTTAATCTGGTTCTCAAACTCTGGGGCATTGTGCAGTCTCCCCAGTTGCATTAGGACCACGTAAAAGACAATTAGGACTAGCCCATGTACCTTGAGATGATTCAAATTTGTCCATCCACAGAGAACCCAGGAGACCTAGTTAACCTACCAGTTTTCCACACATAAACTGCCACCTGCAGCATTAGCTGTTGCCCTGTCTCTTAGCACAAACCACTTTGTGGCCCCACTTGGCAGCCGTCTCTCCTTTAGGGCTGGAAGTAGCAAGAGATTCTGCCTTTCATCTATCAGAGGGTCATTGTGTCATGTTGTGTCAACAAAAGAACCTTTAAATCTTATAAAACACTTATTTCTAATGAATAGAATATGGAAAGGAACTTTACATTGTAGAAAACTAAGAGACACTCAAGGATTGAGGTTAACAGCTTGATGATATTAATAAACCATGTTCATATCATGTGCCTGCTGATATAATGTGATGGGAAGGATATTTCATCTTGTGATTTTTTTTCTCCCCAAATAAATAACTCTAGTCCAATTATGAGAAAATATAAGACAAATTCACAATAAGGGACATTCTAGAAAAAAAGACTTGAGCAGAACTATCCAAAGTTCTTAAGCTCATGAAAAATAAGAAAAGGCTGAAAAGCTGTTATTGGTTGGAAGAGGTAGTGGAGTCATAACTAAATGCAACATGATGCCTTGGCTTTGATCTTGGAACACTAAAATAAAGTGGAAAAACTGGTGAGTTTCGTTAATAGTATTGTGTCAACTTCTTTTTGTTTTGATTAAGTTATCACATAAGATGTTAATTTTAGAGGAACCTGGGAGATGGGTATGCAGATACCTTCTGTCTTACCTCTGAAACATTTATGTAAATATAAAATCATTTCAAAATAAAATATGAAATAAATACACAAAAACACCAATTGACCATACCTTCTGGGATCTATTTCAAGATTTTGTTCCTTTGATTTATATATCCATTTTTTGCTAATATTAATTGTCTTGATTACTGTAACTTTATAATACATGCTGCAATCAGGTTGTTTAGATTTTCTGGCTTTTGTCTTCTTTTCCAGAATTGTTTTGCTATTATAGTTCCTTTATTTTCCTGTGTTTTCCTCTGCCTTCTTTTGGATTGAGTAAGAATTTTTTTATAAATCTATTTTCTTTCTTCTATCAATTTATTATTTATACGTCTTTTTACTTTTTAAAGCCGTTGTCCTAGATTTTATGTTGTTTACTCTTAAGGTCTACTTTTGAGAACGATTTACACTACTTTCACATGTTGTTTAAGGACTTCACAACATGACAGTCCCAAGTTCTCTCTGTAACTTTTTAATGTTATTCTTTTATTTTTTCCTTTTTAGGCCCGCACCTACAGCATGTGGAAGTTCCCAGACTAGGGGCTGAATCAGAGCTGAGCTGCAGGCCTATACCACAGCCACAGCAGTGCAGAATCTGAACCACATCCGTGACCTATGCTTCATCTTGTTGCAATGCTAGACCCTTAACCCGCTGAGCGAGGGCAGGGATCAAACCAACATCCTCATGGATACTAGTCAGGTTCTTAACCTGCTGAGCTGCAATGGGAACTGCTTTTATGTTATTCCAATTATATGTTTTACTTTTACAAATGCTTTTCAAACAATATAATACATGGAAGTTATCTTTAGACAATATATAATTTATGGCAATATATAAAAGAAAAATGAATTTTATTTTGTCTTCATTTATTTCATTTCTGGATTTCTTTATTTCTTTTTATAGATTCATGTTTCTGCTTGGACCATATTTCTTTGGCTAGTGAAGTTTTAACATTTCTTGAAGTGTGGGGTCTGATGGTAATTAATTATGCCATTAATTTTATCTGAAAATGTTTTATATCTTTTTCATTTTTTAAAATGAATAAACTTTAGTTTTAGAGTAGTTTTATGTTCACAGCAGAAAGTATGAAGAGTTTTCATATTCCCCCCCTTGTTAACCACTCTCCTTTCCCCTCTCCCTCCTACAAGCTCCTCTGCTATCAACATCCCTCACCAGAGTGGTACACTTGCTACAATCTGTGGACCTATATTGGCACATTATTATCAGCCCAAATACAATGTACATTAATGTTCACTCTTCCTACTGTACATTCTTTTGGTTTTGACAAATGTAAATGACATATATCTACCATTGTAGTATCACAGTGAATAATTTCATTGCCTTAAAAATTCCGTGTTCTATTTATTCTTCCTCCCCCCCAACCCCTGACTACCGCTAATGTTTTTTTTTTTTTTTCTGTCTATGTAGTTAGCCTTTTTCAGAATGTCATATAATTGGACTCATACTACAAAGTATGTAGCCTTTTCAGATTACATTTTTTGTTTACTAATATGTGTGTAAATTTTCTCATGCCTGTCCATGACTTGATAGCTCATTTCTTTAGTGCTGAATAATGTTCATTGTCTGGGTGTACCACAGCTTATTTAACCATTCATCTACTGAAGGGCATTTTGGTTGTCTCCAAGTTTTGGCGGTTATCATAAAGCTGTGATAAAAAGCTGTGTGCTGGTTTTGCGTGGACTTAAGTTGCAGTTCTTTTGGGTAAATAGGAAAGACCTCAGTTGCTGAATCATATCATATAAGTGTGTTTAGTTTTGTAAGAAACTACAAACTATCTTCTGTTGTGGCTGTTCCATTTTGCATTGCCATCAGCAATGAATGAGAATTCCTATTACTCCATAAACATGCTAGCATTTGGTAGTGTCATTGTTCTTGGATTTTAGCCATTCTGATATGTATATAGTGATGTCTTGTTTTAATTTGGAATTCTCTGATGACGTATGATGTGAAACATCTTTTTATGTGTTTATGTGCCCTATACATATTCTTTAGTGAGATATCTATATAGAATTTTGCCCCATTTTTTTAATCTCATTGTTGAGTTTTAAGAGTTCTTTGTAAATTTTGGATAATAGCCCTTTATCAAATGTGTCTATTGAAAATATTTTTTTCTGTTCTGTGGCTTTCCTTCCTGTAGCTTTCCTTCAGATTCTCTTGATAATGTCTCTTGCAGAGCAGAAGTTTTTAACTTTAATAATGTACATCTTATCAATTATTTCTTTAGTGGATTGTGCCTTTGGTGTATATGGTGTACTTGCCATATCACTTGTCACCTGGATTTTCTCCTATGTTGTCTTCTACAAGTTTTATGCTTTTACATTTTACATTTAGATCTATGATTTATTTTAGTTTAATTTTTGGAAGGAGTCTAGATTCTTTTCTTCATTTTATTTTTTGCATGAGGATGAATAGTTGTTCTAGTACCATTTGTGGGGAAAAAAAAACAGCAGCTACCTTTTCTCCTTTGGCCTTTGCTCCTTTATCAAATATCAGTCAGTATGTGGATTGATCTCTGGGCTTTCTGTAAGGTTCCATTGATCTATTTGTCACTTCTTTTACCAATATCACACTGTCTTGATTACTGAAACTTCATGTTAAGTTGTGAAGTCAAGTATTTTCAGTCTTCCGAATTGTTCTTTCCTTCAATTTTGAGTAGGCTATTCTGGGTCTTTTGCGTCTACATATAAACTTTATTTTTTTATTTTATTTTATTTTGTCTTTTTGCCTTATCTAGAACTGCACTCGTGGCATATGGAGGTTCCCAGGCTAGGGGTCTAACAGGAGTGGTAACTGCAGGCCTTCGCCACAGCCACAGCAATGTGGGATCCGAGCTGCATCTGCAACCTACACCGCAGCTCATGGCAATGGCAGATCCTTAAGCAAGGCCAGGGATTGAACCCGCAACCTCAAGGTTCCTAGTTGGATTTGTTAACCACTGAGCCACGACGGGAACTCCCTACATATAAACTTTAAAATCACATTTTGATACCTATAAAATTACTTTCTGGGATTTTGATAAGATTGCATTGAATCATATTCCAGAAAATGTGTAGTTCATTGAAATAAAAAGATAAAAATATATAAAAACAAAGCTTTACAGTCTAGGTCAGAGATATCCAGGCATACCTTACTTTATTATGCTTCACTTTACTGTGCTTTCCAGATGTTGTGTTTTTTATATTCAAGGTTTGCGGCAACCCTGTTTTGAGCAAGTCTCAGTAAAATTTTTCCAACAGCGTTGGCTCACTTTATATCTCTGTGTTACCTTTTGGTGTTTTTTACAATACTTTAAACTTTGTATTATTAAATTTTTTTGGTGATTGGTGATCAGTGATCTTTTTTTTTTTTTTTTTTTTTGTATTTTCAGGGATGCACCCATGGCATATGGAAGTTCCCAGGCTAGAGGTCGAATCAAAGCTGAACCTGCCGTCCTACACCACAACCACAAAAATGCGGGATCCAAGCTGTGTCTGTGACTTGCACCACAGCTCACAGCAACACCAGATCATTAACCCACTGAGCAAGGCCAGGGATCCACCCACATCCTTTTGACTACTAGTCACCACTGAGACATATCTTCGATATTCCTATTGTAATTATTTTGGGGTACCACAAATCACACTCATGTACAGTGGTGAACTTAATAAATGCTATGCATATGATGACTGCTTCACTAACTGGCCTTTCCCCAATATCTCTCTCTATCCTCAGGCCTCACTTTTCCCTGAGACACATTAATGTTAAAATTAGACCAAATAATAATCATACAGTGGCCTCTGAGTGTTCAGGTAAAAGAAAGAATCTCATATCTCTCACTTAAATCAAAAGTTAGTAATGATTAAGTCTAGTGAGGAAGGCAGGTTGAAAGCTAAGACAGGCTGCAAGTTGGGCCTCTTGTGCCAGTTGACCAAATTATGAATGCATAGGAGTTCCCATTGTGGCTCGGATTCCGCATTGCTGTGACTGTGGCGTAGGCCAGCAGCTACAGCTCCTGTTAGACCCCTCGCCTGGAAACCTCCATATGCCATGGGTGCGGCCCTAGATAAGGCAAAAAGATAAAAAAAAAATTATGAATGCGTAGGAGAAGTTATTGAAGGAAATCAAAAGTGCTACTAAAGTGAACATATAAATGATAAGACAGCAAAACAGCCTTATTGCTGAGATGGAGAAAGTTACAATGACCTGAATATAAAGTCAAACCAGCCACAGAATTCCCTAAGTGAAAGCCTAATCTAGAGCAAGGCCCACTGAGCAAAGTATTGAAGAAAACTTTGAAGCTAGCAGAGGTTGGTTCAGGAACTTGGAGGAGAGAAGCTATCTCCACAACATTGAAGTACGAGGTGAAGCAACAAGTGCCAATGTAGTGCAGCCAGTGTTGCAGAAGATATAGCTCAGATAATTAATGAAGGTGGCTACACTAGACAACAGATTTTCACTGTAGATTAAACAGTCTTCTGTTGGATGAAAATGTCACCTAAGATTTAAATAGCTAGAAAGGAGAAGTCAATGTGTGGCTTCAAAGCTTCGAACGATGGGATGATGTTCTTGGTAGGTGTTAATGCTGCTGGTGAATTTCAGTTGAAGGTGGTGCTCTTTGGCCATTCTGAAAATCCTAGGGCCCTTGAGAATTGTGCTAAATCTATTCTGCCTGTGCTCTATTAGTGAGATGACAAAACCTGGATGATAGCACATTTGTTTATAACATGCTTTACTGATTGTTCTGGGTGCTCTTCAGAGACCTACTGCTTAGAAGAAAAGATTCTTTTCAAAATGTCCTGGCTCAGTGACAGTGTACTTGGTCACTCAAGAGCTCTGAAGGAGATTTACAATGAGATGGCTGTTGTCCTGCCTGCCAACACAACATCCATGCTATAGCCCATGGATCAAGAAGCAATTTCAACTTTCAGTTCTTATTATTTAAGAAATATATCTCATAAGTCAATAGCTCCCATAAATAGTAATTCCTCTGATGGTTCTGAGCAAAGTAAATTGAAAATCATCTGAAAAGCATTCATGATTCTAAATGCCATTAAAATATGAAGGATTTATGGGAAGAAGACAAACTATTAACATTTAGTAGGAGTTCGGAGAAAGTTGATTTCAACCCTCATGGATGAATTTGAGGGGTTCAAGTCTTCAGTGGAGGAAGTAACTGCAGATGTGGTGGACATAGCAAGAAGACTATAATTAGAAGTGGAGCCTGAAGGTGTGACATAATTGCTACAGTCTCAGGATAAAACTTGAAGTGATGAGGAGTTGCATCTTACAGATAAGCAAAAAAAAAAAATAAAAGTGGTTTCCTAAGATGAGATATATATACTCATGGTGAAGACGCTGTGAGGACTTTTGAAATGACAACAAAGGATTTAGAATATTCCATAAACATAATTGATAAAGCAGCTTTAGGATTTGAAAGGGTTGACTCCAATTTTGACACAAGTTCTACTTTGGATAAAATACTTTCAAACACATTGCATGCTACAGAGTAGAGTCAATTACTTAAAGAAAGAGTCAATCAATGTAGCCAACTTCATCGTTGTCTTATTTTAAGAGGTTGTCACAGGCACTCAACCTTTATCAAACACTATCTGATCAATCATTAGCCATTGACTTTGAAGCAAGACCTTCCCAAGGGAAAAATATAACAACTATCTGAAGATTCAGATGGTGGTTAGCATTTTTTAGCAATGCAGTAGTTTTTAGTTAAGGTATATACTTTTTTTTAAACGCATAATGCTGTTGCAAACTTAATAGAGTATAGTATATACATAGCTTTTACATGCGCTGGAAAACCAAAAATTTCATGTGTTTTGCTTTATTGAGGTATTAATTTTATTTCTGTGGTCTGGAACTAAACGTGTAATATCTCTGAGATATTCCTATAACAATAATACTTCTAAGAAAATGCCTTAGGTCAGGGCATGGTGATTGGAAATAGCTGAGCTATTCAGGTGGTCTTCGGCAGCCTAAAATGGGCCCATAGATGCTCATATCAAGACAAACAGTATATTGAGAATAGGCTTATTTCAAAGACAGTATAGTGAAAATGTTTGCAAAGATGAAAATTACATTTTTTTAAATAGGATTTATTTTCTTAGTGTACTAGCTCAGGACACATGCATTTATCCAGCTGCATTTAAGGTATATAGTAAATAATTACAACTACTGGAAATAGCAACAGAGTTAGGAGAGAAGTGACTAAACCAAAGCTTGGAGATGAGTAGAGGTGAAAGTTCTATGAAAAAATCGTAATGCTTTTTAAAAGCATTATGTAAACAAAAACTGACAAAGTAAGAATAAATTTTAATATTCCTTATCAACACCTGAAATTGACAAGAAAGGTTAGAAACATTCCCAGGGAGGGTCAGAACATGGAAAGAAGGGCAGAATAGCAGGAAAAAAAAGAAGAGGAAAACATGAATGTTATCTTTGATATGAAGGAAACACTGTAATAGGGAGAGGTACTATAATAACAGATATGTTGGAATAGCTGGCGGAAGTACTTCAACGGCATGAAGAATGGAAAAATGAAGTGGCACAGAGAATGGATATGTTTTAGACTGGTAAAGGTGAGAAGCACACTGTGTTCCAGATACATATTTAGGGAAAAAGTGAAGTGGTTGTGGAGAAGAAAAAAACAAAGACAAAATGAAAACACTTAAGACTTTTACTACTAGCAGTTCTGCTATGGTATGTGTTTATATGTAAAAACATTTGTTTTTACTTGGTCAGTCTGTCCAACAATGTGCAAAAAAATTATTTTCAAAGGTAACAAAATTTTACTGCCTTAAAACTAATTTAGAAAGGATATAAAAAAACTTTTTCAATAAAAATGTTGGGAGGATAAATGGGATGTCATTCTAGCAATTTTTAATAAAAAATTCTATGAGATAAATAAGATAATATACTTAAAGTACTATGAGCATCTTATACAAAAAAACTATATAAATTCATTGTATCTCTGTATTGTAAGATTTCCCTAATCCATTAGTTATTGAATCCTTATTGTGCATAATATTTAAAAAGAGAAGAAACTATTATAGAAGATAGGTACAGAGTTTTTTATGTAATAATTAAAATATATATTTAATATAAATTGTTTAATTTATGTAACATTACATTTTAACATACTTTAATTGTTTATCAGAAGTGAAACCTCCTTTATTGGCTTAGTGCTGAGATATATTACAATATGCCTGCTACAGATTCACAATGGCAGGTCTTTAAGGTGTTATTAAGTATTTATACTCATCTAGTGTGAAATCATGTTGCCATAGAGATAAATAAAGATCAAGATAGAATAGGTAGAGATAAAATTTGATTAATACATTTGCTTCCTTTATGAATATAGACATAAAATGAAATGTGGTAACTATACATCGTTGTCAATGGTATTTAAATTTTAGACAAAAATATTATCCTTCAACAACAACACACTTAAGAAGACACTAATAATATAAGAATAAATTCATTAATCTGAGTTGCTATTATTTACTGTATTTGATCAAAGTCACAGTCATTTACTTTTATTTAACTCATTTTTAAAATGTAGAATTTTAAATACCATGAAATTTTTCATCAGTAATGAAGCTTATCTTTTTTCTTGTAACTCTGACACATTTCTGGAACCTCAGTTTAGTTCCTGATTTGTAAATTGTCCTTGCTGTTTTTGATGAAATGAATTACTAAAGAATTTAAAAAGCAATTCCAGCTTTTCAAATGCAGTTTCGGCTTCTTCTCACTGGAAGAAAATTAGATCCTCTTTGGATTGTAATAATTTGACAGATTGCACCTTTGTGACTTCATAGTCTTAAGCAAAGCTCTTAATATTTCATTAAACCTGAATTCAGGTAGTGATCACTAACATCTATCCTGTGATAAATGCTAAAATATATTGATGACATGCGTGAGAGACAATCCAGCACACATTTCCCCTCTTTACTCAAGAAAACATCTTATATTCCTTTATTTATCTGAGATGTGGCAATAAAGGAAATCTCCTGTGACCTGTGTCTGGAGACGCAGTGCAGCAGAGCAGGGTTGATTATGTGCCTGAGAGCTTGACTGCCTGCTGGGATTTGAACCCTAGCCCCAAAGCCCTGGGAAGTTGCTTAAGGTCTCTGTGCTTTGATTTCCTAATTCTGTATGCAGATAATCCTTGGGTTGTGAGCAGCTGGAGGTAGGTTCTGGACTCCAGGTTCTTCTGTTCTGCCAGAACCAACTTCGTTTGACTCCCTGGTATTGGCGTCACTGAGTAGTACACCCTCCCCAGAAGTCTGATCACTTCTAGGCTCTTACAGAACTCCTGGGTACCAGCAGTACTCAGAGGCAAGGAGCAGAGCAGACTGGGACCTAATGAGTAGCCGAAAAGTCAGAGCACTTGGCCCCTCCACACCTCAACTCAGAACAACCTTAAAGATCCTTCTTGTTCCTACTGTATTTCTCATATTGTTCTTGCCATTTGAATGATTGTCTTACTCTACAGAAATTTAGTTCATAATTAGGTTAGAGATTTGTCTCTTTTAAGAAAGCTGTTTTGATGAGTTTGTTATTTGTATATATAATTATAGTGTAGATTCTTGTTATATCCTAGCCATTTCTCAGTTACTAGTTACTTTTATTCTTAAATATAAATATTTTATTAAATAAAGAAGCTGGCTTCTTCAATAAGATTGTAAATCCTCTGAAGACAAACTGTACTTTTTCTCTTCCTTTGTTTCCAAGCTCAGGGTAGTGTATTGGACAGAAAGTGAACAGAAAGTCAAGGGTTTGTTAAATAATGCTAAGTAAATTTTACCATTAACCACTAAAAAGGAGGTATTTAATTTTTTTTAAGTTTTATTGAAGTATAGTTGATTTACAAGGTTGTGATAATTTCTGCTGTACAACAAAATGCTTGTCAGACATGTACAAATATGCATTCTCTTTCAGATTCTTTTCCCACATAGATTATCACAGAATATTGGGTGGAGTTCTAAATACTATATAATAGTTCCCCATTGAGTAATTGTTCCATATACTTCAGTGTGCATATGCCAATCCCAAATACCAGTCTGTCCCTGGGGAATCAACTGTCCTCTTTGATAACTGTAAGGTCTTTTTTTTCTTAATGGATTTTATTTCAGTTATAGGTGTACATAAATCATCACAAGTCAGTTTTGCAGATTTTGTATCCCAAACCCACAGTGCATCCCTCCACCCCCAGATTGTCTTATTTGAAAAACTAAGGTTTTCCAAAGTCTGTGAGTCATTGTCTGTTCTGCAAAGACGTTCATTGTGTCTTTTTAGTTTCCACATGTAAGCGGTAGTAAGTTTTTCAATGTCTGTGAGTCTGTTTCTGTTCTGCAAATAAGTTCATTTGTATCCTTTTATGTTTTTATTCCCATACCCCACTCCTTGCTTTCATTCTTCCTAGGACTTTGAATCAGTGTATAGTTTTCCCTAAGAGAATTTTGACTGCATTCTGAAGACAGTGAACACCTGATTTCCTTCAACAGCTTATATTTCCTCAGGAAAATATAATACGGACTGAAATTGTATCAGCTTATTATGAGTAGAGAAAAGAAATATTCTGAAGAGCAGAACTTCAGTTGACAATATTTTAGCTGACATCACCGTGCGTATATGAGAGAAGCACTTAAAAAAAAATTAGGTATTATTTGAGTTCCCATTGTGACTCAGCAATAATGAACACTACTAGTATCCATGAGGACGTGGGTTCGATCCATGGCCTTGCTCACTGGGTTAAGGATCTGGCCTTGCTGTGAGCTGAGGTGTAGGCAAGCAGCTACAGCCCTGATTCGACCCCTAGCCTGGGAACTTCTCTATGCTGCAGGTGTGGCCGGAAAAAGACAAAAAGAAGAAAGGTAATATTCATTATGCTATTTATCCAAGGATAAATGTTTCTGTAAAAGGAAGCATTTTTCACTTGGCAATAGACTTCACTGATTCTTTTTCTTTCTTTCCTTTTTTTTTTGTCTTTTTGCTTTTTTAGGACCACGCCCACAGCATATGAAGGTTCCCAGGCTAGGGGTCTAATCAGAGCTATAGCTGCCAGCCTACCCCACAGCCACAGTAACGCCGGATCTGAGTTGTATCTGCGACCTACACCATAGCTCATGGCAATGCCAGATCCTTAACTCAATGAGTGAAGTCAGGGATCAGACCAACAACCTCATGGTTCCTAGTCGAATTCCGTTTCCCCTGCACCATGATGGGAACTCCCATTGATTCTTAATATAGATTATTTGAAATCTTTTGTCCTTGTACTCAGTTGTCAGTTCATACAGATATATTTAAATGAAAATGTGTGCTTGGAGGGAGGCTTAGTACTAAACCAGAGTTGTTGTCCTACAGCTGTTACAAGCCCTCAGCTGTTTGCACTTTTAGTTTCTTTCTATCCAGAGAAAGAGAATGAGCTGTTCTTGGGTCTCAGAGAGCATCTTCTATTTTACATTTCATTATGCAGGCTATTTTTTAGCAGAAGAATTAAATGTTAGCTGCCTGACTTTGCTGCATTGGACCAATCAAGATGATTCTGCAGCTGTTTGAAGAGCATTTTTGTAGGCAGAGTATGAAGAGCTGTAGATTTTTGTTATTTTGTCAACAGTCCGTGATCAAATAAGATCATGTGCGTAAGAATTTAAAACACAAGAAATGGAACCATAGAATTTTGTTTCCCAACAGGATTCAAATATCAAGAATAAGAGGCAAAAACAAAGATCCTTATTGATTGAGTATACCATAAAGCTTTGGGCTATTTTGCTGTAAATCTAAAATTATAAAGAAGACACATCCTTCTTTCCTTTGTCTAGTTAATTGAACCTGCCAGTTTATTAAAAATATGACAATAAAATTCATAAGATCACCTTTCTTCATTAAAATAAGTATGTTTTCTAAAATACAGAATATTGAAACCAAGAATATTCCTTAAAAAATAAGGATAATTTTGAAATGTTTAAAGCTTGCTAAGCTTTTAGAAATGTGTAAAAGGTCAAACTATCATGGTTGTGGGATTTCAGGTTTAGAAAATAAAATGGTGCCAGATTTTGAGGGTCCCCAAACACAAAGCTATTTTGAGGGTCCCCAAGTACAAAGGTACTACATTTGGACTTTGTATTCTGATCTACATGTGTGCCTGGAAGGTTCTATAATAGAGTAGCAGGGGGAATAAAAGGCAAAGTGTTAGAAAAATGTTGATGCCCAAAGTGTGCAAGAGAATTAGAGGAATTGGAAAGAAATACTCAAGACTGAAAACGTATTAGGAAACAAATGCAACAATTAACAAGTCAAAAGTATTCCTTTCAGGAGTAGCTCTTTTTTTCTTGGCTATCATGACACTGAAATTTTCTAATTCCGTATCTTCTGGTCTGTTATCTTCTTGGTGTGACATTTTTACCCCTTGCAGGTGGAAGCTACACAAAGGTTATCTGTGCTTCTCCCGCCTTCTTTCCCTCCCTGCTCACTCTTCTCTAAACTTCCCTTCCCTACCTCTTCCCTCTCCTTTACTTCTTCTTTTTCCTTCCCTTCCACTTTTCTTCTCTTTTCTTTTTCTTGTCTTTTCTCTCACTCTATTCCCTCCTTCCCTTTTCTCCCCCTTCCTTTCTGGTTTTCTTCTTTCTCTCTTATATCTGTACCTGTATTTGTATGTAGATCTGTATCATTCAGAAATATCTACCATTATTATGTCTTTCAGGTGTCATTTATTTGTGAATATCTACTCAATATACAGGTCTAGTCTCTTAGAAATGAAATTTTGTATCTCTAAAGTTACTATTGCAGTTCCTCAAGTAAAAATATAGAAATACACTAATAAATTAGTTTTCTCGAATAGGTAGAAAACCCCCAGTGATGTTTGTCTGACTTTCTGTGTAACCTTAGGAAAGTTAATAGACCTCTATGAATCTTAGATGTCTCATCTATAAAATGAAGGGAATAATTATGCCTATTTCCAAAGGTCTGTTGTAATAATTAGATAATATAAAGTACATAGCCCTATCTCTTGTATAAAGTAAACTCTCAATAAAATTTTTGTTCTTTCATTATATTATAGTTTGCAGATAAACTAGAGAACAATTTATGGCTTCTTTGGTATCTATTCTCCGTCTCAAGTGTTATGACTGGACTCAGTAATCAATTTTAATCACAAATTGCAAGGATACTATCACTTCCTGATTAGAAAAACTATAGAATGAGGTTCAGGTTAAAACTGGGAAAGGCATTTACATTATTTGAGCCTACTGTTAGTTTTCCTCTAAGATGAAGTGAGGAAGTTAATTACTGACGTCATCAAGCCTTATTGTGAATGTCAAAAAATAACGTATTTGCAAATAAATACATTCCATTTCAACAAAGTATATTACTTAGACTAATGATTATTGTGGGATTAAAACAGACTACATTGTGACTTAAATAATTTTGCCCTGATCAAAATATTTGGATGTTTAAAGTTTATTCCTAGATATAAATTTTGAGAGAGATATAGGCCAATCATATTTTTTCTATGCTTTTCAGAGTTGAGAGACTAGTATTTTAAATATTCTTACTCTTTCATTAACTTTTTTTTCTTTTCCATGTTTTTTTCTATTTTTAGGGCTGCACCTGCAGCATATGGATGTTCCTAGAGAGGGGTCAAATCAGAGCTGCAGCTCCCAGCCTGCACTACAGCTGCAGCAATGTCAGATCCAGGCCTCATCTGTGACCTGTGCTGCAGCTTATGGAAATGCTGGATTCTTTTTTTTTTTTTTTTTTGGCTTTTTGCCTTATCTAGGGCCATACCCGTGGCATATGGATGTTCCCAGGCTAGGGGTCTAACAGGAGCTGTAGCTTCTGGCCTTCGCCACAGCCACAGCAATGCCAGATCCGAGCCACGTCTGCAGCCTACACCACAGCTCACGGCAACGCCAGATCCTTAACCCACTGAGCAAGTTCAGGGATCAAACCCGCAACCTCATGGTTCTTAATTGGATTCGTTAGCCATGACAGGACTCTAAGAAAATGCTGGATTCTTAACCCACTGAGTGAGGGCAGGGATCAACCCCACTGAGCCACAATGGGAACTGCCCATTAACTAATTATTAACTAAATTTCATCAGGTACTTATATTAAACCTAAAGGAACAAGTGAGATAGAATTTTAAAATGACAAATGTTAGTTCAATACCAAGTAAGTATAAATAACTCATAAAGTAAACCCAAAGGAATTATAAGTGCTATGGAATTTTAGAATGACAAGTGTTACTTCAGTACCAAGTAAATATAAGTAACTCGTAAAAATTGTATGTGTAACATGACCATGGTTAAGACCTGAGCTTTGAATCAGTCTCGATGTTTGAGCTATACTGCATCTTAAAAATCAGTTCAGCACTCTCATTTTACTCTCAGAGGAATAAACACTGGGACTCCAAAAAGGATGACAGTCTTGGCTAAGGTAAATTTAGTACCAGAATCTGAAATGTGCATCAGGAGTTCCCGTCGTGGCGCAGTGGTTAACGAATCCGACTAGGAACCATGAGGTTGCGGGTTCGATCCCTGCCCTTGCTCAGTGGGTTAATGGTCCGGTGTTGCCGTGAGCTGTGGTGTAGGTTGCAGACGCGGCTCGGATCCTGCGTTGCTGTGGCTGCGGTGTAGGCCAGTGGCCACAGCTCCGATTAGACCCCTAGCCTGGGAACCTCCACATGCCGCGGGTGCGGCCATAAACCCGCGGCCATAAAATGACAATAAGGCAAAAAAAAATAAAAAAATAAAAAAATAAAAATGAAATGTGCATCAGATCTCTGGCCTCATTTTGAGGTGCTTTTTGTAATAGTTCTTTCGGATAAGATTCATACATCTCAAACATTAACTAAGTTACTTTTTTAAAGTTGTGTCAATGATCCCTGAAGTTAGGTAATTAGAGTACACTTGAGAAATTCTCGTATGTTAATTGTTTAAATATTTCATCAAATCCTCATGTAGACTTCCATTGGGGCACATTCTTTCAGTGTCCCAACAGAGCTTTATTCTAGATAGTTTCACTTTATTTATACTCTGACCTGATTTAAATAATGTTATGAAAATTACTTAAGTGTTATCTTTTTTTATCTAATGCAAAATATTAAACTGCTTTCATAGTCCCTCATTTAATGCAGTAATTTTATCTAGAAAGTACTATAACCTGTCATTCCTTAAAGTACTTGATGTTTTTAATGGTAAATGGCACTTAAGTCAGTTTGTATATTTCTATTTACATAAGCAGTCTCTAAAATATAAGAACTCTGAAATACAAGGTGTTGATATTTTAAGAGAATTATTAATACTACCTTATGAATTTAAATATGTTGCTTAGATAAGAGCTTTGCTTTTTAGCACAGAAAATATTTCGTTTTAATGAAAGCTAAAATAAAGTTTTTAAGAAAATCACATCAAAATATTACATAATTATTTTTTGTTTTTATTTTTATTTTTGAATTGCTAAGTGTAATAATAACATATATTAGTGAGAGGTATGCCTACAACCTTACTTTCTTAAATAATTACCGTGTTAGTTTTTTCCTTGCTTTATTTTTTGTCACAATACATCTCATTTGTTAGAAATCATCAAGGAGCAAGCTGTTATGCAGTGAAATGCAGTTCTTTCAAATTTAAACATTGAATTATATTGCCTTGTAAAATTTAGACTTGAAATTTATTTACTCTTTATTATTACAATGTTCAGACTATTGGGGTTATATATACATGTATAAAAACAGAATTATCATTCAGAACATCATATGTCACAGTATTACACTTGGGTTTTCATACACTGATATTTTAAGAACTGTTATGGTATAAAGTGTTGTTCATTCCACATCTCATTGGTTGTGTTATTTCTTTATGTTTTAATCTGTGCTTGTAAGTTTGATCCAATATTATTTTAGTCAGCTAAAAGTTTGCCTTAATCTCTCTCATCTCATCTTCCTATTGCTGCTCTAAATGTTAAAAGTTTTAAGAATTAATCAGCTTATGAAGTTGTAAGTAGATTAAGAATTAATAAATTATTAACTCATGGTAATGGCTTCAGACACTAAACACTTACCAAAGACTTAAAATGTACTAATTCAATTTTATGAATGTCTGGTTTCTTCCTTAGTATTATTTACTTAATACTAGAAAAATACTTTAGAATTATGACAGGTACTGTACTGTCAATTTTCTTATTAAAAGCTGTGCAGCACTTCTTACTGGCAATAGCTCTGGTTTTGCTTGGTTATTTGCCATCTACAGATCCATATGTTTAGGAAGTTCCAAAGATTTGATTGATAATGGTCAAGATTACATGCATATGTGACCCAAATATATTCAATGAGGATCAGAATAAGTCTGCTGGAGGACATCTGGGCAAGGACATCTGGACATATGTGTGTGTGTGTGTGTGTGCGTATATGTGTGTGTGTGTGTATATGTGTGTGTGTATATAAATATATAATCAGCATGCTAAGAATGGTAAGACAGAGGATCACAAATAAGTTTGATCTGTGATGTGGTGTCAGGATTGAGCTGATGTCTGTGTATAGTTATCTGTAGCAGTGAATGATTCTCTGCAGTATTAAGGGCAAGATTGTATTTGAGATAGCTGAAATTACTCCTTAAGTAGATGCTTGACAAACCATGAGCTCCTGGATTTGGTACTAATATTCAAGGGTAAATAGAAAGGTACAGTCCTTCAAATACAATTCTTCATTCTTTCATGTCCTTTTTCACTTCTATCTCCTGGCTACATTTTTAAGAATTGAGTAATGAGAAACAATATATACAACATGCAACAGACTCACGTACTGCAATACTGGTGTGGAATGTTCTTATCCTTTAATTTTGTGACTCCTTTAGGAATGCTGTGTCATTAGTATTTAAATCACTTCATAAATATTTCACTTTTAATACCATTTTAGTGTCTTGTGTATGCCTTAATTTGTGTCTAACATAATGGTTTTGTACAGTGAGACCGTTTCATCAGGGCACTTATACGATTAAAAAGAGATTTAATGGAACACTTTATTTTTACTTTGAGTTGACCATGGAACAGAAAGCAAAAGCCCTGTAATTCTTGCAGAAATATCTTCTTATATTTAGGTACTTTGTTTTATTAAAGAAAAATCAACATATACATGCCTAACAGTACATACTCAGGAAAATGTTGGTGCTGCAGCTTTGGTGGAAGGGGAAAGCAGAGAGAAGTAGGCAATAAACCCTCAAAGTCCTGCCATAACCTTGTATGGGGAGTTTGAAGAAAGCATAGCAAGAGAATGAGGGGTACAGGTGAAGGTTAAAATGTGAGGAATTTCTTAAGCTCGTGAAAACTATTTTCTGTGGCCTCTTTTTCATTGTTCTTTCATTAGAGTGTCGTTCTATGGTATTCAAGAATTTGAGGGCCATGTGGATACATTCTGTAGCAAAAACTTCTCAGATATCTCCAGCATTTCCTTATGCACATGATAGAAAAATTAATTTTTTTTCCTTCTCTACTAAAGGTGTATCTGATGAAAACTTGAGGCACATTTCTTTCCCTGAGCATCTCAATCTTTATATACGTTGCTTTTATTTTAATTGAAACTTCTCTTGAATTTACTAAAGAGAGGATTATATCTTTTGCTTTGCATCTTTTATAGTATCCAGACAGCCAGACAATAATTGCTGATTCATTAAAAATTTACTTTTGAAGATTTGTCTCATGATAAAAGAGTAATATCATTTGTTCTTCTTTGCCCTCAGTCAATATATTACTAATCATGAAATAAAGATTTTTGAGATATTTTAAAATTCCATTCAAATCTGGGAAAATAATTTGGAGGAACTGTAACACCAAATTATGGACGAGAACAAAACTGAAATTTAATTTGCAAAAAAATGCTTCAATAAAATTAAACCATTAAAGCTTCATGCTATTATTCATATGCTGACTCTTTTGTTTAACTGTGTAGTGTACAATTTTGACTCTGAAAACAAAGGGATACTATAGGGAGTTGAGTCTTAGTTTTCAGTGAGAAGCATGCTGCTTTCTTGTAAAGAAAGTTACAAAGTACAATAATATTGAAGAGAATCATGTCTCACTCTAGATTTGAAAGGAAATTTGTGCCATAATTGTGTATTTAAATCGACTCACTTATCTCCAGAGAGCAGGAATAGGTTCTCCTTGAATGTTATCAATTTTTTCTACATAACTGACATCCAAGGTTAGACACTGTGGATGATAATAACATCAAGCTTGCATTTTTATAAACTTTGCTTAAAAGGAATGTTCAAGGGATAGGAAATATGAAAAAAATTAGGAAGCAGAGAGAGTGTACAAAGAATGTTTAGAAAGAGACCCAGAAGGATAGAAAAAGAGAGAATTAAAGGAGATGATACTCAAATAAAACAATGACTGAGATTATTTCAAGGTTGATGAAACACATAATCCTCCTATTGTTGAAGCTTCAGAAGTCCTGAGGAGTATTTTTATTTTTAATCCATAACCCAGTAAAATGCAGAGAAAAGGGAAAATCAGAAGCTTAAAAATACAAGTTATCCTGCAACAGTCAGCCTAGTAGAGTAATAGTAGATCTTTCAAAGGCAACAATAGGTGTTAGAAGACAAAGGAAAAGAGTTGGGTACTATTTCACTTGTGTAAAGTTCAGCAAGTTCAAAACAACCATGTCCACCTACAGGTATAGACAGATCATGGCTTATTAATTATCCCAGAGCATATTTCATAGTCTTCAAGTGGTTGGTATTGTAAACTGAGCTGAATCTCTATAGCACTTCTAACAACCAGAATAAAATCATCAAAGTTGTTGCTTCTTTTAAAGAATAGCCATTTACACATTTGGATGAACATCATGTGCATTTTGACTACATTGTAGTCCAGGACATGTGTCACCTTTGCCTTTGTACTCTGAGTTGTCACCAGACTTTCTCAGTTGGCCTGAAATGAGTTAGAGTAAGGCAAAGCAGGAATGATGAGCCCATGTTGTTGTCTGATGTCACACGAAGGCAAATAGCAAGATAGTGACTGTTCCTCTAGTTAAGACAACTGAATACAATTCAAGTAGGCGAAATTGGGTGGCTATGGAGTAAACTTCATTCAAATTTCAACATGCTAAAAACACACATAAATGTAGTGAAAGAAAGGGTTGCTTATATTAAATTTGCATATGGTACAAACATATTCTAACACCTTCAAATTGCTGAGAGTACAAAAAATAGTGTGATTATGTTTAGTAAAACTATGACTGGATAAGAAAAGATGAAATTAAAAGTTACTTTAGAAGAAGATAAGAGAATTTACTTCTATAAAACAAATTGGAAGATAGAAATAGAGGATTTGAAAATAAAAGAATTAGTCCTAAAAGTTTGAGAAGAAATATTGATGAACAAATAGTGTATGACAGAAATAATAATAATGACTAATTTGACAAATGAACAAAAGAGAATTTAATGCTGAAAAATGCAGCATATACCACAGGGTCAGGTGATCAGAATTTGAGTCTAAGGTTCATATTAATTTTTCAGTTTCAATATTTTCTACTCCATAAAGCTCTCCTATATCATGCAGAAGAGAGTGCAATTGTAATGATTTCTACTCTGATATGGAGTAGAAATTTGTCAAATTCTACTTTTAATTTTGCCAAATTACATGTTACAAGGTGTACTTCAATTTTAAAATGTAGAAGCTTCCTGGGAAATTTTTCATTATCATTTTGCAGTGAGTATCATTAACCATTAGCCCTCTTAATGATTTTTGATTGAAAGGCTTTTCGTTTTGTGTCAGTACACTTGACACTAACTTTATCCTCTTTTTAAAATTTCAGTATTTCTGTGTTCTTATAAGGTCTATATAGCTACATTTGAAGGGGAAAAATAAAATCTTTTTAGCTAGTTATTTGCTATCATCATTTGATAAATTTGGATTTGTTGCTACTAACCATTTTTCATGATTTCCTATAACCCTGCTTATTTTCTTACTAATTTATCCTATTTATGACTTTCTCTTTCTGACCTGGGAAGGAGGATTGTCCCTCTCCTGGCTCGCTGTGCTCTCTTTCTGGAATCTGTAGGTGATAAACTTTATGGCTATACTTCCTTTGTGTAAGGGTATTGAAACTTCACCTTTACTAAAAACTGCCTTGAGTATTCCCTTCCCCAAAGCAGGGCCCTGGTGCCAAGGGAGCTGTCTGCTGACCCCTTGTGGGTGGCTTGTGCCTTCTCATTCAGCAGGCCATCATCTGCATATTCTTAAAAAACAAGCTTTGGGTTTGCTAACAGTGAGGGTCTGAACTTGAACTCCTAACCTGGCAGAAACAGTATGTCTCTCACCTTCCCCAAATGGGTGATATTAAAGGAGACCTAGTGGAAAGTCAGGACTCCTGCCAGTGACAAGACAACCCCTGTCGCCCACAGTGTCAGTGGAGGCCATGTGGAAGACAGTAACAAGACCTTCCTGCCCTTCCCAGTAGGGTGGTATTAGCAGAGGCCTTGGAGATATTCCTACCCCTACCCACAGTAGTGAGGAACCCACAGTCCACCTTATGTGTCAGTGGCCTCTGCGTTTTCATGGCCCGCTCCTTCCTTTTGACAGGCTGAACCTGATGACTGTAAATAAAAGTAACACCATCAAAATTAACCAATTAATGTAAAGACATTTTAAAGTTAGACTTTTCTTTGGCTTGGAATCCTCATTCCATAGGCAGTAAACTTCCCTTAAAACTGAGCTCATTATATTCATATAGAGGTTTTACTAACCAGTCCTAAAGTTCTTTATTAGATCTAGCCTTCGAATATCCTTTATCTCATAGTTTTCTTGCTCCAGTGTGTCTGTATTGAGACCATATCATGGTAGGTCTTGATCACCATGTTCAATGAGAAGTGTTAACAGTCCTATGCTATTCAAAGAATTTTAAAATTTAATTTTAAGCTGTTTGAGGTATAGGTGCATATGATTTTCTAATATTAAAAGGACATACATGTATTGAAACTTCATTCTCTTTATTTTCTACATACAAATCATCTGATTCCTTCCTGAACTCATCTCTTCCTTGTCATATTTTCCCCAAAATAGTTAGTATCAACCAACACATACAAGTATGGCATTGCTTTCTAACCTTTTACCTTGTAGGAGAGAGGCATATAGTCATATTATCAGAGTTTACAATACTACAAAAAATTTGCTGGTACAAAATATAGACCTTCCTAATATTCCATATAAAATTCCTCATCACTCAAACTATCTGAGTACTAATCCAATGACATGTAAAGAGGTATTACCACAACACCTCATTTCTACATACAAATTTCGGGAGTTTTTTTTTTTTAGGGTAGGTTAAGTTATTCTCTAGGAACAAACCTCTGTATCTGTTATTTTTTATTTATTTCTTATATTTTTGGAATTTTATGGCCGTACCTGCGACATATGGATGTTCCCAGGCTGGGGGATGAATCAGAGCTATAGCAGCTGGCCCACAACACAGCCACAGCAACGCAGGGTCCAAGCTCCATCTGTGATAGACACCGCAGCTCATTTCAATGCTGGATCCCCAAGACACTGAGCAAGGCTGGGAACTGAATCTGCGTCCTCATGGGTATTAGTCCGATTCCTTTCCATTGAGCCATGACAGGCAGTACCATATCTGTTACTTTAATACAACACAGTTTGTTTCCTGCTCAAACAAATGGAGATGTTTTTGTGTTACAGGTCTTTTGAATACTTCTCTTCTGTGTAATGACTCAGAAACAGAGACACTTTCAAAAATCAGTATTTTCACTTTTCCTCAGAATCTTGGGTACCCATCCTGGATTCCTGGAATCTAACTGAGCAATGAGCAGAAGTGGAAGGGCATGTTCATAGGCATTTCCATGGAGAGGACAGAAATTGGCATGAATTAATTCTCATGTCCCAGACTGGCCACGTGGTCCCACCAAGATGTAGAAGAAGCTTGCTAATACAGTTCTCATGTGTGTCCCTGCAGGAAGGGAGAAATGCATATTGGTCAACACAAAGGCCTCACTAACATGGAGCCTGGAAATTCGGTTACTGGGTGGAGAGTCCACTACAAAGAGTTTTTATAAAAGAATAGAATATGGATTTGGATTTCTTTCTTTTTTTTTTTTTGCCTTTTGTCATTTTAGAGCCGCACCCACGGTATGTGGAGGCTCCGAGGCTAGGGGTCTAATCCGAGATGTAGCCGCCGGCCTACACTGTAGCCACAGCAATGCAGGATCCGAGCCGCGTCTGCAACCTACACCACAGCTCATGGCAACGCCGGATTGTTAACCCACTGAGCAAGGCCAGGGACGGAACCCGCAACCTCATGGTTCCTAGTTGAATTTGTTAACCACTGCGCCACGACGGGAACTCCAGGATTTGGATTTCTTAATAGTAATCTCCAATCTTAAGTATAAAGTTAAATTTCTTAAGAAGTCTTAGGACATAGGGTGGTTAGAATCACTATAAATAAATGTTTTTGAAATCCCCATTTTAATTAAAATTGCAATGTACTACATAATATATCAGTGCTAATTTAACATAAAAAGAAAACTCTTTTGCAGCTACACAAGTTTTGATAAAATGGGTACACCCCCAAATATGAAATACTTCAATCTCTACTTATCAAAAATACGCTGAGTATGGCCTCAATGATGGGCATAAATTGGGGGAATGGGAGACAGCAGTGAATTGGATGACATGGCTTGTGACTTCATGAAGTTTGAATTTAATTGATCTGATATCTCTGTAGCCACATTTATAAATGCCCCATTTGGGAAATGTATCCCAACTTGAGAAATTGCCTTAAACATTCCTGAAAGGGATGCAGGTTTAATTATTCAGAGGAATCCCAGATTTAAATTGTTTTAAATGATCATTTCAGCTTTTAAAACTATTAAGTCAAACAGGATCAAATCTCAGTTCTGGAATATTTTACCCCCCAATCAGTGTTGTTATTAACTATAAGAGGATTCAGTGATATCATGGAGTGTCAGAAGTGAGATGAGAGTTAGACATAAGTAGTAGATGGAACTCTGAGAGTGTTTGAAATGTTAGAGAGCAAGTTGTTTTTGTTTGTTTTGTGTTAGGTTAATATATAATCCAACATTTTTCATCAAGTATTTAAGGATTTTTTTTCACTAGGTGATGATGAGTAAGTCAAAATTATTTTATAGTCTAATAATTATATAATAAAAATAAATTATTTCTCAAAAATGTTAAATAATATTGTAACACACTTTCCTTAAAATATGTAAAGCTCTATCTAGTTCCTGTTGTGGCTCAGTGGGTTTTGAACCTGACTAGTATTCATGAGGATGTGGGTTTGATCTCTGGCCTCACTCAGTGGGTTAAGGATCTGGCATTGCCACAAGCTGCTGAGTAGGTCACAAATGTGGCTCGGTTTCCTTATTGCTGTGGCTGTGGCCTAGGCTAGAAGCTATAGCTCAGATTTGATCCCTAGCCCGGGTACCCTCATATGTGGCAGGTGTGGTCCTAAAAAGCAAACCAAAACAGGAGTTCCCGTCGTGGCTCAGTGGTTAACAAATTCAACTAGGAACCATGAGGTTGCGGGTTTGATCCCTGGCCTTGCTCAGTGGGTTGAGGATCTGGTGTTGCCGTGAGCTGTAGTGTAGGTTGCAGACGTGGCTTGGATCCTGCGTTGCTGTGGCTGTGGCAAAGGCCGGCAGCTACAGCTCCTGTTAGACCCCTAGCCTGGGAACATCCATATGCCACGGATGCGGCCCTAGATAAGGCAAAAAGGCAAAACAAAAAACAAAAAACAAAAACAACAAAAAACATGTGGAGATCTACTTAACAACATTCAGGAAATTAAGCATTTGCCTCTATGTTAATTAAGAATAGATAGATTGACCTGAATAACATCTATCCTGGTTAATATCTCAGAAGGTAGTCAGTCTTGTTTAAAATTTCCTTTTGGGGGTTAGTGGCAGATGCTGAAAAGTGTTAACCATTGTATTTAAAGTTGGTACTCTTCAGTAACTTCAAAGAGAGGAAATAACCAGTAGGTGCAGTGCCCCGACTATAATTGTCTTTTATTTTCATCAGAAACATTTTCGCATCCTTGTCATATGTTTTGAATGTCAAAAGCAAACCTATAACTATTCCAAAATCTTTTGCCCTAATAAGTTTTGTTTTAGGATTTTGCACCCACAGGACATGCACTGAAATAATATCATGGTTAAATACTAATTGTTTTATAATGTATGAAAAGAGTTCATGCTTCTTGTAATTACTTTAAAATTTCCACGTGGAAGGAATGAAGAAAAAACACTTTATATTTCATTTTAAAGATTATTTTCCTCTTCTATCAAGCAGTATTGGTTTTTACTATTATTTTATGTACACAACGACATGAGGTTTTTTAGCTAGACTTACATTTCAAAAGTAGGAATCTTTTCTATTTAAGCTCAGTGCCAGTTGTGTGCTGACTGCCTGCTGCTTCCCGACTATGTATCTAGAATTTTGTAGTTTAATTGCCACTTGCACAGTGGTATCGTACATAAACACAGCAGCTGCTACTGTATGTTGGAAGTGGCTGAGAAAAATCTATGGACACTGTTCAGCTTTGACTAAAAAGCCAAAAATTTTAGACCCAGCTGCATTATTCTAACAGCTTGGAAATATAACACCTTAACAAAAAGAATTCAACTCATTGGAAGTCTACTTACAATATGTTTGAGACCACACTAGAGAAAATTGCATGGAGCCATGTGGTCTAGCGGTAAAACTTTCCAAAAATGAAGATTGTCTTTCTCCTTTTTTCTAGTCACAGAGGTCCTTATCTTTTGTTCTTTTGCATTCTGTGTTCCTAGAGATAGCCACCAGAGATAAGAAAGCTAATGTGAAACTTGGATATCTTCCTGTTACCAGGTAGAGATCATGTTCTTTTTGGTTAAACCAATTAAAAATGTGAAACCAAAGGGGAAATGCACAGTAATTTTGACAGAAGACCTCTGTTGCAGCAGCTTGCTAACTTTAATGAACTCTGTTATTTGGAAGAGGTTGACTGATGTCACGTTTAAGTGTAGTCAGGCAAAAACACTTCTCAGTTTGTACTTAAATGTGTCTACATACATATTTTTTGAAGCGGAAAAATTAGCCATTTTTCTTTTTTTTATACACTAAGAAAATTCAAGGCATTGCAGTAAAAGAAGAAATCAAGATGACTTATTTGTTCCATGGCTTTGATGTTTATCCCCTCCTTATGCAGAGTTTTCCATATTTCAATATTTAGATATCCAAATTGCACTCTCCAAAGAATATAGCTTCCTACTGAAATCAGAAGGTAGACATTATAGGTTCAATATGGAATATTATTGTCTGATGTTATTTTTCTATCTTTCTGATGAATATTAGAATGTCCACATTTACCTAGCAGTCTCTTAATCTTAATGATGTTGAAAATATTATTATTTTTTAATCTTTATGTGAACCTGGGCTATCCAAGTGCAGTTTAATATGCTGATTATTGGCTCCATCAATTTTGGTTTTTTAAGCCTTTCCATCGTGGCTCAGTGGAAAGGAATCTGACCAGCATCCATGAGGACTCAGGTTCTATCCCTGGCCTCACTCTGTGGCTTAAGGATCTGGTGCTGCTGTGAGCTATGGTATAGGTCATAGACGTGGCCCCAGTCCCACATTGCTGTGGCTGTTGTGTAGGCTGGCAGCTGTAGCTCCAATTTGACCCCTAACCTGGGAACCTCCTAATACCTCAAGTGCAGCACTAAAAAGGCCAAAAAAAAAACCCAAAAATTGGTGTTTTAAATATGTGAAAGAGAAAACATTAAGATGTGTGGACTAAGGGATTCTTTTAGAATACAGTAGATACAAACCCAGGGTGAGATTCTTACTACCTGAAAAATAATTAGAACTACTTATTTTCTCTCTAAATGGTATAAGTATTAATATACAGCTGTGTCTACTATGAACTAGGTCTACCTTAGTTCAGAGTCACATTAAGAAATATTTCTGAGGTAAATATTCTGCAGCGACAACCTAGCTATAGAGTGTTTTCAAGGCTTTTATTAAATTAACAGAAGTTAATTTTTAACTAGTTAAATCAAATGACTCGAGTTCAGTATTATAAGAAATGGCCAAATAAGTTGTCACATTAGAAGTTTGAATATAAAAGAAGTATATTTAATTTCATTAGAAAATCATTATGCTGCCTGTTTTTAAGTATATCATGTTGAATATTTTCCTAAGTGTTTGGAGGAGGAATTGATCTCAATATTTCAATAGTGTGTAACAGTTGATGGTGGAATTATAATAACTTTTAATTTCTTTTGTTTGCTTTTTTTCTCATGTTCTACAGTTACTTAGCTAATAAAATTTAAATTTTATAAATTGTTTTCTGTAAAAAAAATTGACTACCATAAGATAGCAGTGTGGTACTCTATTAAGTCAAGGTTTCTTAATGATATAATTTATGTAGAAAGAAAATTTGGTCAGTTAATATCTAGGGTATGGGATAAATGGAGAAGAAATGAACACAATCGATATAAAAGTTATCAAAAAATTGACCACAATGTAGATCATTGCTACAACAACGAAGTACATTATTGAAACTAATAGAAAAACAAAGATATAAAACTATATTCCAAGTCTATAAATTCCACAGGTAAATGATTGGCTGTAGAAAAGAAGTATATTGAATAACAAAATCCAATGTTACTGGCTATTAGAACTAGCTCTTTCTGTCACCCATCTGGTCTTGGATTTAAAGAGACCCTTTACATTATTTTAACTATAACATATGATCTTTTGATAAACTCACAACCAGTCAGCTTTTATACTGGTATCAAAAAAAATGGCCCTCCCCCCCAAACAATATCTCAGTGTATACAGCAGTAAGAATTTATTTCTTACTCATGTTACATGGAGGCTGCAGTTGAATAATGCCTTAGCTTTTTCCAGCTGATTTTTTTTTTTCAGCTAGACTTGGCTTTATATATCTTGTCATTCTAGAATGAAGAGTGAAGGAATGGCTATTTGGGTACATTTTGTTCTATTGGCAGAGAGAAATGAAGAGAACCCCAGCAAAACCATATGAGTATTTGTAAAGCTTCTCCTTAGAACTCGCACATCAAGTCTGCTCAAAATTCATTGAATAAAACAAGTCACATACCAATGTAGAAGTCAGTGGGGTGGGTAAGAATATCTTACCTACTGAGAAGCACTGCTGGAGAGAAAAGAGTTATTAACATATAGCAAGACATACCACAGTCCCCAGCCAACTTGGTCTGTGTGGAAGGAGTATTTAAATAAACTTTTTAATGGTAACCCATGATTGTCACTTTAGGTAAAGTGGTTTTATAAATATTCAATTCTTTAGCTTTTTTCCTTCCTATTTTCAACCTAAGAGGGTTTCTAGTCATAAGAATGAAATTATGCTGTGTGGAGAAATATTGCTGTGGATTAACAAAGGTTCTCATAGTGTTTTAGAGTTAGCTAGTTTGGATTTTTAATTGAATTCTGTATGTTGATATCTGCTGAAGTATATAGCCGGTGAACTTGTGAATTCTTTTTCCTGGTTTGTTTAAAGAAAGACCTCCCTTAGGGATATCCTTGTGTTGTTTCTAATGATGTTTTGGTTCTTTTTAATTTTTTCTAAAACTTGTAGCTGGGCTGTAACTAGGCTATGCTTTCTTCAGCTCCTATAGTGGGGTCACTTATTCCTACACGGGAGGGTTCCATACAGATTTTCTGGCTCTTATTGCAGTTAAATTAAGTCAACCCCAAGGGACATGTGATAATACTAGATGTTTTTCACTCTACAGAGGAGCACGGGTGGGGGCAGCACTGTGGGCCCTTTAATCCTAGTGAGTCACTCTTTTAGTCCATTTTACTCTTTTCTTCCAATCCCTAATTTATTATGGAATGCTTTGTTTTCTCCCTTGAATCAGTAGAAAACTATTTCCCCCCTATGGTATTCCATTCCTCAGTATTTTATCTTTTTTTTTTTTTTTTTTTTTGCCTTTTGTCGTTTTAGGGCCGCATCCGCGGCACGTGGAGGTTCCCAGGCTAGGGCTCTAGTCGGAGTTGTAGCTACTGGCCTATGCCGCAGCCACAGCAACTCAGGATCCGAGCCGCGTCTGTGACCTACACCACAGCTCACGGCAACGCCGGATCTTTAACCCACTGAGCAAGGCCAGGGATTGAACCCGCAACCTCATGGTTCCTAGTCGGATTCGTTAACCACTTCGCCACAACGGGATCTCCAGCCATTCCTCAGTATTTTATCAAGGGGACATTTTCTTTTTTCTCTAATCCAGGAATTTAGAAGAAATAATTGGCATGTCCTTAGATCATCATTGTTATTAGGAGTAGTTGTTGCTTTAATTTTAATGGTATCCTCCATATTTTTTGGAAACTTATTGAAATCTAATTACTCTAAATATTCTATTACTTGATTTCCTCATTTTAATCTCTTGATAAGAAACTATGATAGTATATTCATACTATAATACATTTAGTTCTCTGATACTGTTCTCTTGTCAACTTTAGGCAGATTCCACTCCATATTTCCTTGATTTTTTTTTTATCTTCCAGGTTAAGTATTTTATATAAAGTTATGAAAGATGCTGAGTGACTCTGTTTTAAATCCCTGCTACTGAAATTTATCTAGACTTCTTTTTTGTTAATTTGATTTTCATTTATTTTTTATTATCTCTCTTTCTTATAATAACTGTACTACAGCATTTTCCATAGTCTTTAAAAATATCCACACTTCCACAAGCCTCAATTTCAGTTGCCTGTCTGTCTTATGACTATTCTCAAAAAATGGATATAATCAATGCATGTAAATTTCCAGTTTTATCTGAAGGAAATGTAGCATATCGCTTCACTACCAGTGAACTCTACTAATTTTTGCAGTATGGCTATTATGTTACTACCTAAGGGACAGTGTTCTTGAGCTTGCGTATAAGAGATAGATTCTTTTCTAAATCAATTGTCAAAATATATGATCTGTCAAGATGAATTGTACTCAAATGGAAACAGAAAAATATATTTTAAATTCTGAATTATCTCAGAAAAGCCAGCACTAAACATATCCCTGAACAACTGATCGTTCATTGCCTTCTTCAGGACACACCTTCCAATTTGTTTAATACTGTACATGTATACAAACCTGATAAGTGTACCTAGACAGATTCTCCTGCCTGGTGATCACAGATGGAATATCATTGTGAGCAATAACATCATCAATCTCTAGTGCACCAGAAAATCTTGCCACAGAAAAAAGTGAGGTTATCTTGGAAAATATTTTTATAACATGTTTCAAAATGTTAACTTCATAAAGAAATTATGTAAAAACTAAAGTTTAATTTTAAAAATAATTGATCATCATTTTTCATAAGAAAAGGTAAGCTTTTCAAGGCATTAAGTACAAACATTTCCATGAAAGCTTGAGTGTAGTAACTGAGGGAGTCCCATGAAAAATTGCAGAGAATATGGAACATAGGCACCATATCTGCAATTCCAGCAATAAACTGAATTATTATTTCCAAGATCTTAAATTCCAAATTTTGAAGTTCAAGATCTTATAGCTAGAATCTGTTATACCCCTGTTACCAAGTGTGTAATTTCCTGAGGTCTAATTAGATAAATTTGCAAATTATATGAAATATTTTTGAAGGATGAGACAAAAATAGTATGTTTTTAAACATAAATATACCATAGCAATATGAAGATAAATGAAAAACTTGATTACCGTTCCCTTTAAAAATGTGAAATCATCCTAAATAATAAAATATTCTGTACTGAAAATATGAATAACTTCTCTAAATTGTAGGCATTGTAATGGAGAATCCACAAAAGAGAATAATTGCCTACATTAAGTGTATGTGAATGTTATAATAATCTTATCTGTCTGTATATACTCATCAAACTCAATCTTCATTTAAGGAAATTAAATAGTACTCATTTTAAACTTGATTGCTTAATAGTTTAATTTGCAGGTGTCGTCAAAAAATGGAGATTAAAGGGTTAGAATGACCCAGTAAAAAAGGAGAAACAATGTGGAAAAAATGAGAATACAATGGAAAATAATGTTTGAAAAACTGAATAAATAAGATTTCATGCAGAAATGGGTGGGCTATTTTCTGTCTTACATTAAAAGTGTGGTTCTATCAGTAATAATAAGAGAATGAAAGGAACAAAATGCTATATAAGCAAAGATCCAAGCAGTTGGGTGGACAAGTTGTTTGTTGAATATCTCTTTTGAACTCTGTTTTTCCCCAAGTAAAACTGGAAGGAATTCATCAACTGAGAGTAAAAGTTAGGAAAGATAAGTTTGAAATATATATAGAGAGAAGAAGATATGGAAATATCTTCTAGACAAGTAGAAATGGAATAGATCCTGAATATTTAGTTTTATAGTCTTACATTGAATTTTAGTTTGACTTTACAATAAACAACTGGTAAGTTTTAAATAGTATGTGAATGTTTTAGTTCTAATAAGATGTTGTCCCACAAGCCTCTGGTCTTTGGGAATTCAGTATAAAGAAAACAAAACATTTGGTTTACAAATAATAAACAGTTTTCCTTTATACCACAATCTATAGCAGACAGTGGTATTCTGATTTAAATTCGCTAAATAAATTATAGCTCATCCATTTTAGCATTTACTTATTGCACCGTGACCAACTACATGGAAACTTTATGGTTTAAGAAAATATCCGTTTGAGTTCCTTTGTGTCACAGCAGGTTAAATATCTGACATTGTCACTGAATCAGATCAGGGTTGCTGCTGTGGTGTGGGTTCAGTCCCTGGCCTGGGAACTTCTACATGCCACAGGCACACCAAAACAAAACAAAACAAAACAAAACAAAACTCCATTAAATTACTTCAAAATCTGGTGATGGGCAAATGTGACTGAGCTCCTCGGGCAGTTCTCTTGCTGGGCTGTGCACAGCTGTTGGTTAGCTCCATGCTTTACTTCTGGAAATTGGTTGTCTCTCTGTCATGGAAATGAGAGATACTAGACCATGTATTTTTCCTCATCAAACACACTTACCCAGCTTCTCTCCACATGGTAGTGGTGCAGGGATACCAACAGCAACAAGAGAGGAAGCCTAAAGTTCTCTTTAAGCCTAGGTTTAGAGATTGTATAATACCATGTAATATTCTTTGGTGGCCATTTTTATAGTTCTCCATATCTCCTGATTAATAGTACAAGTTATTTCTCATTTGCTCATATTCAACCTGTAGAAAAGTATTGTCAGCTCTACCTTCAGAATATGTCCTGGATCCAATAACATTCCTCCATTTCTTCTGCTGCCATCTTGTTCCAAGCCTCTATTCTCTTGTTCTGGGATTATTGCAATGATTTCTTACTGGTCTTCCTACTGCTCCCACCTTAACCTGTTCCCATCCAAGCAGTGAGTGATTAAGACCACTACTCTTTCAGCATGAAATTCTCCAGTACCCCAGCATCTTCCCTTTTCACTCATAATAATGGCTTAAAGTTCTCACACTGACTTTAATAATCCCAAACATTATACGCAACCGTCATGAACGCCATCATATTTCTGAGAATGTTATCACCTGCTGTTACTCTTCTCATTCTGCTCTAGCCACATTGGCTTCATATTCCTTCTCACATTGTGCCAGAAACCTCCATTTCACTTTGTACTTACCTACTGACATAGGCAAAAATATATAGGCATGTATTTTTATTCTGTATTCCAAATATCCACATGGCTTGTTCCTCATATCTTCAGATGTCACCTCAGCATTGTCTTCCCTGATAACTATGTTATTTAACTAGTACCTCTCAGTCATGTTTCCTTACATCCCCTGACTCATAACCCATGAAGTCCACCTTCTAGACGGACAGGTAGACAGAGACATTCATAAACATATACACACATAAAATCTCGGAACGTCCATATGCTGTGGGTGTGGCCCTAAAAAAAAGCAAAAAATAAATCAAAATAAAAACTATCAATTGGTATTCTATGCAGATAATTTTGTGGATTCTTTGAGTATACAAACTCAGTATAGAGAGTAATTATAAGAACTTGTGATATATTATTTTTCCATCCATTTTACAGATTACAAACTGAAAGGGATATAATCAAGAGTCTAAACTGAATTCACAGTCTTTACAAGGAGCAAGACCATGATTATAGTTTAAAGTCATTTGGCTAAGCAGTCATGACTTTTAACAATTTGTTAATCTCAATGAATTAGCCCATGATTAGTTCCTGTATGTTCTGGCACTGTCTACTTTATGAGGTAGGAACGATTACTAACACAGTTTGGTAGAAAAAAAGTGGACATGACGATTATGCTCTTAAGGCCACACTGTCCTTGCAGCCAGGATTCCAACCCCATTAGTCTCAGGATCAAGCCTATACTACATTAATACGGATACCTAATGTTTTAGAGGTTTATAACTACTTAGTGCCTCAATATTTCTACTTCTTAATCCGAAGTAGAAAATTTCCCACACTATGCCACACCTTTTACTCCATGACCTTATTTTCTCCTACATCTATGCAGTATTAATTTTACCTTCTAAAATATACTGTTCACATGATTTGTGACCTTTTTCATGCTATTCTACTTTGACCATTTTTCCCAATTACTTTTTTTGTCATTTATTCAGTTATATTCCTTAAATAAATGATTTTTGAACACTTTGACTAGGTAAAGTGGCCTTCCTATGTGAATCTCATACTGATTTCCTCAATTGTCTATTTCTCCCTATCCCTACGTGAAGAAAATTCAAGTGAAAACCATTTTTTTTTCTTATTACAGTCATACCTGTGGCATATGGAAGGTCCTAGGCTAGGGGTCGAATCAGAGCTGCAGCTTCTGTGCTACACCACAGCCATGGCAACACTGGATCAGAACCACATCTGTGACCTATGCCTCAGCTTTCAGCAGCACTGGATCCTTAACCCACTGAGCAAGGCCAGGAATCAAATCCACATCCCAATAGAGACAACATTGGGTTCTTAACCTGCTGAGCCAAAATTGGAACTCCCCAAACCATTTCTTGACTATCATAGTTATCTCCAGGACTTTACACAGTGAGTGTCACATACTAAAAGTTCAGTAGATTGTTTTTTGCAATAATGAAATAGTTCTATGTGTTAAAATATTTTATGTGCATTAAATTCATAATTTTCGGATTTTGTACAAGTACAATTTGAAAATTAGAAAAACAGTGTTTTTTTCTCATAGAGCAAAAATATTTTTCAAAAATTATTTCTTGGAGTTCCCCTCATGGCTCAGTGGTTAACGAGTCCGACTAGGAACCATGAGGTTGCGGGTTCAATCCCTGGCCTTGCTCAGTGGGTTAAGGATCTGGTGTTGCCGTGAGCTGTGGTGTAGGTTGCAGACGGGGCTTGGATCCCGCGTTGCTGTGGCTGTGGTGAAGGCCGTCAGCTCCAGCTCCTGTTAGACCCCTAGCCTGGGAACCTCCATATGCCGCGGTTGCGGCCCTAGATAAGGCAAAAAGACCAAAAAAATTTTTTTTCTTAAAATCCAATATATAATAAATCTAATTAGGTCAAAGCTGAAGGGTGGGTAGTGGGAGGACCACCTACTTGGTCCCTTGAGGCACTTCCTCAGCACTCCAGTGCTATGGAGAAGTTTGACTGAAACCCACTGCAAGGAATGAAAGAGCATCGGATTGTCAAAAACATGAGGGAGTCTGCATTCACTGTCAATTAGGTGTGTGATCTTGACCAATCCAGCTTATCTTGATCAGCCTATTTCTTAACCTGTAAACTAAGGAGTTAGAATAGATGGTGGATGATTTCAATTTCAGTCCTAAAATTGTTTGTGTAATGAATAATTAGTAAGTACAGTTTATTCACTTCACTCTTTGTCATATATATATATATATATATATATATGTTTTATACATATTTATATACCAATATAAATATGTATAAAACATAGATATGCTGTTAGACATACGCACACATGCACACACACACATACAGACACACACACATACAGATACACACACACACACACACACACACACACAAGAACATAGAATGTCTCCCAACGAAGTCAGATTTAGTCTAAACCGTAAGAATAATTTGAACAAGGTTCATGTCCTGGCTCATGTGCAAGATTGCAACTCAGTATAAGAACAGAGACAATAGATTCCTCAAGATATCTGGGAAAAAAGAAAAACAGGCGATTCCAACTTAATACGGATACCTAATGTTTTAGAGGTTTATAACTACTTAGTGCCTCAATATTTCTACTTCTTAATCCGAAGTAGAAAATTTCCCAGTGATTGTCTTAGAGCAGAAATGTAGCCGTTTCTGGTGTGGGAGTTTTTGGTTTGGGAGTTCGATACCAGTTGTACCAGTTGCTGGCTTTTCTGAAAGGTATTATGTATTTATAGCGTATTTGTAGTTTTGTTGACATGTAAAGGTTTCTTTCTTTTTTTTTTTTTTTTTTTTTTTGGTTTTTTAGGTCCACACCCAAGGCATATGGGAGTTCCCAGGCTACAGCTGCCAGCCTTCACTACAGGCACAGCAAGGCAACATGTGAGCCAGGTCTGTGGCCCACAGCACAGCTCACAGCAACACCAGTTCCCCAACTCACTGAGCGAGGCCAGGGATCGAACCCACATCCTCATAGATACTAGTTGGATTTGTTTCCACTGTGCCACAAGAAGAACTCCGTATAGATTTTTTTTCCTGTTTTTTTTCTTTCTACTTAAATCTTTGACTGTTAGCATCACTCAGTCCCCATTATCTTAGTTAAGATCTTAATCACCAATTTATCTTTTTATAAATTTATAGTTCAAAATTACTAAATATTAAAAGCAAAAAATAATTTTATGTGCAGAATATAAAAATCATTGTGATTGGCATATGCACACTATTATATATGGAATGGATTGGTCAATGGGGATCTGCTGTTTAGCAAGGGAATTCTACCCAATATCCTATGATAATATGTATGGGAAAAGAATCTGAAAATAATGGATATGTATATATGTATAACTGAATCACTTTGTTATACAGCAGAAATTATCACAACGTTGCAAATCAGTTATGATTAATAAAACTTTAAAGCAATAAAAATGAAATATAAGGCAGATATAAGCCGTGAACCAAGTCAACTGTGTGAGACAGAAAACTCTCATCTCCTTTGTTCCTCTTCTCCTCTCAGTCATATTATCTAGAATTTAGTGCCTTATGTTTCCTAGATTTTCATTATAGTTTGACCATATCTATTATATCTGTATATGTTTAAATATGTTATGTTTTCAGTATCTAAATATTATTTTGTTACTGGATTTTAATTTAATTACACTGGGCCAGAGACAACTCCTGTATGATAGAATTTTTTAAATAATTTCAGTTACGTGTACTATACTGGCATATAGTTAATTGTATTTCTCAATTTATGCAGCATTATCATTGTTGACCTTAACTACTTAACTATGCTTAACTTTAAGGAGTTGATAAAATGCTGTTTTGTGTCATATGGACATTTTAATATATTTTACTACATTGTGTGTTTTGCACTGCTTTCTCATTAAGTATTTTATATTTTAAAGATCCATTCAGATAATTATTTGCACATTAATTCATTGCTTGTAATAGCTCTTCTAAGAATTCCTCGTAAAATTTCACTGCCATTTGTGTATCCTCTGTGACGAACAGGCAGTTTGTAATCAGACCCCTGACATTACAAAGAATACTACATAAACATCAAGTTTTTTTTCACTTTAATTTTTGCCTCAATGTTCTGAGATATGTCAGGAAGAGGTGATTGTATCATGGCGTCTGTGTGCAAATTATAATATCGTTCCTAATAAGTCACTCTCCATATTTCTCCACCCACTTTCATGTGACTTGCAATACCTTCCAATGGGAAGTATATCCATCTCAATTGCATTAATTAATAAAAGGTGAGCAAAATACCATTTCTATTAAAAGTAGAAGCTCTAAGAACCTTTGTGGGATCCCACCAGTTCCCTTGGCTTTTTTGCCATCTGTCATGAAAATGCATATCTCAGATCTGGTCTCCTGTTTCACCAAGACCCAAGAATGAAGACATGTGTAGGACATATGAGAACAAGTGAAACTGGGCTGAACAGAGCCACAACCAGTCAGCTGCTGACACTTAACATGAGTAAGAAATAAACTTTTGTTATTGTGAGCCACTGAAATTTGGGGATGATGGTTTGTTACCATAGCAAATCCTAGTGAACAATTATTATGAAATGGGTATAATTAATTTCTGTGACTATGAAAACATGAACTGTCATTTTCTAGAATAGGATATCTACACGTTAAAAGCAGTGCAGAAGGTTTTCATTCTCCTTCATTGGCGCCAACACTCGACACTAACGCATTTCCTAAATTTTGCCAAACTAATAGGAGAAGAGTGATATTTAATTGTTGTTTAGCTTCTAATATTTACAGATGTTAGTGATATTGAGAGTATTCCTTCGTGTGTTTGCTGCACTTTAAAGTTTCCTCTTGGTAAACAATTTTAGCAAGGAAAACAGTATCTTTTTTTTAATATCGTTTACCAGTTTTCCTATCTTCTGCTAAACAATCCATCTTTTCTCCCTTTATTCAGGATATCTAATTCAATAGATACTGGCTCTATCCCTGACTTTTCCCAATTTGCCACGTGGGTCAATTTGTCTTTTCTTGTGAAAATGCCATAATATTTTTATTATTATATAATATAATATCTTGTTAACTACTGGAGAAAGACTTTCCCTATTCTTTCTTTAAAAGTCTGATTCATCCTAAAGATCTTTAGTGGTGCATATAAAAATCATAATATTTGGTGCGCCTCCCAAGAAAATTTCTGGAGTTTTATAGATATTGCATCTACTTTCTAGATTAATTAGTGCAGTGTTGATTTTGCAGAATACTACATTAATATCGTGAAGCATAAGAGGTAGCAACACTCTGCTGTTGCAGCTACTTTTTCACTTCCTCTTTTAAATTGTTATTGCTAGTAATATCTTAATTTTACTTCCTTTTACTAGTGGACCATTGTTCTTAGAAATAAGTAGGTTTGGAGTTTGATCATTTCTTTTAAAGTTTTGGAAGCTTCTGGTCTTTTATTGTTTTGATCTTCTCGCTCTCCACCCAAAGCTGGTGACAATACCATCTTCAAATAATGTTTCCATTATGTGATACTGATAATAATGCCTCCCTTTAAATCCTACTACTTTTACAGCCAGGAAGGCTGGGAAATATCATTCTTCCATACATGGCTGGTTGTCCTGCTATATCTCAGGGATTTTATCCCAAAGAAAGAGAGAATAAGCATTTGCTCACAACAGAATCATTAGTGCAGTGGCTTTCTCCAGTTGAAATAATACCATTTTTTTTATTTTTTAAATTTAGTTTCTGTATCTCTTAGCAAAAAAAAACACACATAGAAATTTAGTAAAGTAGCCTTGAAAGATTCATATCTTATGTAAAGAATGGGTTCCATAGTTTCATGTTCTTTTATTAATCCAGTGCTACATTGAAGGAAGAATCTAGGCTTAATTTGTTTAATAAAAAATGTAGGAGTTCCCATCGTGGCTCAGTGGTTAACAAATCTGACTAGGAACCATGAGGTTGAGGGTTCGATCCCTGGCCTTGCTCAGTGAGTTAAGGATCCGGCGTTGCCATGAGCTGTGGTGTAGGTTGCAGATATGGCTCAGATCCCATGTTGCTGTGGCTGTGGTGAAGGCCGGCAGGTACAGCTCCTGTTAGACCCTTAGCCTGGGAACCTCCACATGCTGCAGGTGTGGCCCTAGATAAGGCAAAAAACAAACAAAAAAGTAAATTCCAGTGTTTTAATGGGTAATAATAGAATTATTATTATGGGTGATAATGGAATTGCTAAAAATGAATGCTTTCCTTTTTATGCACATTATATACTTACCCAAACCTTAATTTCTACCAAGTATAATATTAGTAATCTTTAGCACATAATGCTGTTTGGCATTGATAATAAAAAAAATATGCTACCAAACATAAATTCTAGCAGGGAGTTTCCATGAATTCACTTTCATGGATCTGGTACTGAAAAAAGATAATAATTGTGAAATACATTTTATTGTGATAATGAAGAGATCAAATGAAGCAATATGTAACCACAGAGCAACTTTACCTATCTGTCCTCTTTTAATGACATTAGCAACGCATAATGGTATGTTATATATGCCTGCAGACAATATTGAGAAAATTCTTCAATTAGCTTAAAAGATGTATACTAGAAAAAAAAAGTGAGGTTCTTGTTTTTTTTTTTTATTTTTAATTTAGCAGGTAGAACACAGCAGAACTGGAAAAAGAAAACACTGTTGGTGGGCTACAGATGTTATTTCAAGGATGATATTGGAATGGTTATTCCAGAGGGGATCCTCTTGTTAAGATCTGAACTCATGAGTTCCTCTCCGTTTCTAAGATCACTTTAAAATGGAAGTGATAAGAACATTTAATGTCTTGCTGAAATAGAAAAGTGTGCAGAAATCAGAGCTGTGCTTGGCAAGAGATAAGAGGCTTGCAAATAAAGCCAGGATGAGCAGTATCGCATGCATAGCCCCAACAGAATAACGAGAAGATAGAATGGCCAGGAATTCAAGTGGGAATATAGAAGTGATTAGAGATACCTTCTTGATATCGGTCTTCTGGTAGTGATGTCTGTCTTCTAGAGGTGCCTACATAAATATTTATTCTATGAGCTGGTATATTATGGCATATCTGGGTCAAAAGTGATATGTAATTGCTATTTTACTCTAAAAATATTCTCAAAGATTTTCTACATATTTCCGCTATTAAAGTATAAATTATCTTAGTATTATATAGCCTTGCTTTTGCCATATCTTACAACAGTCTCTGAAAAAAGTATGATGAAAACTGTTGAAAGCTACACTAAGATTCTGTTAATTATGGAAGGCTACACCCAGATTCTATATTAACTGTAAGTGCAAGAGTAAAAAAAGAAATAAAAGATACAAAAGTAAAGTTGTACTCAGGAAAATTGCATAAATACAGCAATTTTTGAATTATAATATTGAGTATATCATCCTGAACTCATTCTATACAAACACTGAACTCCAGAAAAGCTTGATCTTTTTTTTTTTCTTAACTTCTATTAATAGAGAGCTTGTACAGGAGACTTCTACAGTATTGATACTTCTACAATATTGATACAGTAATGGCTGTGATTATTCCTTATTTAGATAAGAGTTTCAGAAGACAAATAATCTAGTTTTCCCTTAGATTACAAAAATAAGTAAATAAACCCAAAAAATATAAAAAATTTGTTCATACAAGTTTGTAAAAACTTTATATCAACTTTCTTCTATACGTAAACTTTTCCTCTTCAACATATAAGCATGTATTTATTGACTGCCCATTTCTTGCAAAATGTGAGCAGTCTTTTAAAACAGTTCCAACTTAGAAAACGTTGATTTTTTTAACAACTGTCATCTAACAACATCTTTAAAGTAATTAATTTATAACTCTATTTTAACTTATTAAAAGCAAATCATTAAAAGTAAGATGAGTTTACAAACTGAAACTTATTTAAATTATCTGTCAGGATTCTGTTGGAATTGAAAAAGCCTACATTTTCCATTTTTCAGCAGTATAAACTTGAATATGGATAAGTAAATGACCATAATAAACTTTCTTAACTTAGTTTTAGGAAGAAAATATTATTGTCTATTATACATTCCAAATCTGTGTTTTGGATATTATGGTATGTGGTCAAAATATATATTGTAACACTTCAGCTGTAAGTATTTTTTCTTACCTATAAACTTCAGATAATTATAGTTTAAAACGTTTTGAATTTAAATGATCTGGATTTTCTAAATCTTACCTGATGATCAGATACAAGTCCTAAGAGTTTAAATTAAGAATGTTGGACTGATTGATGATGTAGGCACTTATTTAATGTAAATGAAATTTAATGTGGGGAACAGGAAACACAGGTTTTGGGAAAAGGTCACAGATGGAGATATCAGTTAATAAATTGCAAATGCTGCTATCTTTAATAAAATAACACAGACAGTTATTTTTCCTTAACATTACCAATTATTGTGACAAATAACCTTCTTTGCCATGATCTTGTCAAATTCAGTTTTAGTTTATACTACCATCTACATTTAGAAATAAAACTATTTTTTTATCTTTACATAACAAAGCTCAATTAGTCTGATATTTCATTAGGGCAGAAAGGAACATGTCGTCTTTAAGTGGCAACTTCTGGGTACATTTCTTTTAATATGAAGCAGTGATAATGACTTAAGGAAAGAAAATATTTAGGAAGACATGCTAAAATAAGTAGTTATCATATTGACATGTCAGGAACTCTCACAAATTATGGATTTGAGATTATAAATAAGGACAATATGATACAAATGGATAGAAATTAACCTCTGAAATCGTGGGGAAAACCCTATGATAAATCTATTTACACTCTATATACATGATCAATTTATGATAGGTAGTTAAATATCGAAGCTCACTATTCTTCAGATCAATGAAACCTGTAATTCAGTACTCTAATATTGATAACAATATAAATGAGATAAATATTTACTATTTTATGGTATCTTATTTTGGTAGTTATTTTTGATATGTGGCCATGAAAATCATTATTTTCAAGCCTTCAAATCCATAGCAACTCTACATTTTATCTGAACCTTGATTCCTTAAAGTTGTACACTATTTAGGGAATTTAGCTAAATCTTTTTGGCTGTTTATCATATGATGTTACTACAAGAAAGAACTTTGAGGACCTAGAAAATTTGGTCTTTTCCCAATTGTCATATTTGCAAGAAACTCTTTTACTGTTTGTTGTGAGGAAATGACAATTTATCCTGGTTGTCATTCTCTATTCTTAAGGAGGAAGGCAGTTTGATTAACATGCGTATTGTTGAACGGTTACAGGAACAAATTGAGTCACATTTTCCTTAGACAGTTGTGTAAATTATTTTGTACTATGAGGTCAATAGGATCATAGTTTCTTGGAATATAATCTTGGCAGATTGAAAGCAACTGTTCGTTTTTATTAAAAATTCAAAGAACTGTGGCTATACTTAGAAAATATCATTCAAACTCTCCATTCACGTCCCTCCAGTGTAACCGAGGTGTTCTGCATCTTCTGTGACAGCTCTTCTCAAACTTTAATGTGAAAACAAATCACCAGGGAATCTTATTAAAACGTAAATCTGATTTGGTGGGACTATATTGGAACCCAAGGCTGCATCTCTAGCACACTCCCAGGTAATGCTTATGCTGTGGTTTCCTTGAAACTGTTCTGGTTTCTTTGAAACTGTTCTGGTTTCTTTGAAGCTATTTTGATAGCTTCCAGGTAATGCTGAGGCTTTCAGTTTCTCAAACCACATAAAAATTCTGTAGTTTTCATGGGAGAAGAGTAAAATTCAACATCTCTCATAATTACACTTAATTATAGTCTTGATGGGAGGGTGGTTTTAAAGTTTCAGTTTCCATTTTCATAAAGGTTTATATCTAATGCCCTATTTGAATCATGGAAGAAAATATCAGATTGGATCTGTCTAAGGGTTCAAGTATTTTAGCCCATTTTTGTCTGTCAGCTACCTTGTCCATTTACCATTAACTCTCCATACAAGGTGCTCTAATGAAGGATTCATTGCTTTTAAGAAAATTGTACAACTTTCAAGAAAATTTCTGGAACGTTATGCCAGAGAGACTGGCGGTGGGGGTGGGGGGAGAGAAAGAAAGAAAAGCAAATTTCTTTCTGGTAAATTTTGGGAAAACAGAATACTCGTGACTGGAATCTTATTACGTATAGGCTTACTTTGTTAAAGTCTTTGGTCATATAGATTTCTACAAGTTTACAGTGGCACCCAAATATATAAGCATGTGGGTTGGGAATATAACAGAAAGTGTGGTGAGTTTGTGTGTGTGTGTAAAGTGTGAGTAAGATCAAGAAAGGAAGGGATGGAGGAGACAGCAAGAAGAGAGCAAAAGGAAGATAATCATCAGAATAAGGTTCAATGCTTACGTACGTAGCCAGTGTCAGGAAATACTGTTTGCCCTGTCTTGTCCTCCAGGACCATAAGCCATTGCATCTCTGCTGTTTGCATTTTCTAATTGGATTAGAGAGTCATCTGATTTGCACTGCCTTTCCCTTTGCCCTAAATGACAGGTAGTTTTTTGTTTGTTTGTTTGTTTGTTTCCTCTGAAAGCCAGGGAGGTCCAAGGAGATATTCTTGGTGGTGTCTTCATTAGTTTTGTTAGATTCCTCCCAAATCAAGTAAGTTCCTAGTGTCTATTATGGATTTTGTGTGTTTCTTTTTTTTTTAAGATTTCCTTCAGCATCCCTGTTTAGATAAAAGAAAGCCTTTCAAAAATATTGCATATATTAGTAATATGACTCTCTTAATTTTTTTATTATATCCCAAATACACATTGCTACAAAGCAAGACATATACACTACATGTTTTATAAATCCCAAGAAAACATGCATTACTTGATTCAAATCTGAAGTTTATTATTTTACTTGCTAAAAATGACATGGGTTGATTTGTTGAAAGGTATTTGGACTGGTTCTACTTATAAGATTTCTGATCTAAACCTGAGGCAGTGTTTCTTTGGCTGGTTCCCAGACCATCTCTATGTGGCAGACAAAATTTTATTTGGGTGTTATCAATGTTTTTTCCCCTTTAATTATTTATAGAAAATTCTTCTTTATAATTTTTCCCATGAACAGTAAATATATTCCTTTTCTGTAAATATATTCCTTTTCTGTAAATAATCCTCTTTTCTGTAAATATATTCCTCCTAAGACTGAGTTTTGTAACTCCCTTATTCAAAACCAGTAGGAATGGGCATGGGAAGCCTTAGTTCTCGTCCTCATAATAGCACCCCTTCCTGATTCCCATGCTGCTCTTTACTAGGAAAGGGGGATTCACAGCATTATCCTTGCTCCCAGAAATTTTCTTATTTCTTATCAACCTATTCTAATACTAAAATTTTTAGCAAAATACTTTCAAGAGACCAGAAGTGATCTTAACACGCCTCTTTGATATTTATATCAGTAACCTCAAAAAAGCCCCAGATGCCTAGATTTTTCTCAAATCTCAGCTTTTTGTGTTCATACAGATGCTGTCCCCATATAGCATGAAAACAAACCCACATTCTATTTCACTCCCCAAATGGAACCCTTTCCACTGAACTTTCTGGAATGCACCATTAGTAAACCTTTTTAAAAAAATGTTATTATTCCTTCCATATTCTGGCCCTAACAGAAACCTGACTCTTCTTTAAGGCTCTTGCTTCTGAACCTGTAGTTATCTTAGGATGTGGTAGTTTCTGTCCAGTTCTCCACAAATCACCGAGTATGGGAATGAATAGTGTATTCTTTGCTCTTTATTGCAAATTACACACCAGTTTCTCTCTTTCCCACTTAAAGTCCTCAAGGTTTCAAGCCCATGTTACCAGATGGTCCTACCCACTTTTAACCCTTATCGAGTTCATAGTTTCTGGTGCCATGTTTTAATATGCCCTGAATATATGAGCTCCAAGGTTATTGTCTGTCTTTTTTTCCTTCCTTCCTTCCTTCCTTTCTTCCTTCCTTCCTTCCACCCTTTCTCTTTTTCTCTCTTCCTTCCTTTCTTTCTCTCTTTCCTTCCTTCCTTCCTTCTCCCTCTCCCTCTCTCTCTCTCTCTCTCTCTCTCTCTCTCTCTCTCTCTCTCTCTCTCTCTCCAACCTGCAGCTTATACAAAGGGAAGGCCCTAAAACAGCATAAATTAATTCTCTTCCATTTCTGGAGGCTGGAACTCTGAAATCAAGGTGTTGGGAGGGCCATATTTCTTCTGATGGATCTAGAGAAGGGTCTTTCCTTGCTTCTTTTATCTTCAGCAGCTCTAGGTGTTCCTAGATTTATGGCAGCATAACTCGAGTACCACCTCCATCTTTACATGGCTGTCTTTCCTTTGTGCTTCTGTCTTCACATGTGTTTTCATTTCTATGACTCTTCTCTTCTTATAAAGATATCAGTCTTGTTGGGTTAATGGCCCTGATCTAGTATGATCTCATTTTAACTAATTAGATTTACAATTACCTTCTTTTTAAATAAGGTTATGTTGTGAGGTACTGGGGGTTAGGACTTCAGCATATCTTTTTAGGAATTACATTCAACCCATAAAATTGCCTAGATGTCTCTTCCCATTATCATGATGCTCTGTGGATGACATATAAAATTTTTCTTACAATATATCTTTTATGTAGCAAAAAGTATATAGCCTTTAACCTTATGAAAAATAGTTTTTTTAATTTTCAAAATTTTCTCATTTTCATCCAAATTAAAACATTTTACTAAATTCATCAGGAAAAATCATGATATATAATATATATATATAAATATATATTATATATATATAAATATATAAATGTGTAACTTTCAGACAAACTAATAATTAAACTTCAATCAATAACAAAAACATTCCAGAGGAGTTCTTGAAATTTATGTGTAGATGTGTTCCCTATTAATACCTAGGAATACATAATACGTTCATATACATAGTTTATTGAGAGAAAGATATTGATTCTAAAACACATATTCATGATGCTTGGATTTTATTTAAAAATGTTAAGGATTTAAATAAACATTTACATATGCAGATCTAGTAAGCCAATTTATTTAGGCTTTGGTTCAGCTAAGAATGTGTTTTGATTCATTGCTTTTTTGGCTTTTTGGCTGAGATCAAGTGAAGAATGCATTCTGATTTAAATAACAGAAAATCCAACTTGCAGTAGTTTAGAAAACAAGTATTATTGATTTCACAGATCACAATGTCTAGAAGTAAATGTAGCTTGCATTGGTTAAGCTAATCAAAGATTCCAGCCTTTATCGCTCACTGTATTCTCCCCCATGCAAACGTGATGGCTTTATTCCCCATGCTTGGTGCTTTGTGTTCACAAGATGGCTACTTCTCCAAAAAATGCCCACATTCATTTTGAAGACAGAAAGACAGGGAAAAGAGGACAGTACCATCCATATCTGCCCTATTTATGGTGTGTGTGTGGTGTGGGCACTTTGTAAAAAACTTCCTCTAAAAAGTGTCTATGTCTCAGTGGTCAGAATGAGTCATATGGCCACTAACTCATGAATACTGAAGTGGCAAGTGGCCACAATCTTCACGGTAGATATCAGTAATCAGTGAAAATGTTCATTTCACTATAAGTTTCTGAAGTTTATTTCAGTGCAAAATATAGTGAAGCGTAAAACAAACAAAAAAAGAGCTCCGATTCAAAGAAACTACTTTTTGACATATTATGCAATTTGCATCAATATGAAAATAACACTGGCAGTTAACCTTGAATGATGGAAAGAAGTCAGACCCATTCCTAGTCCCGACATTTTGCCCGATGGTTTCCTATAAGGAATATCTAGGTGATACCACATTGCTGGGAAAATGGCTGGTGTTAGCCTATGAGGACAATCAATGAAAACAGGAGTGTTCAAATAAAGCTTTGAGCCCTTTGGCAAATGGATAGAATTGAGAACCCATTTTTTGACATGTTATTAGGTCCAAGTAGAAAATGGTGTCATGGGAACACCAAGTCACCATGAGACAGAGAACACACTAGTATTTTAAGTTTAGAATATGACTGAAGTTTAGCAAAACAAAGTGACTAATAAGGCTTTATCCTGTCTTTTTGGAGAGAAAATGAGCATGTTTCCTTTTGTAATAGCAATATTTGCATTACATTATGCAGTGAGATGTTGTTGCTGTATTTTATTTAAGATTGAATTACAAGAGGAATTGGATATTGAGTAGTTAAATTTGCTGTCATGGATATGATTGATATGTACTCTCTCCTTTCCAACCCGCTTCTAGTGAACTTCTGTCACACAGAAGATGAAAATCCAAAAAAACTACATATCTTGTATTCTTTGCAACTGGAATCCTTGATAAAAATTGAGTTTTATCACTAAGATGCAGCAACCTAAACTTTGGGGAGGCAGAAACATCAATTTCCTATTGCTTTTTTCTATGTCTGCTGGCTCATGGCTTTATGCACTACTTCACATTCTTGCATGGCGATGAATCCCTGCAGTAGTGGTGGTGACAATGTTTTACAATGGTTTCCTGATCTTTGGAGAACAACCTCACAAAGTTATGAACAAGAGTTTCAATAATGGCCTTTAGAGAATATCCTTTTAATACTTTTAATAATTTTATAAGCACTAAGTTCTTGTATTAAATAATACATCTTTTGTTCCTTAATATGCTTTGCATGGTTTTGATTTCCAGCACTGAACCCTGACTGAGCCAGTTTAAGTATGCATGTTGACGTGGCATGTGTTAATGACTATGGCATATAAACAGAATGTATATGTTTCAAGGCAATCAGTGTAAAAAATAAAACAAGAAAAACAGTTCAAATGAAAAGAAAACAGGAAAATAGAAAAGCAAAAGGAACATAGGACAAACAGGAAGTTCAAATTTTGAGCATAGAAAAAAGTCCAAATATTATACTGTTGAATATAAAGGCAAATATACAGAATTCTAGATTTACTAAGTTTATATTAACATAATAGATTGAGGACAGTACATGCTATTGATGAAGGATATACTAAACATAAATAAAAAATACGTCTTAAAATTATGAACAAAATAGGTCATCTAAACATCTAACCAAACGAAAATTTGTGTAATTGCTCTTTTGTGCACCTGATAACATGCATATACATATATGTATATTTAAAATTGATGAGAAATACATGGAGTTAATAAATACATAAATATAGTGAGAGATTTGAAAATAAATTTCACATGTTATTAACCTCTTGGGCAAACATATTAGCATGTGCACAGAAACAGCCACAAGCACCATGAAGAATCAGCATAATTGACAAGATGATTTAATGAGAAATCAGGGAATCCTAAACTTAGCAATTGCAGAAAATACATTTTAAAAACATTTGATAAATTTAAGAAAGTTTGAGTCAGTCATAAAAGTAGTCATAAAATCGCTCCCCCCCAAAAAGACCCCGCCTAAGCCCATGGTAATAGGCATAGTGCAGTGTGATTAATTAAAGGTGTGGATCTGACTCTATTCTTTGATTTTAGAGACCTAGCTGTTACAGAATTATTTATTGAAGAGACTGTTCTTTCACCACCGAATGGTCTTACCACCCTTATCAAATATCAATTGACAATAGATATCTAGGTTTTTTTCTGTATTTTAATTCTACTTTATTTATTCATCTGTATGTCTGTCCTCATGCCCGTTCCAGACTATCTTGATGACCATTTTCTAGTAAGTTTTGAAACTGGGAACTGTGAGTCCTCACACTTTATTCTTTTTCTTCAAGATTGTTTTGGCTATTCTGGCTCTATGTGAATTTTAAAATCAGCTCATCAGTTTATGCAAAAATGTTAGCTATCATTCAGAGATTGTGTTGAATCTGAAAATCAGGTCAGGGGATATTGCCCTGTTAAAAGTGTTAATTAAGTCTTCTGATCCAGAAACATGGAATGTTTTCCCATTTAAATTTAATTTATCTCAACAAAGTTTTGTAGTTTTCAGAGAGTAAATTTAACACATTTTTAAAAACATGTTTCTGAATATTTTATTCTTTTTGATGCTTTGCAAATTGAATTGCAAGTATATAAAAAAGCAAATGCTTTTGTATATTGATTGTGTATCTTGCAAATTTGGTGAACTTGTTTTTTCACTCTAATAGTATTTTAGTGGAATTATTATAATTTTCTATATTCAAGATTAGTAATATGTTAATAGAGATAGTATTACTTCTATCTTTCTATATAAATGTCTTTGATTTCTCTCTCTTGCCTAATTGCTCTTACTAGAATATTCAGTGCAGTGTTGAATAGAATTGACGACAGCTGACATCTTTTTTATGTTTCCTAGGAGGAAAGCATCCAGACTTTTACCATTCAGTATGATGGTAGCTGTGGGTTTTCACATCAGAGGGTTTAATGCTCTTTATCAAACTGAGGAAATTCCCTCATATTCGTAGCATATTTAGGGTTTTTATTGTGAAAAGTGATTGAATTTTGTCAAATGATTTTATTGAAATTATTGGATGATTATGAGATTTTTGGTTTTGCATTTTACTGATACGATGTATTACATTAATTGATGTTGGACTGTAAAATCAACTTTGTATTCCCAGGATAGCTCACTTGGTTCTGTCATATAATTTTTTTCATATGTTGCTCAACTTGGTTTGCTAATATTTTGTTGAGGATTTTTGTGCCCATATTCATAAGCAGTATTAATCCATAGGTTTTATTTTTTTAATTTTCTTGTAATGTGTTTTTCTGGTTTTGGTATCAAAGGAACACTGACCTCAGAAAATTAGTTGGGAAGGAATTTTTTGAAATAGTTTGTGAAGATTAATACTAATCTTTTAAATCTTTGATAGAATCCAGCTGTGAGATGATCTTTGTCTTTTTTTTTTTATTCTTTTTTTTTTTTTTTTAGGGCCACATCTGCAACATATGGAGATTCCCAGGCTAGGGGTCCAATCAGAGCTACAGCTACCTGCCTTTGCCACAGCCATAGCAACGCAGGATCCAAGCCACATCTGCCACCTACACCACAGCTCATACCAATGCCAGATCCTCAACCCACTGAGCGAAGCCAGAGGTACCACCTGTAACCTCATGGTTCCTGGTCGGATTCATTTCCACTATGCCACGATGAGAACTCCTTGTCTTTTTTATTGATAGTTTTTGGTTACCAATTTAACTTCTTCACTCGCTATGGTTCTACTCAGATTATCTATTTCTTTTTGAGTCACTATTGTAACTTTATGTCTGTCTAGAAACTTGTCAGTATAATTTCTATAATTTGTTGGTTTACAGTTATTCATAACATTGTTTTATTTTTAATTTTTACTTCTGTAAGGTTTGTAGTTATGTCCCCTCTTTCATTTATGATTCTAGAAATTTGAGTCTTTTTTCCTTGATCAGTCTAGCTAAATGTTTGTCAATTTTGTTAACATTTTAAAAGAACCAACTTTAGATTTCTTTAATTTTCTGTCTTATTTTTCTGTTTTCTTGTTTATTAATATCTACTCAAATATTTATTTTCTTCATGACTAGTTTAGGTTTTGTTTGTTCTTTTTCTAGCATTTGAGTTTGGAAGGTTTGATTATTGACCTGATGTTAATTGTTATTAGTATGGATTTTTTTATAGCTCTAAATTTCCATCTAAGCATTGTTTCAGCTGCATCCAAAAGTGCTTATTGTGTCTTCATTTTAATTCAGCCAAAAATAATTTCTGATTTCCCTTTTAATTTCTTCATTGAACCAGTAGTATTTTCTGGCATGTTATCCTGGTGCTAATTCTAATTTCATTGCATGTGATCAGAAAGCATTCTTTGTGTTATTTCCATCTTTTTAAAACGTATTGAGGTTTGTTTCATGGCCTAGCATATAGTCTATCATAGAGAATGTTCCTTGGGTGCCTGGAATGCTTGGATAGCCTGTTGTTGATGGGTTGATAGTTCTAGAGGTGTCTGTTCTAGTTAGTGTTTTTTATGTCTTCAGTATTCTGGTTTATATTCAGGGTAATGAGTCTATCCATTATTAAAAGTGGGGTAGTAAAGTTTCCAACTGTTACTGAATTGTCTGTTTTTTCTCTTTTAGCTTTTGTATCATGTAATTTGGTACTGTATTATTAGATGTATGTATTATTCTAATTATTATTATATCTTCCTGACAGATTGAACTGTTTATACTTACAACATTTAACTTGTTATCTCTGGTAACATTTTTTATTTTAAGATCTATTTTGTCTGAAAGCCACTCCAGCTTTCTTGCAGTTGCTGTTGTTGTGATTTATGTTTTTCCATCCTTTAATTTTTAATTTATTTGTATCTTTGAATCTAAAGTTTGTCCTCTGTAAAGAGCATATGGATAGAGTCATCCTTCAGTACCCATAAGGGCTTGGCTCCAGAACCTTCCCCCCAATACACAGATACACACATCATACCACAGATACTGAAATTCATGGATTCATAAGTCCCTTATATAAAATGGTGCATCACAGTAATTCTCCATTACAGTTGGTTCTGCATGCCCAGGAATGGAGGGCTGACTGAAATTAAATCATTTTTTAATCCAGTGTGACAATTTTTGCCTTATGATAACTGTTAAGTCCATTCGCATATAATATTATGGTAGGTATAGTTGGATACATCATCAATTTTACTTTTGGTTTCTATGTCTTCTGTCTTTCTTGTTCCTCTTTCTCATTTACTAAAGCTTTAAGTGAATATATTTTACTTTAATGATTTTTTTAACCTACATTTGTTCAAGTTATTTTTTTTTCCCAGTGATTGCTCTGTGGTTTACCACATATATCTTAGCAGAATTAGTTTCAGATTTATACTAGTAAAATTCCAATAATTTTAGAATCTGGATGCTGTATAGCTTTATTTCCTTTCCCTGCTTTTTTATGGTACTATTTTTATACATAATATGTCTTTTAAATCTGTAGTTATTTTTAGCCAATACATCTTTGTTCTCACCCACTACTTTTGTGCAGTTATTGGCCAATATGTGACATGTGTTACATTTTAATATTTAGGCCAGATGATGTATTATGTACATATTATTTCAGTTAATCTGTTAATAGAAGAAAAGAGAAAACATTATGATGCATTTAAGCTCTTGTATTCTGTAATTACATCATTAGCTGGACTGGTGGGTACTGTTGTTTGTTTGTTTTTTTTTTTCTTTTTTTTCCTCCCTGTGAATTATAATTGCATTACTATGGCTTGTTTTCAACCTGAAGAAATTATTTTTAATATTTTTTGTATGGCACACCATCTAGCACAATTTATAAGTTTTTATTTTTCTGGGAAAATTTTCATTTAATTTTAAGTTTGAATGGATAGCTTTGATTAATTTAGGATTCTTGGTTGACAGTTTGTTCTTTGAGCACTTAGAATTTATCTCATGCTTCCTAGCTGTGAGTGTTCATGTTGAACATTCTGCTGTTAATTTTACTGAGTTTCCCTTGTGAGTATTCTCATTTTATTGCTTTGAAGATTTTCCTTGTTTTAATTTTCAGAACTTTTACTCTGTTGTCTGTTTGTGAATCTCTTTGTGTTTATTCTTCTTGGAGTTTGTTGAGCTAACTGAATATGTAATTTAATGTTTTTCAATAAATTAGAAAAATTTTCAGATATTATTTCTTTGAATATGTTCTTCCTTCCTCTCATTTTGGTTCTGTCATTATGCATACATTGTTGGGCTTAATAGTGTTCCACATTTCTCTGAAGCTCCCATCATTTTTCTTCAACATTTTCCCCCTCTCCGTTCTTTGGCTGTGTAATCTCTATTAATCTAGTTTCACGTGCACAATCAATATTCCTTCTTCTCACAGTTCAATGATGCAGTTGTAGTCCTCTAGTGATTTTTAAAAATTTCAATTATTTTCCTTTTTTTTTTTTTTTTTTTTTTTTTTTTTTTTTTTTTTTTTTTTTGCCTTTTGTCATTTTATGGCCGCGGGTTTATGGCCGCACCCGCGGCATGTGGAGGTTCCCAGGCTAGGGGTCTAATCGGAGCTGTGGCCACTGGCCTGCGCCGCAGCCACAGCAAC
>PVHT020000140.1:2764698-2784313 GCA_004024745.2 Catagonus wagneri | reverse complement strand
ATAACAGGAACTACCATCACAGGCAGTTTTCACAGGCAGTTTTCACTGCTTGCTTTTTTTTCCTCCTGTGTTTAGGTCATACTTTCTTGTTTTTTCCTTTGTTTATTTTTGTTGTTGTTGTTGGAAACTGGAAACTTTAGATAAATTGTATCAATTCTAGGTATTAGTTCCGCCCTCCAGGGATTGTTATTGTTTCTTGCTTATTTATTTGTTCACTGTGTGACTTCTATGTTTTCATGAAGTCTGTTTTTTCTCCCCCAGTGTTAAGACTCTGATGTTACTCCCCAGGGAGGTGCAGCTTCGCATATGCCCATGTTGTCACCCTATAATGACAGTGGTTTTCCTTGGGATCTCTTTCTCTATTTCCAAGAACATACCAAACTGTTAAATGTAACTAATTGCCTATTAACTGCACAATTGTTTTTAAAATATCCTGGGTACATAAATTCCTCTTTAATTCAATCCAACAAATTTTGGTTCTTATGAAAGAGTAGATTTTGAGGTCAGTGATCTTTGTTTTGATCCTAGTAGGGATCCTTCTAGCAACCTTATTCCTCAGTTCGCTTCTACAAACTAGACCCACCTACATTTTAACCTCTGTATTAAATATATTGCCAGTTCTCTTTTACTCAAGCTCCACTGTTCCTGGGAACACTCTATGGCTTGAACTTACCCAGACTCTTTAAATGAAGTCAAGTCTTTGGGAAGAGATTGGGAGGTATGTGCTTATTGGCCAGTTTCTCTCCTTAGGCAGTATCTCTGAGCTAGTGCTTGGGCACTAGCATGTGATTGGGCATAACGCAAGTTTCTCTCTAAGTGATAAAGTGAAACCCCTGTTCTACTGCTCACTCAGTGGAGGATGGGGTAGAATATTAAGGATCACTCAGCTTGCCCCTTCTGGTTTTGAACCATGGCATTACAAGCCAGGGAAAGGGAAGGGTGATCTGGACCTTAGTCGTCTTAGTCATTGCATCCAAGGAAAAGACTCTGAACTATGAGTAGAACTATGTGTATTAAGGGACCCCCACTTGTCAACCACACTTACCAAAGACTTAACCTCAGCAACACATAAATGGGGCAAGATGAGAAAAGCTGATGGGCTGCTCCTCCAGGAAGAAGGCCCTTCAGCTGGGAGTGGTTGTATTCTTGACTGTGATGGTATGGAGTGATATATGTATATCAATATTCCTGAGCTCAGAGTGAGGAGACAGCAAACAATCTTGGTTCAAAATACTACAGACTCAACTTTCTTGTAAAATTTATGTAGATTTTCTTTACATGTTTCTTCATTTGCTGTTTTCTCTCAGGATGATTCCCATAGGCTTTACATGGTTATTTTTTAAAATAGTTTTCCACTGATCTCACATGGAGTAGGTTAGCAGAGTTCCTCCTTGTCCTGCCATAAGCCAATCTCTTTTCCAGTGTTTTTTGATATACATCATTAGCAGAGATAAAATGGAATTAAAACAGAAATCATTTGTAATTTCCACAAAATTATTAGCTACCTAAGAATGCAAATAGTGAAAGGAATGACAAGCTATTTCTGCAGACATTATAAAATTTTACTGTAGGATGCTATAAAGATCTAAGTAAAGAAATAACTTACAGAAAATTCAGAGATTATACTTCAGATGTCAGTATTTCCCAAACTGATTTTGAGACTTAAAAGTAAGTTCAGTTTCATTTTTTGTGACACATGAAAAGATGATTCTAAAAGTCACATACAAAAGCAAAGAACCGAAAACTGAAAAATAACATGAAGTTTAACAATGACATTTAATATGTGAGCAACACAGACACACATGCACACACAATGATGAGATATGTCTAAGGAAGGCAGCAGTCTAACAAAAGAGCTTCTAAGTACCAAAATTAGAAAAAATTGAACAAGAAATAAATATAACTGTATTATATTATACCCCCAAATATGAAATAAATATATGAGTCCATGACAGTATAAATAAGTGAAAAACATATAACTTTGAAAGAATAACAAACATCCCATACATCAGCATTTGCAAGTGACTGTAAATACTTCACCTGAAGGAGATGCAGAATAACTTCCTTTTACTTTGGTGTGGATTTTACATAGTGTTTTCTTTCCAAAGAGGCAGTATGAAAAGGGGGAAAAGGCTAACTTCACAGGGGAGAAAATTTATGGTCTTTCTCCCAAACACTAATAGCCCTTTGAAATCATGTGGCAAATAGCAGACAAATCTTAATCATGGGAATTGTGCAGAACATCTCACCAGCACTCCTAAATCTGTGAAGATCCTTAAGAATTAGAAAAGTTTGAGAATCTATCAGTCAAGAAGAGCTTAAACTCTATTATTAAATGTAACCTGAATGGATCTTGGAATAGAAAAAGAATACTAGGTAAAAATAAAGGAAATCTGAATAAAATATGGAATATAGCTAAGAATAATGTATCAATATTTGCTCATTTATTGTAATATACGTAGCATAATGATGTATTATATTAATAATGGAGAAAACTATTTGTATGGCATGTTGGAATTTTATACTATAATCACAAATTGTCTACAATTCTAAAACTATTCTAAAATAAAAAAATGTGTATATACTCTTAAAGTAGGTAAGATTTAAAATAAAACTCAAAAGATGCTATATAAAAGTGACTAGAATGAAAGTCAAATGCATCAAAACTATTACTATCACTTCAATAAAGGACAACATAAAGAAGAAAGAGCTAGTCATGAACTGCAAGGTAATATTTAGCATGTATATAAATGGCAAAAATTATATTTATATTACAGATACAAGGTTCTTAAAATTCATGGTAAAGATAATCAAAGAGATAACTATGTATAACATATGTATGCTTATATCTACAAACATTTCTAAGTATAGTATGTTACAGTATTTACATATATTTATATATACTAAATAAAGTGCACTAAAAATAAATATATATTCATTGCAATATTATATATATTACATAAATATTAAAATATGTATGCATATCCTTGATGATTACTGATGTTTAGCATCTTTCATATGCCTGTTGGTCATCTGGATTTCTTCTTTGGAAAAATGTTGTTTGATTATTTGATGTTGACTTGTCTTAGCTGTTTATATATTTTGGATGTAAATCCCTTATCAATCATATCATTTACAAATATTTTCTCCCATTCAGTAGGCTTTTTCATTTTGTTGAGTTCTTTGTTTTGTAAAAGACTTTAAGTTTAATTAAGTCCCATTTGTTTACTTTTGCTCTTATTTCCTTTAGGAGATACCCCCCCCAAAAAAAAAAACATTGCTGCAATTTATGTCAGAGTGTTCTATCTGTATTTTGCTCTAGGAGTTTTTACAGTATCTGGTCTTACATTTAGGTCTTTAATCCACTACAAGTTTATTTTTGTGGATGATGTTAGAGAATGTTCTCATTTCATTCTTTTACATGAAGCTGTCCACCTTTCTCGGCACCACTTATTGAAGAGACTGTTTTTTCTTCATTGTATATTCTTGCCTCCTTTGTCATAGATTAATTGACCATAAGTGTGTAGGTTTATTTATGGGCTCTCTATTCTGTTCCATTGAGCTGTGTGTCTGTTTTTGTATAAGTACCATACTGTTTTGATGACCGTAGCTTTGTAGTATGGTCTGAAGTCAAGGAGCATGATACTTCCAGCTCTTTTCTTCAACAGATGCTCAACATGGTTAATCATCAGGGAAATGCAAATCAAAACTACAATGAGATACCATTTCACTCCTGTCAGAATGGCTGCCATCAAAAGGAACACAAATAACAAATGTTGATGAAGATGTAGAGAAATTAGAACTCTTGTACACTGTTGGTGGGGGTGTCAATTGTTTCTTTTCTTTTTTTTTTTTTTTTGTCTTTTGTTGTTTTAGGGTTGCAACCTCAAAATATGGAGGTTCCCAGGCTAGGGTTCCAATTGAAGCTACAGCTTCTGGCCTATGCCATAGCCACAGCAATGCCAGATCCGAGCCGCGTCTGCAACCTACACCACAGTTCATGGCAATGCCAGATCCTTAACACACTGAGCGAGGCCAGGTATCAAACCCTCAACCTCATGGTTCCCAGTCAGATTCGTTTCCACTGTGCCACGACAGGAACTCTACTATGTCAGTTGTTAATCCACTGTGGAAAACAGCATGGATTTTCCTCAAAAACTATAAATGGAACTGGCATATGATCCAGCAATTCCCTCCTGGGTATATATCGGGGAAAAAAAAAAATCCCACTGGTTTGGACAGATACATGCCCTCCATTGTTCATAGCAAGATTACTTATTATTGCCAAGACATGGAAACAACCTAAGTATCTATCAGCAATGAGCTAGTAAAGAAGATGTCATGCACACACACACACACACACGTATATGCACACACACACACACACACAAAGTATATGCACACACACACACACACACACACACACACACAAATGGACTACTACTCAGCCATGAAAAATAATGAAATTTTCCCACTTCCAACAACATGGATAGACTTGAAGGGCATTATGCTAAGTGAAATAAGGCATAGAAAGACAAATACTACATAGCATATCTTATACATGTAATCCAAAAATAGTGAATATTACAAAAAAGAAGCAGATATATAGCTATAGAGAAAAGCTGCTTGTTACCAGTGGGGAAGGGATAGGGGCAGTATAGAGGTGGATAGTGGGAAGTACAGGCTATTGAGTGTAAGACAGACTTAGGGATGTATTGCATAATGCAGGGAATACAGCAAATATTTTGTAATAACTGTAAATTGAAAGCAACCTAAGTTGTATTAAAAATAATGTTTTAGGAGTTCCTGCTGTGTTGCAGTGGGTTAAGAATCCAACTGCAAGAGCTCAGATTAGATTGCTGCAGAGCCATGGGTTTGATCCCTGGCTCAGTGTAGTGGGTTAAAGGATTTGGCATAACTGCAAATGCATCTTAGATTCAGTTCCTGGCTGGGGAATTTCCATATGCTGTGAGTGTGGCCATAAAATAAATATATTTCTATATACATTATATAACAAACATATGTGTATGTATACTACAAACATATGTGATAACTATGTATAGGCATAATAATTTACTATATACTATATATGTATATATAGTATATATTTATAATAGAAGGAAAATACAATGGCCAGAAATATAACAAATACTCAATATTGTTAATGATTAAATAAATGTAAATTTAAACTATAATTATACCTTTGTTTGTGTGTACCAAAATAGCAGAACTAAATAGTCTGGAAAACCCAGTTCTGTGGAGTCGTGGGGCCATTATAACATTTAAGTTGCTGCTAAAGGGAAATGTATAATATTAATGCCACATAATCTTATTACTTGATGTCCAGAAATTTCATTTATTTTTCTAAAATAATCAAATGTGTTTATCCTTTTCTTTGTGATTTTATATATATTAGTTATATAACAGAAAAGTCCATTCCCATCTAGGTTTGACATAAATATTGCATATTGTTTCTTTAATTTGTGTAGTTTACTCTTTATAAGTGTAATAATCCAGTCAATTTGAAGAGTATATGATGCAGCCTGTGAACTGAAAATATACTTTTTCCCGAGCATATTTATTGAAAATATTCCCTTCAGCATTAATCAGGCTACTTTTTACATATTACGTTATTTTTATATAGTACATTTTAGTCACCTCTCAGGATTCCATTTAGAATTTTTCCATAATCTTCTTTTCCCATTTTCAGGCATATTTGGCACAGAAACCCTTTTAACAGTATACCTCTATCAGTGTCCTTATGTAGCATTCATATGTTTGTGTTTCTGTCTTCACTGAATATACTTAAAAAGCAGGAAATGTACATTATCATTTTCCCCCATTTTCTAGAGTGGACTGTCAAACATAAAATCAATAAGTGATTGTTGAATGTATGGCAATAAGTAGTTATAATTGACCAATGAAATAGCATATAGGCGCCTCAATTAACTTGCCATGAAATTCAGAGTTTACTCAGAGACCTAGTTCTTCCCTAAGATCCAGTAAAAAATACCACAGATTTTCCCGTCTCTTTTCTAAAACTGAGGACTGGGACTCATTCTTGTTTCCTTATTTTCCTTTAACTCTCATTTCCATTCTGTCTCCAAACACTGCCTATGCTGTCTCTGTTTTTTCCTGTATATAATCCATCCCCATTCTACCTTCAAAATCATTACTTTCTTTCAACCATCACATTTTCTTGCTTAGATTAAATCAACAAGCCTTTAAACTGGGCTTTCGTCCCTACTCTCAATTTTTCTGTGCTGAATGGAATTAATTTTCTAAATAATCATCTTTTCATTTCTCTTCTAGTACCACTCTTTACTCTGTTCATGCCTGTATCTTAATGTTACAAAATACTTTGAATATAAGCCAAATATTTAATTTACTACTATACCTTAAAACCTACTTGATTCAAGCAAAGCAAATTAATCTTTATATCTCCAAGTCCTAACACAGTGCCAGAATGTAATACCTGTTTTGTATGTACATCCTAAGTGAATTAACATATAAGGAATCTCATTGATTATACATATATATACATATATGTACATTTTTAAAATCTATAAAATTTATTTTACTAAAATGTTTTGACCTTGATATTTGAAGCAGTGTTAAAAGCACACAACCATTAATGCCACACATGATGCATTTGAGAAACATGCATAGTGAGACAGTTGTAAACAGAAATTGGTAACATGTATAGAGTGAGGAGGTTTGTGCTATGAAATGTACAGAATTCTAAGGGTGTATATAAGAGAAGTAGCTGACCAAGTCTTACAGAGTCAAAAAATACTAGAGATAATTATTAATTATGGAAATATATTAGAAATAATCTAAGCTGAGCCTTGAAGCATAAATTTAAAAATCCATGAATGGCCACTGGGGGAAACGGAAGAAATGAAGAGCCAAAGGATTGCAGAATGTGCAAAGTTGCTTTGAGACAGTGAACTCATTATGCTCAAAGGAATGTGGAAATATTAATATGGCCAGAGAATGGGGTGCAGAATTTACAATATGGAGTGCTAGCTGGAGTTTAGGTAGTTTATAACTTTTTGTTCCATGTGAAGGAGTGTGACCTTTCCCTATTATATCAATGGAGAGATATTGAAGGATGACAGTTTAGGTACATCAATAGTGACTGACTGAATTTTGATTTTTATTATGTGGTTTCCCCAGGAAATAGGCTCTGGAATGGAAATATATTTTTATAAAGTTGTGGAGTGTGTGGAGTGTGTGGAAAGTGTACGCAGATGAATATTTTTCTCCTATTGGAGACACAGATTTAAGATGACTGACCCTTCAACATTATCTTGATTGAGGAATTTGAGCTTTTTACCACATCAGGTGGATGTGGACTGGTCCCAGAGAGGGTGCCTAATCTTTGGCTGGAGGCAATTCCTGGGAAGGGACTCAGCTTTGAGCTATCAGCAAACAGCCTTCTACACAGCTGGGGCATGAGTGGCTGCCTTTAGCAGAAGCGCAGGGAAGGAGACCTGGGTGGTGAACCATAGAATTTCTTATAGTACATACCTTGTGATGCTCAGACCCACTTACTTACAACAGCAAAGGCCTCAGGCAAAACCAAGAAGAACTTTAGAACTGGAAGGTCCCTTCACAGCTGTTTTAAATTAAGGCAAGAGACTCAAACATAAATAACTGCGTCAGTTGATCAATTGGATGTAAGCTGCTTCCAGGAAGAAGGTTTAACAGTGGGAAAATTAGTTCCCTTGTTAGGGTGTTTTTCCCAGGGAGACACACAGCTATGAAGAGTCAGCAGAAGTTTTTCTAATAACAGGGAGTATTATTTGGTTCTGGAGGGGAATTGATAGAGAACATATAGCGTCAACTATGGAGTTGATGAGTTCATCATTCAGATCAGTGCCAAAATGAGAAAGTAAAATCTAGAGAGGAGAAAAATCAAACACAGAAAATTCTTTCATGAAATTTTGATATAAAATAGGATAAATTAAATATTTTCTAGATTAGTAAAAGAAAAGGCAGGTGCAGTTCATGGCCCTTCAGAAGAGGTAGATGTGAAGGAACTGGCTGAGAGTAGCTCGGAAAGGCAAAAACTGTGTTTATTTTTTTGAGAAGAAAGTGAGGTATATAATCCTGAGAGTCATTCTTGGAACAAAGAAGTAATTCAAGAAATTAATTTCCAGTTAGCTTTTAGATGGCAGTTGATTTTGAAGAACTGTGTGCACCACGACATAAGATCTGTGTTGCTTTGACCTTTTTTTTTTTTCCTTCAGAAGCTTTGGGTAATATTGACATATAAGCACAGAACCAAAGAATTGGGTTGGTTCTGAATGAGATTTTACAAACTATATCAGATTGTCCAATAATGAGCTATGGTAGCTGAAGTATTGGAGAAAATAGAGCTAGGCCCTGGAATAACCAGTAAGGAAACAAAAATCAGAAAAAACACTGATAAATTGAAATGATACATAGAATTTAAAGGGCTGAGCCCTTAATGAGATCAAAGAGTATGGTGGATACAGTATTTTATAAAATCACACATTGAACATATATTACTTTTCTTACTGATTAAGGCTAGGCCACATAAAATGCTTAACGAAAGCTAAATATAAATAAAATAACATCTTTATATATTTTTACTTATATATATGAAAAAATGGCTGACTCCTCTATATAATGTTGGCTGAAACAGTGACAGACGAACAAGAATTTTGAAAGGAAATGTATTGATATGTGTTAGAGTACGTCCAGGTGACCCAGAAGATAAACAGGAGCTGGACATTATAAAAAACTTGACAAGTATTATAACTTTAATACCATGTATTCTCTATTTCTGTAGTTCAAAGTATATAACTTCTCTCATAAAAGAGTATAATTTAAATTAATGTTAACTTGGATTACATAGAAAATGCAAATATAACTTCATTATACTTTTATATCTACTTGATTTCTTCCTTGAAAGATGTTAAGGATATAAAATTTAGGCTTATAAACTGAATAAGTCATCAAGAGAGTAAACACAGTAGCCAAATCTGAACAACAAAAAAAAAAGGTGATTTAATTTTGACAATACAATTCCTCAATAGTAGAAATACTTAATTCATCTACTGCATACTGTTGTTAACTATGGAATAATTCTATTGTGTTAATCAGCATCAATGTAATTAAAGGAATATAATTGAATTTGACAATGAATAAGTGCTAAAAATGAACAAAAATGGGCAGTTTATAATAATTTAGATTTCTAGCGAATAAGTTGTAGTCAGTACATATCCACGGTTTATGCCACCCTATTAGTTCTATATTTTACGATGATGAGAAATAAGGGCTCTTTTTGGAAAGTTCACACTGACACAGGGTACATACTGCACTCATCATACAATCTTGGATTTATTTAATAGCTCTTCCAGAATTTCATTAAGTCTCTCTTTATCAAGTAGAATAAATAACTTCATTTTTCTCACAAAGATCTTTTGGTAAATTCCTCTCTCTAGGAATTTATTGGCCTCTTAACATACATTTGATTCAAGGTCTTTCATTGTGTTAGTTCTGTATAATTTCTTCTCTAATTTTAAAAATATATGTAGGTCATATTTCTTTCAAATTGAATATACTTCTTTAATGTCTATCAATATACTATATATTTAGTAAACCTAGGGATACTCTATGGTTGCGGTGGGGTGGGTTTACAGAATTTCTTGGCCTGTTATAAAGAAATCTGTTGTAAAGTAGAACACTACCGTTATCATTCACTAGTGTTCTATATTGAATTTCCAATGATATCATTAAGGGTATTGCTCCCTCCTTCATGTTGTGTTATTCCACTTTTTCATTTATTTCTCAAGTGTTTATTGAACATCTAAAATGTCCCATTATGCTTATTGAAATAAGTCAAAGACAAATACCATACATTTTCATTTATACCGTGGGATCTAAAAAGTAACACAAATGAACATATATAGCAAAATAGAAACAAATACACAGATACAGAAACAAAATAGTAGTTACCTGTGGAGGAAAGGGGAGAGAGGCAAGGTGGGAGTAGGGGATTAAGTGTTACAAACTACTATATATAAAATAAATAAGCAACAGGGATATATTTTATAACACAGATAAATATAGCTGTTATTTTGGAGTAATTCTGATGGATGTAATTTATAAAAATACTGAATCAATGTGTTATACACCTGAAGCTATTATAATATTGTGCATCAAACATACGTAAATTTAAAAAAAGATGTCCCAGGAACTTTATGAGGCACTTTGGAAAAAAGGTTGTGAAGATAGTGCCTGCCTTATGAAGCTTATGCTGTAGTTGAAAATGAAAGGACGTGGAGATTTCAACTGCAGTAAATTCCTTGAAAATGAAGTCTATTAGCTACGAGATAATACCATTGGGAAATATGACCAAGTCATGGAGATTCAAGGAAGGCCTGGAAGAAGGTAGAGGGGTCAACCTGTGGGAAAACACTGTGGTAGATGCAACATGTCTTGTACAGGGTTCAGAAGATGAGTATGAAATGAACTTAGAAAGTGTAGGTGTCATTATGTGAGATAAGAGAAAAAAAGTACATGTAAATAGTAATAGGGCAAGGATTGGGGGAAAGGTATACATTGCCTTAGGCCTTGATAAATTTAATGACTATGTTAAGAGCAATGAGAAGCGTTTAACAATAGGTATATATTTAAAAAATATACATTTAGATAAGGTGGGAGCAATCATGTTTTCATTTATGGATGAACTGTTGTGGCTGCATGTGAAGAATAGAAGAGGGAAGACGGAGGCCATTCAGATAAAGGGTTACCACACCAGTAACAATAGAAAAAAAAAAATATATATATATACATGTATATATATATATATATATTTGGATTTGGAGGATGTGGAGGAAATGAAGGCTTTAAGGATAATTCCCTGGTTTTGGAGGGGATGGTGATTAATTATTTAAAAAGAGGGTAAGTTGTAAAAGACCCATGCTTGTGACAAAAGCTAATGGGCTTGATTTTTTATATACTTATTTTAAAATGCCCATGAGATCTTTAAGGGTGGGTATAAATGATGTAAAAGTAACTTCTAAACAAGATTTAAGAAGAAGGTGATTCCGTAAAGACGTGGAAGGATAGAATCAAAATTTAGAAAGTAGTGTTCAGTAGTAGGTCAAATGAGGTGATGACCCAATGCATTAAAGTCATGGAGATCACTCGTTACTGTAACAGAGTTATTTATTGAAATTAAGGGAATGAAACCCAAACAGGATAGGTTAAAAGTAAGCGAATATTCTTTTCCCACTAAACCAATCTTATGTCATAAATTTGTCTCGTAGAATGGAAGACTAAGTAGGCATGTTATGACTAATATTATGAGCGTGTGTCATGCATGTACTTGGTGTGCTGTACGTCACATTCTAAAGTCATAGTTAACTTTGTGTGGAAAATACACATTCTGATATTACAGGTGAGAAATGTGAAGCTCAGAGAAATTAATTTTTCCTATTTTTTCAGTCTTAGCCACTAAATAATAGAACTAGAATTTAAACAGATCTGTGTGATATTAGCTTGCATTCAGTATGCCTTTTGGCCTCTTTGTCAAGTAAACAAAAATCTGAAATGTTTCTGAAATAGCTGAAGTTGACATTTTAACATTGAATAGTTTACACGTTTGAGTTAATAGTATCCTTCCATTTCATACATATATATATATATATCTCACATGTACGTTTCATATATTTATAATATGCATATGTGTATTTGTATATGAGCTGAATTGTTCAATACCTTCCTGTGAATTAAAGAACAATAGAGCTTATATCATCTCTTTAGAAATGGGTGATGTACAATATTTCATGCATTACATGATAATGCCTTCCTAATAATAGTCTTTACTAATAAAGAACAAAATAAACTCTTCAAGTGGTTATGAGCAAGGGTGTTAAAACCAAAGTTTCAAGAGATGTAAATTTCACTCATCATAAAGTTCCTGAGCTTGACTTATTGAGTAGGGATTACAACTCTGCTATGACGTTTTTGTAATTACGAATTGGAGATGGCAATAGAAGCACTAAATCATTTTGTTGACCAGCCTAGAAACATCGATGTCTTAAATTCTTAATCCGTTGTATAATCCCATTTGAGAGATGCTGCTTAAGTTTAGACACTATCTTTTCATGATAACCTTGATTTTCAAAGCAACATAGATTATTGGAATGTAGTAATCTAAAGCTTTGTGTATGTACTTGTAGATTTGCAATACTTAAAGAGAGAAGAGATGTTACACTTCAGATCTAACTTAGAAATCTTCATTTTAAAGTTTTTAATGTAATTTAATTATTCATACACAGACAATTTAGTAATGTATACTTTAAAAACTATTCCATGTACTGTTATATGATGTTTACATATGCATATTATATATACATACAATAGGATATTACTCAATAATAAATAAAATTCTGTCATTTGCAGAAACATAGATGGATTTGAAGGAGCTCTGCTTACTGAAATGTCAGAGAAAGACAAATGCTGTATGGTATTATTTACATGTGTAGTATAAAAAATAAAACGAATGAATGTAGTGAAACAGAAACAGACTCATCAGACATAGAGAACAGACAGGTAGTTACCAGTGAGAGAAGGAGGAGTGGAGAAGCAGGATAGAGTTAAGGGATTTCAAGGTACAAACTACTGTGTGTAAAATGGATGGGCTACAGGGATGTATTATGTAGCACAGGGAAGTATAGTCATTATTTTGTAGAGACTTTAAATGGAGTATAAATTATAAAAATGTTGTCGCAATGTTGTACACCTGAAACTAATATGGTATTTCAAATCTACTACACTTCAAGTCAAAGTGAAAATCAATGAAATAGGAGAGATTAAAAAATGGAAAAAAAAAATCAGTGAGTTCAAAATGTGTTTTTTTGAAAAGATTAATATAATTCATAAACTTTATAACAAGACTAATAAAAAGACATGAAATGTAAAAATCGGGAATGAAAAATACATGTAATTAAAGACCCTGCAGCTATTAGATATGAATGTAATAATGCTAATTCAAATATACTGCTATAAACAGTATGCATTGTCAAAATCTACCCCAGATGAAACGGACAATCTGAATCTCATTATTAGGTTAATCAAATTTCTAGATTAAAAAAATATGCATAAAAATGCTGGGCATTATTTATTTATTTATTTTTCTTTTCTTTTTACAGCTGCACCTAGGCATATGGAAGTTCCCAGGCTAGAGGTCGAATTGGAGCTGTGGCTGCAAGCCTACACCATAGCCACAGTGCCATATCCGAACCACATCTGTGACCTATGCTTGTGGCAATTCCAGATCTTAACCCACTGAGTGAGACCAGCGATCAAATCCACATCTTCATGGATACTAGTCTGATTCATAACCTGCTGAGCCACATAGCAACTCCCTGGGCAATATTTAGATTATAAGACTCATTACCTACTTTAAGAATAAATAACTACAATTCTATACAGTTTTGTCTAGAAAGCAGAAGGGAAAAGAACACTCCTTGACTTATTTAATATTAATATAAGACAAAGATGGAATAAAGGAAAAGACCTACATACCAATATCCTTCATGCATTTAATCACGTATACACAAATCCTCAATATATGTTAAAAAATTAAATTTGGAAATATCTAAAAGCCCTAATACACTAACACAGTGGGGCTTACTTTAGGAATATAGTGCTTGTTCAATATTTGAAAATTAGTCAGTGTAACCCACCATAGTAACAATTTAAAAAATAAAAATTAACACAAGGTCATATGTACATCTAATACCAAATTTAATGTACAGAGAATAATTTTCTATTAAGAATGTGGAAAAAACAAGGATATCCTCTCTTACCACTCCTATTAAACACAGTGATAAAAATCCTAATAAATGGATTAAGGCAGTAAAAAGAAATAAAAATTCTGAATATAAATAAAAAAGTCTGAATTCTAGAAAATATGATTGTCTATATAGAAAATGCAAAAGAATCCTAAGAAAAGCTGCCAGATCTAATGAGTTCAGCAAGGTTTCAAGATATGTAGTCAACACACAATATCAATTTTGTTTCTATATGTTAGCAATGTATAGTTGGAAACGTTAATTTAAAAACAAGCATTTATTTTAGGTCCAGCAAAAATTACATACTTACGTATAAATCTAGCCTATAATTGCAATATCCATATGCTGAAAACCACCAAATGCTGATAAAGGATTTAGAAGATATAAATAAGTTTAGAGACATACATGTTCTTAGATTGGAAGACTAATCATCATAGCAATGATCCAAATGAATCAAGAGATTTAAGACAACTTAAAATTCTGATTAATGCCCAGCATTTTTTTAATCTGTTTTGTTTTTATTACATAGTTAAGTTTATTTCAAAGCATGCATAGTGGTAGAACTGTGAAAAAAATTTTGGTTAAAAATAATGAATTTGGATATGAAGACTTAAAACAACAACAATGAATACATGTGGTATTGGCAAAAGGAAAAGACACAAAGATCAATGGAACAGAATAAAGCCATAAGAAGGTCCACACAAATATGGCATTTGGTTAATAAAAATACCAGGGGAAATTAAGAGTGGAAGGATACTGTTTTTCACAAATGGTATTGGAACAACTGGCCACACACACACATACACACATGCGTGTACACACTCAAGGACATCAATATAAACACAATAACTTATCCAGGTATTAACTCAAAATATGTAAATGTTGAAACTAAATTTATAAAACTGGTAGAGGAAAAATAGCAGAGAAAACCTTTATAAATTAAGATTAGGTGAAGTGTTCTCAGACTTGACACCAAAAGAAAAATCTTCTTTTTTAAAGCAAAAGATAAATTGACTCCATTAAAATAAAACAACAAGAAAGAAAAGTTTGCTCTCAGAAAGACAGGAGAGATGAAGAGACAAGTTCCTCATTGGGAGCAGATATTTGCAAATCATATGTCTGACAGAGGACTTGAGTCCAGAGTATATAAAACCTGGCATTCTTATTAAATGTCCTTTAGTAAAGGAATTGGGATAACCTCCATGATTAGATTTACAAATTTAATTTGTTTATGCTATGCAAATGAATCTGCAGATAATTCCAAATAGAGTATAATTCAAGAAGGAATGATTTCAAAAAGAATCTAATTTAATATGTCTTAAAGATATCTTGAGACATCTGAGAAATTTCTAAAACATCAAAGTATGACATGCATTAAAACGAATACTCAAATTGCCAAAGAATTTCACATAGTTTATTTACCAATCCTACTTGAAATTATTCTTTTCTCTTTACCATTTTTGGAGAGTAGCTATAGATCTCAGTCAAGATTTAACACAGCTTACTTGTAAAATATTTTTTCTTTTGTTGAAAACTAAGAGGCCATTTTCTTTCATCCATTCATATCCTGTTTTATTCCTTTACTGAAATCTTTATTCTTCCTTTATTCTAAAACTCAGTTATTTTACTGCACGCACTGAAAGGAGTGATTGATTGTTCCTCCACTCTCACAACTGTTAAGTTTCAAAGAAATCTTGAGAACTTCCAATTCCATATTATTCTACTTCCATAGAGTAATATTTCTATGGGTGATATAAAATTTTTCTAAAGACATTTAAAAAGCTAGTGTCTTTATCCATCTAACTTTTTAAAGAATTGATTCAGAATCAGGAATTTCAAATGTAATACACTTTTTGTTGTAAATGTAGAGATTTTTACTTTGCTCTTTTTGGGGAGTAGAAGAAGAGTAAGCTTGGCAAAATTTTCCCAGATTTCATAGTATGAAAGTTAATTTAACGATATGTACTTTCATTTAAAAATTATTTTTCTGTCCATTATTTATGTCAGAATTATGATTCCTTTAAAAATGCCATTGATTTTTTTTGAAACGGTATTTGTGACAAGGTCTGCTGTCAATGGATATTTAAGAAAAAACGTTTTCACCCAATGTTTTCAAACTGTTAACTCACTTCATGGCATCTAACCTTTTACGTATGTGCTGTTTCTCAGTGTTATTAAAGTAGAAACTCTGTACCTGCTTCATAGCTACATGAAAACATTGATTTAGTGTCTTGCAAATAATATATAACTAGTGTACATAAGGTTGTTAGATGACTAATGATATTGCCATAGCATTATTTTGTTTTTAATGGCAAAAAAATTTCATTTCACACACTCAGAGACAGATTCCCAATGCCTTCTTGTTGTTTCTTGTTGACAGTTAAAAATATTGATAGCGTTGTTGTATTTTGTAACCTCTGCCTTTTCAGAATTAAGATACATATGAGCACTTTCATGTAAATGATCAGTAAGTTGAGAAAACCAGTGATGTATCTGAAGCAGCATTGACAGGAAATGATGATATTAAATTATTTTTATAATAGTTTTTTATAGATTTGCCATCGTTAAGCTTTCTTTTTCTTTAAATGGTGAGGTTTTTAAAGATCTTTTTTAGTTTTATTATTTTTCCATTATAGATGGTTTACAGATTTCTGTTAAATTTTCCAACTGCACTGTGTGGTGACCCGGTTACATGTACATATATGGAGTCATCACATGTGATTAGACATAGTTCCCAGTGCTATACAGCTGGATCTCCTTGCTTTTCCATACCCAGGCAATAGTTAACCCCAGACTCCCATACCCTTCCACCCCCTCCCCCACCCACTTGGCAACCACAAGTCTGTTCTCCAAGTTCGTGGTTTTCTTTTCTCTAGAAAGGTTCATTTGTGCAGTATACTAGATTCTAGTTATAAGTGATACCATATGGTATTTGTCTTTCTCCTTCTAACTTTCTTCAATCAGTATGAGGGTCTCTAATTCCATCCATGTTGCTGCAAATGACATTATTTTATCCTTTTTTATGGCTTAATAGTATTCCATCGTGTATATATACCACATCTTCCTAATCCATCAACTGTCGATGGACATTTGGATTGTTTCCATGTCTTGACTATTGTGAATAGTGCTGCAGTGAACATGTGTGTACAAGTGTCTTTTTCAAGGAAAGTTTTGTCTGGATATATGCCCAAGAGTGGGATTGCTGGGTCATATGGCAGTTCTATGTATAGTCTTCTAAGGTACCTCCATACTGTTTTCCATAGTGGTTATACCAGCTTATATTCCCACCAAGAGTGCAGAAGGGTTCCCTTTTTCCACACCCCCTCCAGCATTTGTTGTTTGTGAACTTGTTAATGATGGCCACTCTGATTGGTATGAGGTGGTATCTGGTGGTAGTTTTGATTTGCATTTCTCTAATCATCAGTGATGTTGAGCATTTTTTTTTGAGGCAAAAGTTGAAATATGTTTGTGCATGTTTGCAAAATTAATGTTTTTAAGGAAAGTATATTATTATCATAAATATAAAATTAGTTATTACACTTATGTAATGAGTGTTTCTGTGGCTCTTCCAAGAGTGAGATTTACTGTCAGTATTACAGTATATCAGTCATATAATTTGCAATATTTCCTCGCATTCAGTAGGTTGTACTTTCTTTCTGTTAATGGTTTCTTTTACTGTATAAGACCCTATTAAATTTAATTATGTCCCATTTGTTTATTTTTGATTTTCTTTTGCCTTAGGAGACAAATCAAAAAAAAATATTGCTACTATTTATGACAAAGAATTTTGTGCTTGTGACCTGGTCATTTACTTTTCTCTGAAGTAAGCTTTCTCTGATATTGATATAAATACTTCATTTTCTTTTTGAAGTTGTCATGGTAAAAAGTTCTATTTTTACTTTTAAGTTTGTGAGGGATTATGTTTTATAGTTTTCTTTATGTTTCATTTTATCTGACAGGTGTGAGGTGGTAGGTACCTCGTAATAGTTTTGATTTGCATTTCTATAAAATCAGTGATGTTGAGCAATTTTTCATGTACTTGTTGGCCATCTGTATGTCTTATTTGGAAAAATGTCTATTAAGGTCTTTTGCCCATTTTTCAATTAGGTTGTTGGTTTTTTGCTGTTGAAGTATAAAACTTGTTTGTATATTTTAGAGATTAAGCCCTTGTCAGCTGCATTGTTTGAAACTGTTTTCTCCCATTCCATAGGCTATCTTTTTTTTTTTTAGGCTTTCCTTTGCTGTGAAAAATTTGTCAGTTTTATTAGGTCCTATTGGTTTATTTTTACTTTTATTTCTGTTGCCTTGGAAGACTGACCTAAGAAAACGTTTGTAAGATTGATGTCAGACAATATTTTGCCTACGTTCTCTTCTAGGACTTTTATGGTGTCTTATGTTCAAGTCTTTAAGACATTTTGAATTTATTTTCATATAGACCAATCAGTAGACATGAAATTGAATGTGTAATAAAAACACTCCCTACAAACAAAAGTCCAGGACCAGATGGCTTCACAGGCAAATTCTACCAAACGTACAAATAACTTACACCCATCCTTCTTAAACTTTTCCAAAAGCTTGTAGAAGAAGGAGCATGCCCAAAGACATTCTGTGAAGCCACCATTACCCTAATACTCAAACTAAAGGTACTACTAAAAAAGAAAATTACAGGGCAATATTTTTGATGAATATAGAAGCAAAAATTCTCAACAAAATTTTAGCCAACCAAATCCAACAACATATAAAAAAGATCATACACCACAACCAAGTGGGATCCTTCAACATATGCAAATTAATCAACGTCATACACCACATTAACAAAAGAAAAGTCAAAAACCACATGATCATCTCAATAGATGCAGAAAAAGCATTTGACAAAGTCCAACATCCATTTATGATTAAAAGCACTTACCAAAGTGGGTATAGAAGGAACATACCTTAACATAAGAATTTTTTTTCTAGTTCTCAGGCCAGAACTGAGCAGTCTCTCTGGGACCTCTGTCTCTGTAATTCTTAGTTTCAGTTTAGTGACCACCTGTGGGTGGAGGGGAACACTACCATTTCCTTAGTGTTTTGAATTGTGTTGTTTTTCTCCAACCTCACTACTGATATTTATGTTACAGAGACCTCAAATAGTTGTGTCACATTTTTATTTAGATTTTATAAATGCGTTCAGTGTATGGGGAGTGTTGGTATGTGCTTGCTTTCAGATTAGGAATGTCTGGTTTGACCATTCTTTAAAAAGAAAGATTATATATATATCTACATATAGTGTGCTATAACCTGTGTATTTAAATATCATCATAAAATACAATTTTTTGAACCAAAATATAGAGAATTCTTATCCTGTGTAATAAACCTTGACATCATCATTTTCTTATGAAAGAAGGTACTTCAGATGGCAGCTACAAAATCAACAAGAGTCTTGCTTTGGTAATAAACTAAATTTCCTTCAAAAGCTTCATACTTCTCAGCTGTAATTCCTCATTGCTATACTTCTTATTTGCAGTAGATGACTGAAGTCAGTAAGAGAGAAAATTACACTGATTGTAAATTCTGTTTTTTATTCTTTCTCTTGAGTTATCTTTATTTTCTTCTGTGCTTATCCCTTCCAGAAAATAGTTCTTACCATTATCTTCCTAACTTTTTGACCTCTTCCTTAATGCCTCCCATTGGACAATAATTTCTTTGTTACTAGTCCAGCATATCTTCATTACTCATACATTCCTAAGTTTCTTTTTACATCCATCTGTTTTTGTAGATCTAGATCAAGATAGAGA